>OX101721.1:7500-477075 GCA_944452665.1 Stenoptilia bipunctidactyla
AAGTGTGTGCTGAGCAGAGTCCTGCGCGGCACCACAGTGATGGCACCTTGCTGTTTGCTCCCGCCCTATCCTTTGCAGGTATTCACCAAAACAGCCATGACCGGTGAGCACCTGCGTCAGCCGGAAGGTGATGCGGCCTTTTCGCAGTAGCCATGCTTGGAAGCTTGGCAGGATGGCGGCGATGACTCGTTGACGCCGCGATCGTGGCTTATAGAGACGTTCGCGCCAATAGTTTACAGTTCTCTGGTGTTCCCTTCTTCGGAGTTGCTGCACGTGCCTGTCAAGGAAGGGACCTTCTCTTTGGTGAAGGAGTTGATAAATCCTTGCGTCCATCTCTGCAAGTATATCCAATGGTGGAAACCGTGCCAGGACAGTTGCTGCATCAAACGATATTGTTCGGTAACCTCGCACTACCCGGATCGCTATCTGGCGCTGGACAGACAGTAATTTGGCGGAACGGCGCCGAGCACCAGATAGCTTGTCGGACCAGACCGGCGCCCCATATAATGCAATGGATCTTATGACGCCTGCGTAAAGGCGGCGGACTTCTTCCGAAGGTCCTCCAAGGTTCGGTAGCAGTCTTTGCAGTGCACCCGCCACCTTTTGGACGCGGGGGACGAGGCAGTTAAAATGTTCCTCAAAGTTAAAACGACCGTCAAGTATTACGCCCAGGTATTTCATCGTACGGCTGACCTGTACCTCACCGTTCCCCACTTGAACTGCTGAAGATGGAGGTTCCCGACTTTTGGGTAACCCATGAAACCACAGGGCTTCCGTTTTGTGAGGTGCCACAGCCAGTCCAAGTTGTTGAATTTTGCGCACCACAATTGCGACTCCTAGTTCAGCAAGTCTCCTCGTCCTCTCAAATTCCACTCCCTCAGCGAGGATTAAAGTGTCATCTGCATAACAGACGACGCTAACACCAGGGGGCAGTTCCATTCGCAGTACTGCGTCATACGCAAGATTCCATAGGGTTGGGCCTAATACCGAACCCTGGGGAACCCCGCATACGACTTCACATTGTTCCATCGACTCATTTTGCCCGGTGAACTTAATCCATCTATCGGACAGGTATCCACCAATGATATTCTGCAGATACGCAGGGAGTCGATGGTGTGACATGGCCTCCCGTATCACCCGCCAGGGAAGGGAGTTGAAGGCGTTCACTATATCAATACTGACTGCCAACACCACCTTGCCCTCTGAAACAGCCTGTTCGGAGCGAGTTCGAACGCGTAAGATGGCGTCTATCGTTGACCGGCCCTGCCGAAAGCCAAACTGATTTTCGGACAGGTCCGGACCAACTCCGGACAGATGAGCGTTTATACGGTCAACAATTACTCTCTCAAAGAGTTTTCCTACGTCATCCAGTAAGCAGAGTGGGCGGAGCGCGGATGGTGAGTCCAGGGGCCTTCCTTCCTTTCTTAGTAAGACGAGTTTTGCCTCCTTCCAGGTCTTTGGAAAAATGCCAAGACTCAGACAACTGCTGAAGAGGCTCCTCAGTCTACCACCTAGAACTTCAAGGGCCATAATTAAGGCCTTGCCAGGAATCCCATCCGGGCCCGGAGCGGTGTTGCGGGCTGCTAGGCGTTTTATTGCACACCCCAGTTCACTTTCTGTTACCTCCAACTCATTTGACCAATCAGTTGGCAGCGGGGGCGCAGCCGTGGTATCCACCAGTCTTGGGAATAGGGTCTCTACACATCTTCTTGTGAACCCTGGTTCTAGTGTCTCAGTAAGTGGTGGGACCCAGGGGCGCAACTTTCCAAGCACCATTCGGTATGGTCGTCCCCATGGATCTCTGTTTAAGTCATTAAGCAGTTCATCCCAAGCTTTTGATTTAGCATTCGCTATTGCGCGCTGTAGCACTACAGTAGCGCCCCTATAATGGGCATATGCGATGTCCGTCTCTTCTTGTGTGGTTTGCTGTCGCCTCCGTGTCCTTGTGTACCGTCGCCTAGCTGCTAAGCACGCTGTTCGCAGTTGTCGGATGTTTTCGGACCACCAGTACACAGACTTTCCTGCTGACTTTTTGTTTCGAGGCATGGCGGCGTCACAAACGGACGCCATCGTGACTCGGAACCAGTCCGCTCCCGTTTCTGGCGACAACAACTGCTGTTCAGTATCCCGTGCCCAATCTACTACTTGAGCTGCAGCAACGAGTTTGTCTCGGTCTAGGCGTTTGATTGACCAAGACATGGATGCATTTGGCTGAGGTCCGACAGGGCGACCAATAGCCACTTTAAACATAATGTGCCTGTGGTCGGAGAGAGTCACGATGTCCTCTGCAACTGCCCACTCGGAGATCATAGGGGCCGCTGCTGGGGTTGCCCATGTCAGATCGACAATAGACTCTCCCTGCCAGCGGACGCATGTAGGAACAGATCCTCTATTCAGGAGTCTTAGGTCTAGTGCAGCTGCCCACTCTAAGACTGTCTCGCCCTTCGCATTATCAACCCTATTACCCCATGCCCGGTTGTGGGCATTAAAGTCTCCCAAAATTAAGACTGGATGGGATGGGTATCGACGCAAACATTGTTCTAGCCTTTCCAAAAACGTTTCATAGTGTGCGAGGCTACAATTTGGGGTGACGTAACAGCCCACCACAACAATTGAGCCCCACCTAATCGAAATTATGCCATCTTCAGAGGCAAGCCTAGTACATGGAGGATCGCCGCAGCTTCCACCCCAGTAAATAGCTACAGAACCTGAGCCATCGCCGAACCAGCGAGGGTGGTCCGGAACGCTGTAAGGTTCTGATGCTACAGCCAGGGCAACCGACCTCTCCACGAGTGTCTGTAGGAATAAATCCTGTGACCCGCGGCAGTGGTTTAGGTTGCCCTGAAGTACATTCAGTTGCCTGTGGGACATTGTTGAGTGTCCATAGCATCCTCATGGCTTGGGCCTGGTTGAGTTACCGCAACCCTCGCTTGTGCGGTACTCCCGTCGTTATTAGCATCATTAGCTTTGGTTCTCCTGTTGACAGTTTTAGGTGGTGAACACGCTTTACTGCCTAAGCGATGGTCTGCAGAGTGGCCACCCTCACTACATAGAGGACAGCTTGGTGATGTAGCTACACATTGAGCCACTCTATGCCCCGGTTGAGCACACTTAAAACAAAGGTTGCTTCTGTCCACTTTACTGGTGCATTGAGCTCGAACGTGACCAAAATCCAGGCAACGGTAACACTGTAGTGGTCTCGTTGCCAACAATTCGACCCGAGCAGACACCCAGCCAACCCTGATCCGTTTCGCCACCGCGATGTTTCGGGCAGCAGAAAGTGGGCATTTAACCCATACCGACCCTAGAGTTGTCGAGTTAGACCAGCGGATCTCACCAACTTTTACCTCAGTTGTGTTACAGCCACCAGCCTCAGAAACGGCAGCAGCAACCTCCTGTGGAGTCACTGACTCGTCTAAATCAAGCACTCGCATTTCCGCCATTTTGACTGGTCGGGCAACGAAGACACCCAACTCTTTCAGCACATCTTGCATTGCAAGGGCCAAGGCGTCGGCCTTAGAGGCTCCGTCTTCTCCGACTATCTCCAGCAATAGGCCTCCGTTGATGGCTCGTTTTGGTCGGAGATCAGTTATCCCAAAATTCGGCAGCTTCAACTTGGCCTTTACGGTTTCCATAGCCTTTGCGTATGTAACTTCTGCCCCTTCTGGGATTGTTACGGAGATCGCCGCATTACGTGGTGACTTCGGTGGTTTTACTGGAGCCCTCGACTTAGCCCCTTTGTTAGATTTTAAAACAAGTGGGGCTACCGACTTTGGCATGATTGTGGCCGTCTGTTTTTTGCCTTTCCTGCCAATGACTGTGCTCCACGCCTCAGAAGGCCCAGATTGTGGACTCTGGGGCACAGTATTAGCAAGATGGGCCGTAACCTCTATGGGTGCCACTGGAGGTGTAGAAATAATTTGAGCCTTGCTCTTTTTATTTTTGGCCTTCTTGGTCTGCTTGTTTCCGGCAGGTTGTTTCGAAGTACTGGGCTGTACAGATACCTCTGAGGGTAATCCAGTAGTGTTCACTGTAGGAGTAGTGACTTTTTGCCCAAGAGGAGGTCTGATTATTCCTTTTGGGTTTAACTCCGAACGCAGATGTTCAAATTTGCCATCAATTATGATCTTCACTTGTTCCAAAAGAGCAGAGTGAGACTCATTATGGACTAGAGCCGCAGGTGCTTCAGCTGCTTTATGTTGGCGAAGCTCGTTCACTTCAGACCTCAGTGAACGAGTTTCCTGCATTAGACTTTCTACTTGAGATCGCAAAGTCGCGTTCTCTTGTGCCAACCGCTCTGCGCTTATTCGCTGCGACATCTCTGTGGTGGCCGCCTTCACTATTCTAACTGCTACTCGCAGTTTTCTCACCAGATTGCCCTTGAGACAGCCAGATTTGTCCGAAATGACTTCAACGTCGTTAAGCTGTTCAAACACCTGGGCAGCCAGATCAGCAGTAGGTTGCACCCTCATTTCTTCGACGAGATCGTCCACTTTGGGTAAGTTGGCTTTAGCCCTCGTTAGCTTAGCCGCAGTTCCCGGTGTAAGGAAATCATCGTCTACATCCCCTTCTATATCCCGCATTACTTTATTCTGAGGCAGTATGCTGGGTGATTTCGCCCTCCTTTTACTGGTTCGCGTTTGCGACACAGCAGATGTAACTGATGAGACTGACATATGTGAACTGTCAGACTCATTTCCGCTTTCGAATCGGAAGACTGGACTTTGCCGAGACGTCTGTTTCCTAGTTCTTGGCCGTCTAGGTTCTCCCACCTCAATCCTTTTTCCTCTTCGCATGCTATCAAGGTCCGTTTTATCAAAAGCCAGGTCGTTAGTTTTTTGAGTTAACACTGATGTTGCCCCCCCAGAATACGGTGGGCAGCCCGAGTCAGACTCGGGGAGGGATTCTCCGCTGTTGGCGGTACCCTCCTGGGGTAATAACTTTTTCATTAGTGTTTCGTCCATTTTTATTCCTCTCCTTCTAAAACGTCAGTTTGCAGTACGCCCGCCGTGGTTTAGTCACGCCGGCCGCTGTCTGGAACCAGGCCCTGATGACATATAATCTGCCATTGGCCCCAGCCCAGTACTGAGAGGTGCTGCTCACATACCACCCTCAGGTGCGCTTTTAGTCTGGTCCCCATCTCCGAGCCCGTCCAGTATGGGAAGCCCTATCTGGCTTGGCCTCAGAAACCGGGACACGCAAGCCCCCCCACCACGACAAGGTAGCAACACATCGGGGGGGAACCTAACCTAACCTAACCTAACCTAACCTAACCTAACCTAACCTAACCTAACCTAACCTAACCTAACCTAACCTAACCTAACCAGATTCCGCGGCCTCCCCCCGTCGCGAGTAAACGCTACCAACGCTGTTCCGCGCTCAAAGTTTTCAAAAAATACTTGTTAAAATCTTAAAAAGTGGTAAATTTTTCACGTACCAACACAAACTATACATCAAAAGTTGTGGAAAAATCGGCCCTACAAGTGAGTGAAAAGTGAGTGAAAATCGGTGCACGCGAAAAAGTACAGTGACGCAAAAAGTGAAAATTTGGAAAATTTGTAAACTTCAAAAAATCACGCTGCTCGATTAGCCGCGGTGACCTATACTTTTTATTGTGTCCCCGGCAAGTACTCGACGAGCTCTATCACCGGACACCAATTTTGGATATTTAGCCGCCCTACAAGGCGGTTAAAAACACAAAAAAACAAGTTTGGGCGTGGCCGGAAAATTTTTTCCTGGTCACCTGGAAGAAATTTCTGGATGCAGTTTGGAAGCCCTCTTCAAGCCTGAGTCAACACCGGTTGCAGCATTTAAAAAGGTTAACTACATCTAGAGATATTAAGTTTTAAAAATTAGGTCAAATTTCAAAAATTCATAAGTCCAGATTTTTATCGACGACCCTATAGTTTAAAAATTGTATTAAATAGTCCTCAACTAGTTCTATAACATACCCAAAATTCAAATTTTTATTTCTGTAACTTTTGTAAATATATAATTTTAAATATTTGGGGGTGACACGAGGGTTGCTTTAAACAACCCTCAGAGATTTGACCACTATCCCTAAAAATCAGCTACATCTTACTTAGTCTATGTAAATTTTTTAATATTTTTAGATTTAATTTTTATATTTTTTTAAGCTAATTTTGTATTTAATTCTTGTGTTTTTACCCCTTATTAAATCGGGGGTTGGTTTGAAAATTTTTTGTACCCCACCATTATATAGGTCATTAAAAGACCTTTTCAGGGATACCAAGCTCGGTCTAATTACTCCATCTGGGGGCCGAGAAATCGTGTTTTTGAAATTAGGGCAGATATTATTCCTAGGGCGGTGCACCTCCGCCCTACACTGCCAAAAATTTCAAATCCCCGTAACTCCGTTTATATTGCTCGTACGGAGCTGTGGTTTTAGTTGTTAGTCTTCCCTTATTATCCTGCACCCCCCCCACCCCCTCCCCAGGCTCTACGACATAAGTGCTCTGGAACCTGTTTCCATCCACACGTTCCTATAGAGGAAGCCAGGGGAAGTGCACAGAGCCCTCGCACGCCCTCGGGAGACGCCCAGAGCCCGAGATATCGCTGTGCAAACTTTTTGGCGGCCATTTTTGTCCGCCATCTTGTTTTCTTTAACACAGCGTAACTCTGGAACGGGTGGTCGGAGAACTGCGGGGTTTTCTCTGTGGACCTTTACTAGCATTACTTCATCTTTTCCCCCCCCTTATTCCACAATCCCCCTCCTCCAATTCCCCCCCCCTTTTTTGACGGAACAGTGTAGTACAAACGGGGCCACACTTTGTGTCTTTTTCCGCGCTGCGATAGGGCATCTGGAAGCTGAATTAAACATCTTTTAAAATTCCGGCGGCCATTTTGTCGGCCATCTTGAAAATCTTTGACCGGTAATAACTCAGCAACCAGAAATCGCAGAACGTCGCGGTTTCTTTTATTTATATATAGATAGCTTTTCCTAGAATTTTTAGTGACTGCCGGGACCGGACTCTATATCCGTGTCTCTACACAAATAAAATTTTTTTTTTTTATTTTGTTTTATTTTTTGCAATTTTATATTTTTTCCCTTAGTTTTAAGATAACAAACCCCCAACAGCATATTTGTTGGCCGTTTTTACAATTAAGAACGACTCTACAATTATTTAATTGTAGAAAATTTTACACTTTTATTTAAATTTGTTCCTACTTGAGTTTTATTCCCTTTTTTATTGTGTTTGACGGTACTCTATTAGTACTCTACATTTTGTATACATTTTCTTTATATTTTAGACGTAGTGGGTTTATTGACCCCAATATATTTACATTTTAAATTTGACGCGTCCCCTTATATATAACAAAATGATGGGTCTACGCACCCCCCCGATTAAAAAGTCTACCGCAGCTGAGGACAAATCGCCATCAATCGACACGGAGAGGGCAGGACCCTCCTCCAAACAAAATGTAAGGAAGAGTATAGAGGGGTGGGAGGCCGGAAAGGCAGATAACATCACTGCCACGACCACCACCAAGAACAAGGCCTTAGATAGAACCACTACCATAAGAGTAGGACCAAGGAAAGATACACAGTCATCCACAACGACACAGAAAATGACTTGTGATAACCTGGTACCTACCACCCCTCCTTCAACGACGAAGAAAACACCAGAGCCAATTGATAGAGTCCGGGAAGCTCGAAACTGTGTGACCAGGGCTAAAACGCAGTTAGCATCCGCCAAAAATCTAAAGACGGAGATAAAGGATGAAGTAAAATCCCAGCTTGACAGGCTCTATCAACTGGTAAAGGACGCTGAGGCAAAACATCAGCCGCAAGCGAAATTTGAACGAAGCTTGCAAAAAACCGCAGTATCTAAACAGGTGCAAACAGAACCCTGCGATGGCGATGGCGATTTGCAACACTCGCTCCGAGTGGCACTGGCAAATCACGAGAAACTCCTGAAAGACAACATGCAAAGAATGGAGATGATGGCAGAAACACTTGACCACCAAAGACTATCATACGCCAGTGTCACAAAAGGAATTCCACTGATTAAACAGCAACACCAAACCACGTTGCACTCGGTGGTCATCTCATCTAACGATGAGAATGACACCGGAGAGCACATCCTCCAGAAGATACGTACAGCTGTCAAAGCGAAAGAGGGAGGTGTATCGGTGGAACGTATACGAAAAGCTAAAGACAGGAAAATAATAGTAGGGTGTAAGACAGAAAGGGATCGGAAAAGCCTCCTGGAAAGTCTGCATAGCGCGGGAGAAAACCTGATAGGTGAAGAGGTCAAAAACAGAGACCCGCTTCTGGTCCTCAAGGGCGTATTGCAATGCAATAGTGACGAGGAAGTAGTGAGGGCCCTTAAGAACCAGAACGCGGGAATCTTTCGAGACCTAAGACCCGAAGACGATCGAATAAGTGTAAAATACCGCAGAAGAACCAGGAACCCGCACACATGCCACATAGTCCTAACGACATCTCCGGCTATATGGAGAAGAATGCTAGACTTGGGAGCGGTCCACATTGACATCCAGAGGGTGGCAGTCGCTGACCAATCCCCGTTGATGCAGTGCTCCATGTGTCTCGGGTACGGACACGGGAGGAAGTTCTGTACCGAGAAAGTGGTCAAATGCAGCCACTGTGGGGGCTCCCACATGAAAGATAAGTGTGGAGATTGGCTGGCGGGATTACCACCGCAGTGCACAAACTGCGCTCGGGCCAAAGTGGCAAACGCTGAGCACAATGCTTTCAGCGACAAGTGCACGATACGAAGCAAGTGGGAAGCCATAGCAAGAGCTAAAGTAGCGTATTGCTAAGGGCACTTCAAGCAATCACAGGGCAGAACAATCCACCAGAGGAATAGCAGTGGCCCAGATTAATTTACAGAGGTGTGAACTGGCAACTCTAGAGCTTATGCTCGAGGCCAGAGAGCGGAACATCGCCGTAGCACTGCTTCAGGAGCCGTATGTGGGGGCGGTAAGGAGGATGAAAAGCTATCGAGGTGCGAGAGTCTACCAGTGTGCGGACGATGGAAGTGGGACAGTGAAGGCGGCAATAGCTATCTTTGATAGAGACATTGACGTCGTCCAGTACCCGAAACTCACCACAAACAACATCGTTGTGGTGGGGATCCGATCCAGCACCTGGGAAATCGCACTCGTGTCTTTCTACTTCGAGCCGGATCAGCCCATAGAGCCTTACTTGGAGCAGTTGCGATGTATACACAAGGAGTTGGGCCCAAGACTGCTGCTATTCGGAGGAGACTCCAATGCAAAGAGCACCTGGTGGGGCAGCAAACAGGTCGACCTCAGGGGAGAAGAGATGTCCGGGACCCTGGAAGAGTTGGACCTTCAGGTACTCAACGTAGGAGACAAGCCCACTTTTGAGACGGTCAGGGGCAACAAAACGTACACCAGTTTTGTAGATGTAACAATGTGTTCTCTGGATATGCTCGATCTGGTAAACGACTGGCGAGTGGAGCAAGGGACGATTTCATCGGACCATAACTGCATTTTCCTGAACATAAAGCTGAAGCGTGAGAGGGGCCTCAGAGTGGAGAGGACCACGCGGCTTTATAATACGAAAAAGGCTAATTGGGATCAGTTTCATGCGAAACTGTCCCAATTAGTTCTTGACGCAAACCTAGCCCTGGTCGAAGTACAAAAGATAGGCTCAGTTGCTGAGCTTGAAAATGCAGTTCTAGCTTACACGAAAGCCCTCTCTGAAGCCTGCGAGCACAGCATTCCACGAAAGAGCCAAAAGGAACACCTTACCGTCCCGTGGTGGTCAGAGGAATTGGCAGAGCTGAAGAGGGAAGTCGCTACCAAGAGACGCCGTATCCGCTGTGCAGCACCGATACGCCGGGAACACGTTGTTACTGAGTACCTGAAAATCAAGGAAAAATATGAGAGCGCTGCAAAGAAAGCCCAGATTGCTTCATGGAAGGACTTTTGCAACAAGCAAGATAATGAAGGAGTATGGCAAGGTATATACCGGGTTATTAAAGGAACAACTGCACGGACAGAGGACCTGCCACTCCTTCATGGTGGTGTACACCTAAACCCCAGAGAATCGGCGGCCTTACTAGCAGAGACCTTCTACCCTGAAGATAGAGAAGAGGGAGAAGGCGAATACCACCGCAAAATAAGGCAAACAGCCAACACGATTAATGCCGAAACCGGAAATGAACAACACGATCCGCCATTCACCCTCACAGAGTTGATGACCGCAGTTAGGGGCTTCAACCCGAAGAAGGCCCCTGGAGCGGACGGTTTCACGGCTGATATCTGCAGTCGAGCCATTAGCCAGGATCCAGAACTATTCCTTGCCCTGGCAAACAAGTGTCTTCAGTTGGGACACTTCCCGGACATCTGGAAGGAAGCCACAGTCGTGGCGCTGAGAAAACCGGGCAAGGACGACTACCATAGTCCCAAATCGTACAGACCGATCGGTCTATTACCGGTCCTTGGGAAGATCCTGGAGAAAATGACAGTAGGAAGACTGAAGCATCATCTGGTACCACGGATGAGTACTCGCCAGTACGGCTTTATGCCCCAGAGGAGCACCGAAGACGCGCTCTATAATCTAGTAAAACACGTACAGAGTAAGTTACGCTCTAAAAAGCTAACTACTCTGGTGTCGCTGGATATAGAGGGCGCCTTCGATAGCGCATGGTGGCCAGCCATCAGAGTCAGACTGGCTGAGGAAAAGTGCCCCGTGAACATTAGAAGATTGCTAGACAGTTATCTCGACTGCAGAAAGGTAAACGTAAGGTACGCCGGGGAAGTGTGTACAAAAAGTACAAATAAAGGTTGCGTCCAAGGGTCTATCGGGGGGCCCATACTTTGGAATGTCCTTCTAGACCCCTTGCTTCAGAAGATGGAAAAAGAGGGCATATTTTGCCAGGCGTTCGCGGACGATGTGGTTCTTGTGTTCGACGGTGATACTGGGTTGGAGGTCCAGCGACGGGCCAATGAGATCCTCGACCGTGTTCGGGAGTGGGGGTCGAGAATAAGCTTAGGTTCGCACCGCACAAAACATGTGCAATGGTGATGACCAATAAGCTTAAGTTCGACACCCCACTCCTGAAGATGGGAGGGGTTGACATTGGCATGTCCAAAGACATCAAGATCCTCGGACTCACCCTGGACCACAAACTGACCTTCAACACCCATGCTGTAAACGTGGCGCGAAAAGCGCTAAACGTCTACAAGCAGCTGTCCAGGGCCGCAAAGTCCACCTGGGGTCTCCACCCAGAGGTCATCAAGACCATCTACACCGCCACCGTCGAACCAATTATCACCTACGCGGCGGGAGTTTGGGCACCTGCAACACAGAAGATTGGGGTACAGAAGATTTTGAACTCTGTGCAAAGAGGCTTCGCACAAAAGATAGCGAAATGTTACAAAACGGTTTCCTTACACGCCGCGCTTGCACTGGCTGGGATACTTCCTCTAGACCTCCGTATACAGGAAGCAGCTGCTCTGTATGAAGCGAGGAGAGGGTCGTCCCAGTTTGTGCCAGCCGATAGAGAGACGGAGAGGGTAGTTCTTTTTCGGGACATCGCACATCCTGCCCTGGATATGGAAGTGGGTTACACATGCCTGAACGATCAGCAAGATCTTGATCGATACAACGTGCAGACGGTGCGAATCTTCACCGACGGGAGCAAGATCGATGGGAAGGTCGGAGCCGCGTTATCGTTTTGGGATGGCGCGGTCGAGACCCGATCCATCAAGATCAAGCTCTCCGACTACTGCACGGTGTATCAGGCGGAACTTGCAGCCATATACAGGGCGACGTGCGAGGTCGCGAAAAGCCCCCAGCTGAGCTACGGCATCTACAGCGACTCCCGTGCGGCGCTAGATGCAATCACGGGATTTAGCTCAACGCATCCCCTGGCAGTCGGCACTCGTGCGAATCTGCGGCGGGCCTTGGAACAGAACAAAGTTGTATCTTTGTTCTGGATCAAGGCCCACGCGAACCTGCCAGGGAATGAACGGGCAGATGAACTTGCAAAACAAGCGGCACTCAACACCCGAAGGAAGCCGGATTACGATAAATGCCCCATATCATACGTAAAACGCGAAATACGGGCAGCCTCTGTGGAAAAATGGAGAATCAGGTATATCTCAGGAGAGACTGCCTCAACAACCAAACTTTTCTTTCCTGATCCAATAGACTGTTACAAATTTTTGAAGAAAAACCGGCCAACAAATATACTCTCTCAGATCCTTACAGGACATGGTGGTTTTTCACAATATCTGAACCGTTTTAAATGTAAAAATACCTCAAACTGTGTTTGCGACCCGGATGTAGAGGAGAATGTGCCACATATCCTGGTAGATTGCCCAACTACCGCGGTACTAAGGTACGACCTAGAGCAAAAAACTGGTATCACAATAAGCATGACAACTCTAAGAGATAACATATGTAACGAACAAATTATCGAATACTTAATTAAAGTAGGGACAATTGTAAACAAACGTAACTCTGATGTGTAAATCAACTAAGAAGTATAAAGTAGTTTTATACTTAATTAGTTGTAAAAAAAAATAATGATAGATAATGTATATAGCAAATAACCTTAAGTAATAGATAATAAGATAAGAAACATGTTGTAAATAGCTAATATGTAAATACCATGCTTAGAAATGCCTGTGCAAAATTGCAAAAAATTGTGTACTGACCAGCAAGTTATGTATCCGTGTTTATAACCTTAAGTATCAAAACATGCAATTTGTATAACTACCAGCAAATGTATTTTTAGTCTAATTTTCTAGTATTAAAACAAGTAAACTGTTAAATAAACCTTAATATCCTTGAAAATTGTAAATTGTAATAGTATTAGTAAAATAAAAAAAAACAAATAACCTCATGTAAATAAAGAACAGAAAATAGTCATGGATTTAAAATAGACATAAAAATTACAACGTAATAAAATTGTAAAACAAAAGTGTAAAAGTAAAAGTAAATGATAGATAAGTAATGTACATATTAAGCAAAAAACCTGTTGAAATAAAAATGAAGTATAAAAGCCCACAGTGGCCACAGAAAAGAACATTGCATGAAAAAATAAGACATGCCAAAAGAGCTGAATAAACAAAAAACCCTTTCACCTGTAAGGGGACCAGAAAAAAAAAAACAAAAAAAAAAAAAAAAAAAAAAAACCTAACCTAACCTAACCTAACCTAACCTAACCTAACCTAACCTAACCTAACCTAACCTAACCTAACCTAACCTAACCATTGAACCAATTAAAGCTTGAAAATAACTTAACAATACAGAGAACAGAACAAATCAAAGACGCACAAAAATTAGAGCAACTAGTAATAGACTTCACAAAAGCAATAACTACATCATGCAATGAAGCGATACCTAAAAAGCATAATAAGCAAACACTTAGCTTACCTTGGTAAGATATCGGAACTGGGAGATAGAGAGGTGGAGCGGATGGCTTCTGCGCTCAAAGCTCCTCATCCTGCAGAATATATGAGCCTGGAATTCAAAACCTTGGTAAACCAGGAACAGCTAGACTTGAATAGTGACTATGATATACGTATATTCACGGACGGCAGCAAGATTGACGGCAGGGTTGGAGCCTCGCTATCCTTATGGAATAGCGAGACCGAAACCAAGGCCGTCAAGCTTTGCTTGCCGTCTTACTGCACCGTTTACCAAGCAGAATTACTGGCCATATGTGAAGCAAGTGAGCAGATTCTTAGGCATAAAATGCAGAGATTCGCGGTGTACAGTGACTCGAGGGCCGCTCTCCAATCGGTAGTTGGTCTGAAGTGTCTCCATCCCCTAGCAGTTAAAACTAGAGCAAACATCGTGTCTTTATCGCAGAAAAATAAAGCTGTAACTTTATACTGGATAAAGGCACATGTTGGACTAGAGGGAAATGAGAGGGCAGACCGGCTGGCGAAGGAGGCAGCTCAAAAGTCAAAAACTAGGCCAAATTACGACCTCTGCCCACTGTCATTCGTCAAGCGAAGCATCCGCATGCAATCGCTTGACGAATGGAGTGGGAGATACAATAATTCACATACAGCATCGGTCACTAAAATGTTTTTTCCTAACGCCATAGAAGCGTACAGAATTATTAGGAAAATACAGCCAGCGGGTGAGACTACACAGCTAATGACGGGGCACGGTGGGTTCTCTGAATATCTAAACCGCTTTGGATGTAAGGAGAGCCCATCGTGCATCTGTGACTCTAGTAAGGCCGAGACAGTCCCACACTTAATCCTCGAATGTCCTATATATGCGTTGATGCGACACAACATCGAGCAAGAGCTAGATGTAGTGCTAGTAGAATCGAATATTCCTAGTATCATAACGAGCAATAAGAGAAAAATGTTCCTGAAATTTTGTATTAATATAGTGAATAAAACTAATGTCAGAAACAAAACCAGATAATAAATATATGTTCATTAAATATTGTATATATTTAAGGGAAACATATAAAATAAAATTAAAATGTAAATAAAATATAAATAAAATGTAAGGAAGTATAAGGAAATAAATAAATAAGTAGAAATAAGAAAAGTCGAATGTAGCAATAAGAAAAATGAAAATGTTAATATTAAGTTTTCCTTTTGTAATTGTAAGCTAGAAATTAAGTAAAAATGGTCATACACCTGTAAAGTGGAATAAAAATGACGCAAATTGTTAAGTTTAGTTCCCTTAAAACTGTAGAACATAAATGTAATTAAAGCTAAGAAAACGATGTTCTTAAATAAATGTGCTTAATAAGTCGAAATATATACCTACATAACACATTGTAAATTAAAGTAAAGCAGCGATTGATGTAAAATAGCGTTGTAAGGAAAGCACATAATTGTAACTAGGTTAAGAAAATTATGTTTTATAAATAAAGAACCTGTGTTGTGTTCAACCCAAAATGCTGTAAAGTAGGAGTAGGTCGTATGCGGGCATTCCCACCCGATTAAAGAATGACAGAGATGAATGAAAGATATGAAGGGGGGGGCGGGGATAGGATAAAAGTGCGAGAAGCATAAGCGCGAGATAAGAATGACTGACATGAGACAATAAAGACAGACGACTCAGAGTCGCTGGTGCAAGAAAAAAAAAAAAACCTAACCTAACCTAACCTAACCTAACCTAACCTAACCTAACCTAACCTAACCTAACCTAACCTAACCTAACCTAACCTAACCTAACCTAACCTAACCTAACCTAACCTAACCATTGAACCAATTAAAGCTTGAAAATAACTTAACAATACAGAGAACAGAACAAATCAAAGACGCACAAAAATTAGAGCAACTAGTAATAGACTTCACAAAAGCAATAACTACATCATGCAATTAAGCGATACCTAAAAAGCATAATAAGCAAACACTTAGCTTACCTTGGTGGTCCGAGGAACTACAGCAACTCAAAAGAGCCGTCTCCACGCACAAAAACCGGATTCATCGCGCTGCTCCAGTCCGTCGTGCTAAAGTTGTTCAGGAGTACCTTGAAAAGAAAACTGAATACGAAACAGCTGCCTCAAAAGCTCAGATTTCCAGCTGGAAAGACTTCTGTGGAAAACAAGACCGCGAAAGCATCTGGGATGGGATTTATAGGGTCATTGGCAGAACCAAGAAAAGAGAGGAGGATGTCCCATTAGTGATCAATGGCCAGGCCCTCGATGCTAAAGGATCGGCGCGGATGCTTGCGGAGACTTTCTATCCTAGGGACCTAACACAAGACGATAATGAGCATCACAAAAACGTCAGGAAAGTGGCGGAAGAGGTCAACATAAGCAACGGAACGGAGGATCATGCTGACCCTCCATTCACACTCACTGAACTGTTTATGGTGACCTCTTCCTTCAATCCTAAAAAAGCCCCTGGGTCGGATGGATTTACCGCAGACATCTGTGAGCACGCCATACAAAATGACCCTGAATTCTTCCTATATATCCTGAACAAATGCCTGCAACTAAATTACTTCCCGAAAATCTGGAAGGATGCCACTGTGGTTATTCTCAGGAAACCCGGTAGGCCAGACTACACGACACCCAAAGCATATCGTCCCATAGGATTGCTTCCTATCTTCGGAAAAATATACGAGAAGCTGTTGATGACCCGTATAAAATATCACCTTCTTCCAAAAATGAGTACTCGCCAGTACGGATTTATGCCACAGAGGAGTACCGAGGACTCCCTGTATGTCCTAATGAGTTATATAAGATCGAACCTCGAACAAAAACGTATTATCACATTGGTTTCATTGGACATAGAGGGAGCTTTCGACAGCGCCTGGTGGCCAAAGATCCGAGTCCGTCTGGCTGAGGAAAAATGTCCGAAGAACCTGAGAAGGGTCATTGACAGCTACCTCGGAGATAGGTTTGTAAGTGTGCGCTATGCAGGAGAGGAGTATAAAACTAGGACAGAAAAGGGATGCGTGCAGGGTTCGATTGGCGGGCCCATTTTGTGGAATCTTTTACTGGACCCACTTCTAAAAGACCTCGATGAAAAGGGTGTATACGTCCAGGCCTTCGCGGATGACATCGTGCTGGCCTTTACGGGAGACTCTGCGACGGAGATAGAAAATCGAGCCAACAGAATACTCGAATTCGTTCAGGCGTGGGGCGTCGACAACAAACTTAAATTCGCTCCTCATAAAACCAACGCAATGGTTATCACACGCAAGCTGAAATATGACACCCCACGCCTAACGATGTCTGGAATCGGCATACAGACACAAAGAGAAATAAAGATCCTTGGAGTCACAATAGACGAAAAGCTTACCTTCAATACTCACATCAAAAATGTCTGTTCAAAGGCAGTGGCTGCATACAAGCAGCTCTCAAAAGCGGCGAAAATCAGCTGGGGATTGCAGCCAGAAATCATACGCCTGATTTATACCGCCACGATCGAGCCTATCATCTTGTATGCAGCCAGTGTCTGGGCACCAGCAGCAACAAAAAATTGTGCCCGGAGCAAATTGAATGCCGTGCAGAGGGGCTTTCTTCAAAAAATTTGTAAAGCGTATCGTACTGTGTCCCTGAACTCGGCTTTGATTCTGACCGGGATTCTCCCCCTTGACCTCCGTGTACAGGAATGTGCTTCCCTCTATGAGGCAAAGAGGGGGGAGTCGCGGCTAGAACTAGGAGACAGGGAAGTAGAAAAAAGAGGCTCTGCTGTCGAAGGCCCACATCCAGCTCATTATCCCAACCTCAACTTCAACACCCTTGTAGACCAAAACCAACTAGACTCACACAGCAACTTTGAGGTCCGCATCTTTACTGACGGCAGCAAGATTGATGGTCGGGTTGGAGCCTCGCTATCCTTATGGAATAGCGAGACCGAAACCAAGGCCATCAAACTTAGTCTGCCGTCATATTGCACGGTCTACCAGGCTGAACTACTTGCCATAGCTGAGGCAACCGAAGTGATCAAACGGAGGAGGGAAAAAACCTTCGCGATTTATAGTGATTCCAGAGCCGCTCTCCAGACGGTCATTGGTCCAAAATGTCTGCACCCCCTCGCCGTAAAAACCAGAGCCAACCTCGTCGCTTTACCCAGAGATAAAACTGTGCTTTTATTTTGGATAAAGGCGCACGCAGGTTTGGTAGGTAACGAAAGGGCCGACCAATTGGCAAAGGAAGCGGCTCTAAAATCTAAAAAGAGGCACAATTACGACCTATGCCCAATTTCATTTGTCAAGCGTTGCATACGCATGCAAACTCTTGACAAATGGAACGCGCGCTATAAATCGGAGACAACAGCCGGCATTACCAAATTATTCTTTCCGGACGCAATTAATGCGTATAAAATTGCAAGACAGTTGGAGCTCTCAGGCATAACCACCCAGATTATGACAGGACACGGTGGGTTCTCTGAGTATCTTTTCCGTTTCAAATGCAAGGAGAACCCATCGTGCCCGTGTGAACCTGGTGTGGAGGAAACTATACCTCACATCATAATAGAGTGCCCAATTTACGCAACAGAGCGGCATGCTATTGAGCAGAAGATCGAAACGGAGATGAAGAGTGAAAATATTTCGAGAATAATGAATAGTAAACACAGGAAAATATTTATCGAATACTGTATAAAAATAACAAAAATAGCTGTAAAAAGAAACAAAAGTTAACATAAAAACATGTATTTTAAATATACTGAGTATATTAGAAAAGACATGTGCCAAAGATAGAAGAAAAGTAAAGACAAATACAAAAAACAATGATAGGATATATAAATATTATAAAAAATGGATATAACGGAAGTATTGAAATAAAAATGAAACAAAAGTAAGATGCGAATGGTGAATACGTTATAAAAGTAACTGTATAATGATGACTCAAGATCCAAAGAGACAAATAGCTTAAACAGTACGAATTAACTGAAAATTAAAATCAGCGGTTCTGCCGGTGGTACAAGTATAAAAAAAAGAAAAAAAAAAAAAAAAACCTAACCTAACCTAACCTAACCTAACCTAACCTAACCTAACCCTGGGATACTGCCTCTAGACCTCCGTATACAGGAAGCAGCTGCTCTGTATGAAGCGAGGAGAGGGTCATCCCAGTTCGTGCCAGCTGACAGAGAGGCCGAGAGAGTCGTCCGTTTTCAGGATCTCACACATCCGGCCCTGAATCTGGACACCAAGTTCATGTGTCTAAACGATCTACAAGACCTTGATCGATATAACGTGCAGACGGTGCGAATATTCACCGACGGCAGCAAGATAGACGGGAAGGTTGGAGCTGCACTGTCCTTTTGGGACAGCGCAGCCGAAACCCGATCCGTCAAAATCAAGCTGTCCGACTACTGCACGGTATACCAGGCCGAACTGGTGGCCATATACAGGGCTACGTGTGAGGTGGTGAAAAGTCCGGAATTGAGTTACGGAGTGTACAGTGACTCGAGAGCCGCTTTGGAGACGGTCACTAGTAACGAATCAATGCACTCCCTGGCAGTCGGTATTCGCAGTAACCTGCGTCGGGCTTTGGAACAGAGCAAAGATGTATCTTTGTTCTGGATCAAAGCCCATGCCGGGCTGCCAGGGAATGAAAGGGCAGACGAGCTCGCCAAAGAAGCCGCTTTGAACACAAAACGGAAACCGTACTACGATAAATGCCCTTTATCGTATGTAAAGCGCCAGATTCGTAGCAAATCTGTCAAGGAGTGGAGCGATAGATATAAAGCCGGAGAAACTGCGTCAGGTACTAAACTGTTCTTTCCAGACCCGCTAGAATCTTTTAAGTTTGTTAAGAAAGTGAGACCAGTAGGTGTTCTTACACAAATTTTAACAGGACATGGCGGTTTTGGCCAGTACCTGCATAGGTTTAAATGCAAAAGTAGCTCTAATTGTGTGTGTGACCCCGATATAGAGGAAACGGTGACACACATATTAACTGAATGCCCTGTCACCGCCGCGACTAGATACGATGTTGAACAAAAACTTGGTATATCAATTAATATGGTATCTCTTAGAGAGAATTTAGCAAAAACGGAGATAATTGAATACGTAACTAAAATAGGGACGCAAGTGGTTAAAAGAAACTCGGTTGTATAAAGCAACTAAAAAGTATAAAATAAGTTTATATTTGTTTTAGTTGTAAGGAACAGTGTGTAAAATTAATAGAAATAAGAAATTTAGTATGTATAAACACAAAATGTAAATAAAAATTTGGTATGTATCAAACATCGTTCGCAAAAAGCGAAAAATATGTTAAATATAAGGTGTGGAACCCGCACAGCAAAATAATAATGTAAATATGGTTTAGAAATAAGTTTACTATGTGTAAATACGCGTAAAAGTAGTGTTTGGATTAAATTAATAAGACAAATGAGCTGAAAACTGTACTTGTTTTGAATAGAAATCATTATTATATAGCATTATCATTGTAAGAATATTAGAAGTAAATAACACTGTTATGAGAATAAAGATAAAAATAATTGTAACAAAACATAAATAGAATTTAGAAAGTGAACAACAAAAATGTATGTAAAAATTAAGATGTAAAGCCCACAGTGGCAATTATGAAAAGAACATTGCATAAAAAGAAAAATATGCTCGATTAAAAATGACCCTTTTACCAGATAAAAAAAAAAAAAAAAAAAAAAAAAACAAAAAAAAAAAAAAAAAAAACAAAAAAAACCTAACCTAACCTAACCTTTTTTTTTTTTTACTTGGGGAAATCCTCATGGATACCTGTCGCCCGGGGGAGCGGCCAGGTTATGTCGGACTCTTACCGACTAAAACCCCAAGGTGTTTCGTCACGCACCTGTTGGCGGGAGCCCGGGGACGCTTACGCATTCTTCCGCGAACCCGCCGGTGCCTTCCGCAGCGCGGAACCTCCCTCGCTCAGCGGCATGCTCGAAACACGTAGCACGCCGCTGCCAGCGAAGACCTTTGGAAGCGAGCGGCGGATACCCCCGTATCCACCGCCCAAGGCCTTCACTCGACCGGGTCAGGTCAGGTTGGCGTATGCCCTCCTTCTCCGACCGGTCCTCCTCCGGCGGATCGGAGCCGAGAGTGGGTCTTCCTCTCGAGTCCTCTCCGCGGCCTCTTTCTGCGACATCACGACCTCGCAAAAAGAGGCGACCGCCTCCCACGACCTCTTGTCACCGACCACGATTTTTACCACGGCCGGCAAGGAGAGGTCGTGTCCCACCACTGCCACGAGGGCTGCGCGTTCGCCGGCCCACGCCTGGCACTCCTCCAGCGTGTGCTGGGCTGTGTCTTCACCGCCACTGTTGCAGTGAAGACACACCGCCGATGGCTCCCTTCGGGCTATGTGGCACAGGTATCTGCCGAAGCTTCCATGCCCGGACAGAACCTGGACCAGCCGGAAGGTGAGCGATCCATGCCGCCTGTTCACCCACTCCTTCAGGACTGGGCGAATAGCCTCCACCGTGCGCAGACCCGCGTTTGGCTCCGCGAGCCTCCTTCTCCACCTCCGCAGCAAGGTTTGTTGGGTGACCTTCCGCCACCTCCGGACTTCGTCAGGGGCTGGACCCTCGCCCCGCGCGCGCGCCTCCGCGCGTCGCTCGTACACGTCCGCTAGAACCTCGGCTTCGAGATCCCAGGGAGGCATACAAGCGAGCACACATGCCGCTCCATGGGACACCGTACGGTATCCTCGGATCGCTCTGACCGCCAGAACGCGCTGAGATGAACACAGCGACGTTACGTTCGGACGAGTCAGAGCACCGACCCATATCGGTGCCCCATAGAGCGCCATCGACTTGACCACACCGGCATAGAGTCGCCGGCATGTCTGGTCGGGTCCGCCAATGTTCGGCAGGAGCCTTCCGAGCGCAGATGCGGCCCCGATCAGCTTTGGAGCCAATCGCCGAAAATGCGCCCGGAAATCCCATCTGCCGTCGAGCAGAAGTCCCAGGTATTTGATCTGGGGCTTCAGCCCGATCCGAAGTCCGTTTATTGAAACGTTGGCACCTGCAGGAGGCCCCCGCCGTGGCCCGTGAAAACAGAGAACCTCGGTTTTGTCGAGGGCAACCCTTAGGCCCAACGCTTCGATTCGCCCAACCACTTGCTGCACCCCTTCCTCGGCGCGTGACGTCGCCTGCGCCAAATCTCTCCCTCGAGCTGTGACCAGAGTGTCGTCAGCATAGCAGACGACACTAAGGCCAGAGCGAAGAGCACCCCGTAGCACCCAGTCGTATCCGATGTTCCAAAGGAGTGGTCCTAAGACAGACCCCTGAGGAACACCGCAACGAATCTCCCGCCTGTGGGTGCTACCATCCCGTCCCACGTACACAACCTGTCTGTCGGTCAAATAGTCAGTTATGACCCTACGCAAATAGAGAGGCACGCGATGATAGCGCAGTGCCTCTTTTATGCAGGCAAAGGGCAGCGTGTTGAAAGCGTTGGCGATGTCTAATGAGACCGCCAGCATCACGCCACCCGACTCCACCGTCTCGTCCGAAAGGCCTTTGACGCGTGTAATCGCGTCGATCGTCGAACGGCCTTCCCGGAATCCGAACTGACTATCAGACAGGTCGGGACCTTCTGTGCGCAAGTGCTGCACGATGCGGGACGCTACGATATGCTCGTAGAATTTTCCCGCATCGTCCAGCAGAACGACCGGACGGAAAGCAGAAGCTGAGTCTGCTGAACGCCCCTCTTTCCTCAGGAGAACCAATCTTCCCACCTTCCAGCAGGTCGGAAATCGGCCCGACGCCAAACATGTGTCGAGAAGCCCGGCAAAGTGGGCCCCCAACTCCTCAAGCGCCAACGCCAATACGCGACCTGGAACACCATCTGGTCCCGGCGCAGTGTTCTTCGCCTGCAGCTTGCGCATGGCCATGCTGAACTCGGCCGGCTGCAACGACGGGGGAACCTCAACGGCCTCCAATGCAGTCTCATCCTCCTCCACCATTGTTGGGGGAGTGAGTTCGGGCGCGTCTGGAAATAGTGCCGTCACCACACCCTCCAGCAGTTGAGGCTGCATAGTCTCCGTCAGTGGTGGCGCCTGCGGACGAAGTTTATTCCTCGCCGCACGGTAAGGGCGCCCCCACGGATCCCTGTTAAGGTTCTTCAGCATTTCTTGCCAAGCGCTGGCCTTGGCCCTAGCAATAGTCTGCTGCAGGTTCTTCTTTGCCTCTGTGTACAGGGCGCTCAAAAGGGCCCCCATCTCCTCATTCTGGAACCGCCGCCTTCGGTATCTGGTGGCACGACGGCGTGCAACAGCACATTCGTCACGTAGATCGCTGATGAGCTGCGACCACCAGTATACCGCCCGCCTTGGAGGTCGGCGCCGAGCCCGGGGCATGGCTACGTCACAAACTTGTGCCATAGCCTCCCGAAGCCTTAGCGCCTCTGCGTCGACCACCACCGGCTCCGCCAGCGAAAGATTCCAGGAAGCGATGATGGAAGCTTCCTTAAGCACGTCCTTGTTGAGGCGCGCCAGGGACCATCGCGGAAAAACTTCATTTCCTCCGTGTACGTGAGACTGCGTTATATTTGTAGACGAGGCGGAGACTTCAAATCGTATATATCGATGATTTGATAAATTCTCCACCCCGTCTAGAACTCGCCACCCTCGCGTCTGCAAGGCCACAGCAGGGCTAGCGAACGACAGGTCCACTATTGACCCACCCCGCTGTGTCTCGAAGGTATTTGTGCTACCGCGGTTGAGGAGCCGGAGGCCACAGGTTGCCGCCCAGTCCTCCACGGCCGAGCCTTTGGCGTCGGTCGCTGGGGAACCCCAGGCCATGCTATGGGCGTTGAAGTCCCCGAGCACTACTACGCGCCCGGGAACCGCACTCCGTACTGCTGCAGCTACACCATCCAGAAATGTTTCAAACTCTGCGAGAGACCTGTTTGGCGAGAAATATATCCCCACCAAGGTCAGGTCTCCCCAGGATGCCACGATAAGACCCCGCTCCCTCACCCGTACTGAGAGAGATGGGGAAGCAGGATCCGCTGCCACAACGATCGCCACGGTGCCCCGAGTATCCCCCGCCCAGTTAGGCGATGAGGGGACAAAATAGGGCTCCGCAACGATAGCCACATCAATGGACCACTGCAGCATGGATTGCATGAATAAATCTTGCGCGGCGCTACAGTGGTTCAAATTTCCCTGCAAGAAGCGAGGTGAGCTAGCCATTGCAATCGGTCACCATCGCCTCTTGCGGCGGCTTCGCAGGAACGGAGGAAATTGGTAGTCGTCTCCCCTTCTTTGGTCGCATGCACTTTTGCCCTCCAATGGCATGGTTTGCCGGCCTGCCTGATTCCTTGCAAAGGGGGCAGGAGGGTTCTTCCACGCAAGCAACTGCCTTGTGACCGGGTTTCAAGCACCGGAAACACAAGCTGCTGCGGTCAACTGGCGACTTGCACTGAGCCCCCGTGTGTCCAATCTCCAAACAGCGGTAACACCTTAGCGGCTGAGGCTCCAGCGCACGTATCCGGGCCGAGCTCCATCCAACTAGGACTCTGCCTACTTCAATTAGCGTCTTAGCGGCAACTACAGGGCATTGGACTACGACGCTTCCGACGCCATACAGACCAAAGTGGATTTCTCCAACTTTCACCTGTTCTTCAGGGCAGTTACCCGCCCGAGCCACCGCTGCCGCTACATCCTGCGACGAAACTGAGTCGTCCAGGTCTAATATACGGAGGCCCACCCGTTTGACTGGCCGGCTGACTAGGACGGACTCCGGTAAAGTCTTCCGGAGTTCACCCGCGAGACGGTCAGCTTTTTCAGCACTTTCGGTCCCAGGCACCTCCAAGACTCGAGCACCCGTTATCGCCACGCGAAAATTTAGCCCACTGATGCCAAGTTGGTCCAGTGGTCCAATGGATCTTCGGGCATCAGTTAGCACCTTCTCAAATGTAAGGCCTTGCTGGACCGCCTCAGGCTGCATCGTCAAAACGACTGCAGCTGACCTTGGAGGACGCAAATTAGCCTTCTTTATTTTCTTTGAGCCCGTGTTTTGTGCTGGGGCTGCAACTTGCGCCGGAGCATTTTCGGCCTTCTTCTTATTCTTTTTTTTAACTACTTCAACCCAGGTACCTACAGGAGGTCCAGGGATAGAAGTCGATGAGCTCGGCTCGGAAACTTGTTCCGAAGCCGGTGCCTTCTTATTTGGTGCCGAGTTTGTAGCCGGTACCTTCTTCCTTGGTGGCTGTCGTTGAGAAGGTGGCGTCTCTACCTGCTCCTGGTTGGCATCTGCCCTAAGTGGTGGACGGATAGGTTTTTTCGACCTGAGCTGTTCTTTGAAGCCCTCAATCTTGGCATCCATCATAAAACCGACTTCTTTTATAAGGGTAGCCCTAAATCCTTCATTGGATAGGTTCTCCAGCGCTTGCTCCGCAGACACTGCAGGTACTGCAGGCACTGTAGGCACTGCAGGCACTGCAGGCACTGCTGGCACAGCAGGCACTGCAGGCACCTCAGGCACCACTAAGGAAGCTTTACGGGCCTCCTCCAATTCCGCACGCAAGGATGACATTTCTGCGCGAATAGATGCCACATCATCGCTCAGTCGTGCATTTTCAGCCCGTAAAACTGCTACCTCTTCAGACTGAGTCCTATCATACAGTATAGCCATAGCTTTCTGTATTTCCTCCGCTGAATTTTTAAGGGCCGCAACAAGAGTGCCCTTAAGATTTCTGGATTTGGTCGCGACCTCTCTTATCAGGTTCACGCTAATATCCACCCTCTCCTTAATAGCATCCGCGGGTTTGGAGCTCACCTTTTTAAGGGATTTGGCAACCTCTTCTTCAAACAACAGGTCGATTTCCTCCCTTTTGGCTTTAAGAAAACTTTCTTTAGCCTTCGTCAATTTGGCACCTGTGGTAGGTGGTCTGCCTCTGCCTCTTTTGGCATGACTTGCCAAACCCTCCTCACTGCGACTGCCGCTTGAGCCAGCAGCTCCTTTCTTCTTCTGGCGTTTAACGCCTCTGGTCTCAACCCCTGGTCGTCGCATGTTGTCCGTGGAGAAGCCCTCAGAATCCGATTCCTCCATAGACATAACCTCGACTGACGAAGTTCCCCCCCTTTGCCGTGAAGCGGCACGGGAGCTTGCGCTCCCGGAGCGATTTTTGCCCCCCCCAGAATACGCGGGGCAGAGTGCCTCAGCCGAAGCCTTGGCACTGAGGGATTCTCCCGCATTGCTGCGGGTACCCTCCTGGGGTAGTATATTTTTAAAACCACTCATCATTGTAATGGTTGCTTCGCAATGAATTGCGGGTGCGAACCAAACCCGAACCCCCCTCCTCGAACTCTAGGGACTGGGCTCCCCCCAGCCATTCATCCCATCGCCGAGTTGTAAACTTGGGATTAGGGTAATATTTTATTGAGGTTTTCTTCCTCGCAGCCCGAAAGCCCCCGGTCCTGTCAATTCAGGATAACGGGTTGGCCGACAGCTCAGAAGTTGTACGAAACAGCGTTCCAAGACTGCCGCCCCACAAAGGTCTGGCACAGAGCGCCACCGCCACGATAGCCACTGCCGCCCAATGTGGGACAGACGCAGGGCAAAGACGGCCCACTGCCGCCCGATACGGGACAGACGCAGCGAGCCAACTCCCACCCCGGATGCCACAGGGCATCGACGACCCACTGCCGCCCGATACGGGACAGACGCAGTGAGCCAACTCCCTCCCCGGGTGCCACAGGGCACCGACGACTCGACTCTTGGAGCGAGCCAACCCCCACCTTGTCGCTCTTAAGTCTTCCTCTTCTAACCAGAGGAGTACAAAGAGCGACCCCGACGAAGGAGTGATTTGGCTTCACCCAGTCGCTGGATTGCGACGGGCTACTGAGCCCCCCCGCCACGACAAGGCACACTCCACTTGGGGGGGAACCTAACCTAACCTAACCTAACCTAACCTAACCACTCCCCCTTGACCTGCGGGTGCGCGAATGTGCCGCACTATACGAGGCTAAGAGGGTGTGTATCAGCCGGAACTGGGGGATAGAGAGGTGGAGCGGTTGGCTTCTGCGCTAAAAGCCCCTCATCCAGCGGATTATATGAGCCTAGAATTCAAAACCTTGGTAAATCAGGAACAACTAGACCTTAACAGTGATTACGACATTCGCATCTTCACGGACGGCAGTAAGATTGACGGCAGGGTTGGTGCCTCGCTATCCTTATGGAATAGCGAGACCGAAACCAAGGCCGTCAAACTTTACTTGCCGTCATATTGTACTGTTTACCAAGCAGAATTACTGGCCATATATGAAGCGAGCGAGCAAATCCTCAGGCACAAAAAGCAGAAATTCGCGGTGTACAGTGACTCGAGGGCCGCTCTCCAATCGGTTGTTGGTCTCAAATGTCTCCACCCTTTAGCCGTAAATACCAGAGCAAATATTGTGTCTTTATCGCAGAAAAATAAAGCTGTAACTTTATACTGGATAAAGGCACATGCTGGACTAGAGGGTAATGAGAGGGCAGACCAGCTGGCGAAGGAGGCGGCTCAAAAGTCAAAAACCAGGCCAAACTACGACCGTTGCCCGGTTTCATTCGTCAAGCGAAGCATCCGTATGCGATCGCTTAACGAATGGAACGAGAGGTATAAAAGTGCACAAACAGCAAAGGTTACCAAAATGTTTTTCCCTAACGCCATTGATGCCTATAAAACCATCAGAAAGATACAGCCTGCGGGGGTGACCACTCAGCTAATGACGGGGCACGGTGGGTTCTCCGAATATTTGAACCGTTTTGGATGTAAGGAGAACCCATCGTGCATCTGTGACTCTACCAAGGCCGAAACAGTCCCACATCTAATCCTGGAATGTCCAGTATACGCCTTAGAGCGTCATAACATCGAACAAGAGCTAGAGGTAGTGCTAGAGGAGTGTAATATCCCAAGTATCATAGCTAGTAACAAGAGAAACACTTTCCTGAAATTCTGTAGTAATATAGTAAATAAAACGAATGTCAAAAATAAAACAAAGTAACAAAAAATATGTTCATTAAATATTGCATATATTCAATTGGAACATATAAGATCAATGAAAATGTAAAAACCATAATATAAGGAAGTTTAAAGTAAATAAAATAAGTTAAGTAAAAATGAAAAGGTAAATGTGAAGTATTCGTCCTGTAAGCAAAATAGAAAAGAAATAAAGTTGTGATACATACATATATATTGTTGAATGAAAATAAATAACAAAATTGTCAAGATAAAGATACTGTAAAACTAAAGACAGACGACCCTGAGTCGCTGGTGCAAGATTAAAATTAAAAAAAAAAAAAAAACCTAACCTAACCTTTTTTTTTTTTTTTTTTTTTTTTTTTTTACTTGAGGAAAACGTGCTATCACGTCCCCGACCGCCCAAGGGGGAGCGACGGGGTATGTGGGGATGATCCGGCAGAAGGCCAGACCTACCCACTAAAAACCTCAAGGTGTACCTCATCTGCCATAGACGGAGCTCACGGTACCGCCATTAGCATTACCGCGAGCCCCGGCAGATTGCGCTCAGCCTTAGCCGAGCGCCCCCCACGTGGGAAATGGTCCAGCACACGAGACCATTTCCCCACACATAGCCCTAATAGCCGCAGCAGGTCCCCTCACCCGCTACGGCTGGCTATCGGGAGGGAGAAGGTGAGCGTATCTCCTTCTCCGTCCCCCCCTCCGCCTACGGCGGATCGGTGCCGAAGAGGCGTCATCCTCCCGGCACCGCTCTCCCGCCTCCTTCTGCGACATTACGTCCTCGCAGAAGGAGGTCATGGCCGCCCAAGCCTCTCGACTCCCTAGCATGGCTTTTACCACGCTAGCGAGCGAGAGGTCCTCTCCGACGACAGACGTCAACTCGTGCCGCAGCCGACCCCACGCCGGACACACCACTAAGGTGTGCTCCGCCGTGTCGTCGGCCGCCCCACAATGGTGACACTCTGTCGTCACCTCCCTCCGGGCGACCCTGTGCAGGTAGTGACCGAAACAACCATGTCCGGTCAATACCTGCACAAGGCGGAAGGTCAGAGTCCCCCACCTTCGCTGCACCCACTCAACGAGGACCGGACAAATCGCATCGATCGTCCAGGCCCCGTAAGCGGGCGCAACGAGGGACTCTTCCCATCCCCTAAGGAGTGCCCTCCTGGCACTCCTGCGGACGCGTGCCACCTCCTCGGGACAGGGGCGCTCGCCCGCATCCCTCCTCTCGGCTCGGTACCGGTAAACGGCACCGAGCACTACCGCCTCGAGTTCCCACGGGGGGGCGCTTGCCAGGACGCAGGCAGCCCCATGGGAAATCGAGCGGTACCCTCGCGATGCCCTCACCGCCATGACCTTCTGCGGCTTCCGCAGCAGGGCCCTATTTTGGCGGTTGAGGGCATCCTCCCAGATGGGCGCTCCGTAGAGGGCCATGCTTCCCACAATACCGAGGTAGAGCCTACGGCATGGGGAACCAGGCCCCCCCACGTTCGGCAGCAGCCGCCCCAGTGCAGCCACCGCCTTGATGAGCCGTTCGGCCAGCACCTTAAAATGCTGACCGAAGGCCCAGCGCCCATCTAGGATGAGGCCCAGATACCGCATTTCCCTCTTCAGGGGTATCCGGGTCCCATCCACCATCAGCGTCGCACCTGGAGGGGGACCCTGCCAAGGCCCGTGAAACAAAAGGGCCTCGGTCTTCTCCAGCGCGACCCTGAGGCCCAACCTCCTTATGCGGCCCACCACTAGGGCCGCACCCTCCTCCATCCGAGTCACTGACTCGGCGAGCGTCTTCCCCTGGGCCACTATGAGGGTATCGTCAGCATAGCAGAATACGCTGACGTGGGGCGGCAGAACGCCCCTCAACACCCCGTCGTAGCCCAAGTTCCACAAGAGCGGACCGAGCACCGACCCTTGCGGAACCCCACACCTCATGGTTCGCCGCGTCAGTGACCCCCTCCCGTCGACGTAGATGACGTCCCTGTCCCGGAGGTAGTCCTCCAACAGCCGCCGCAGGTACAGAGGCACCCCGTGAAATCGGAGAGCCTCGAGTATTGCACCGAACGGCAGGCTGTTGAAGGCGTTGGCAATGTCCAAAGACACTGCCAACGACCTCTCCCCCCTCGCGGCACCTTCCGCGGTGAGGGCCTTCAGGGCAGAGACGGCGTCCAAGGTCGACCGCCCCCGTCGGAACCCGAACTGTGCCTCGGACAGGTCAGGCCCTACCCCCTCGAGGTGCTGGACAAGCCGGGATGCCAGAATAAATTCCAGCATCTTGGCCGTCTCATCCAGCAGGACCAAAGGCCGGAACGCCGACGGACTGTCCGGCGACCGGCCCTCTTTCCCGAGGAGGCAGAGCCTCCCGTCCTTCCAGAGCTTCGGAAACCGTCCGGTTCTCAGAGAGAGGTCGAACACTTTCCGAAGCTCGGATCCCAGGGTTTCCACCGCTACCTCTAGGATCCGTCCGGGCACTCCATCCGGTCCGGGGGCCGTCCTCTTCCTCCCCAAGCGGGAGATGGCATTCTCCATCTCAGCGTCCGAGATGGGGGGAACCTCAATCTCCCATGCCACTCCCGCTGGGGGAGGCAAGGAGTGGTCGGGGCTGTTAGCTAACCTAACCTAACCTAACCTAACCTAACCTAACCTAACCTAACCTAACCTAACCTAACCCAGATTCCGCGGCCTCCCCCCGTCGCGAGTATACGCTTACAACACTGCTCCGCGCTCAAAATTTTCAAAAAATTCCTTCAAAAATCCGGAAAAGTGGGTTATTTTTGACGTACGATTGTGAAACAAGTGTCAAAAGTTGCGGAAAAATCGCCCGCACACGACTGTGAAAAGTGTTTGAAAATTGGTGAAAGTGAGAAAGCACAGTGACACAAAAAGTGAAAATTTGTGATTTTTCAAAACTTTAAAAAATTACGCTGCCCGATTGGTCGCGGTGACCCACTATTTTTATAGTGCCGTTTTGAAGCCGTCGGCGAGATCTACGCGGGGACACCAACTTTGGATTTTTAGCTGCCCTGGAAGGCGGTTAAAAGTCCAAAAAAACAAGTTTGGGCGTGGCCCGAAAATTTTTTCCTGGATACCTGGGAAAAAATTTTGGATGCAGTTTTGGAGCCCTCGACGAGCCTGACTCAATACCGTTTCCAGCACAAAGAAAGGTTCATTAGTTTTTAAGTTATTAAGTTTTCAAAATTTGCAACATTTTCAAAAAATTCTATCTCCTTATTTCTATCGACGACCCCATTGTTAAAAAATAGTTTTAAATAGTGTTTAGTAAGATATATAACATATCCAAAATTTAAATTTTTATTCTTTATAGTTTTTGAGATATACATTTTTAAAAATTTAGGGTTGACACGAGGGTTGTTAAATACAACCCCTACCTGATTGATTACTATCATCAAAAATCGACCACATTATACCCTCTTTGTGTAAATTTTTTCATATTTTTAGATTTAAGTTTAGTATTTTTTTTAGCCATTTTGTTCATAATTTCTGTATTTTCACCCCCTGGTAAATCGGGGGTTGTTCTTAAAATTTATTGTACCCCTTTTTTGTATAGGTCTCTTAAAGACCAACTTGGGGATTCCAAATTTGGGCTTGTTACTCCTTCTGGGGGCCGAGCAATCGCGGATTGAAATTTTGGGCAGATTTTATCACTAGGGCGGTGCATTTCCGCCCTTTCCTGCCCAAAACTTCAAATCGCTGTAACTTCGATATTTGTGCTCGTACGGAGCTGCGGTTTTGATTGTTAGTCCTCCCATAGTCCCCTACACCCCCCCCACCCCCTCCACAGGCTCCAGGACATAAGTGCCCTGAAACCTGAATCCATCCTTGCGGTCCTATAGAGGAAGCCAGGGGAAGTGCGCAGAGCTATCGCACGTGCTCGGGAGACGCTCAGAGCCGGAGATATTGCTGTGCAAACTTTTTGGCGGCCATTTTTGTCCGCCATCTTGTTTTCTTAAACACAGCGTAACTCCGGAACGGGTGGTCGGAGAACAGTGGGATTTTCTTTGCGCGCCTTCCCTTGCGGTTCCCTTCCCTCTAACCCCACTTATTCCCGAATCCCCCCCCCACTTCACCCCCCCTATTTTTTAGTAGAACCGTGTAAAGCAGACCGGGCCTCTGTGCCCAAGCTTTTTCGCACCGCGACACGACGTCTGTGAGCTGAGATAATTATATATAAAAATTTTGGCGGCCATCTTAACGGCCATCTTGGAAATATTTAACACCAAATATCTCAGCAACCAAGCATCGCACGGAAACGCGGTTTCTTTTGTCTATTAGTATTTAGCCTACTTTACAAGTAAAAGGCATTGACTCTCCCGGACTCTACATCCGGGTCTCTACACGATATTTTATTTTATTTTTTTATTGTATTTTTGTAAATTTACAGCTGCTATCTTTTATTGTTAGCAGTATAAACGTCTATCTAATACCTACTGGTCTATCTTTACCCTTGGGACGCATTTCGTAGACTCTACAAAATTTTACTTTGTAGGAATTTTATCTTTTGTCCCATTTTTGTTTATTTTATATTGTTTTTATACTGGACGATACTCTTTGGTATCTTTTACATATTTTATTTTATTTTATTTATACTGTGTTGACATAAGGCGGGTTTATTGACCCAAACTATTTTATTTTAATTTGACGCATCCCCTTATAAACAAACGATGTTCGGAATGCGCACCCCTCCGAATAAGAAAACCGACGATAAGTCACCATCAGTGGACAGAGAGAGGGCTGGACCCTCTGCAGAATCGAACGTAAGGAGGAGTATTGGAGAGTTGGAGGCAAGAGCTTCTGATAACACCCAAACTGCGGCAACTACAATAAAAAACAAGATTCTGTACAAAACCACCACTCTGAGATCGGGTCCAAGGAGAGATCCGCTTATAACCAAATCTCGTAGAATGTCCAATGAGGCTCCTGCCATCACTCCTCCAAAAACAATGCAGACAAAACCGACTGATAGAGTCACAGAAGCTAGATATTGCGTGACCAGGGCAAAAACGCAATTAACCTCGGGTAAAAATATCAAAACTGAAATAAAAGACGAGGTCAAAATACAGTTAGATAGACTCTACCAGTTGGTGAAAGAAGCCGAGGCAGACCACCAGCCGCGGCCACCAATGGAACGTTCCCTAGAAACGGCAGAAATGGCGACACAAACCGTACAAACAGCAGAGACTGATGGTGACTTACGGAGCTTACAGAACACACTCCAAACAGCGCTGGAGACGCATGGAAATCTCCTCAAAGACAGCATGCTGAAAATGGAGTTGATGACTGAAACCCTGGACCATCATCATAAACAAACTTACGCCAATGTGACAAAAGGCTTAGCAACTACAAAAAACCCACACCATGCCACGCTGCACTCCGTAATTATTTCTTCTACGGATGAAAAAGACACCGGGGAACATATACTCCAGAAACTCCGGACAGCGGTGAAGGCCAAGGAGGGAGGTGTAGTTGTTGAGAAGATAAGAAAGGCGAAGGATAGAAAAATCATCGTGGGGTGCAAAACCGACCAGGATAGAAAGAGCTTGCTGGAGCGACTACATAGCGCGGGAGATCACCTCAGAGGGGAGGAGGTCAAGAATAGAGATCCGCTTCTGGTCCTTAAGGGTGTATTGCAATGCAATAGTGACGAAGAGATAGTGGGGGCCCTTAGGAACCAGAACGCGGCGGTCTTTCGCGATCTCAAACCTGATGAGGATAGATTAACAGTGAAATATCGTAGGAAAACGAGAAACCCACACACCTGCCACGTCGTGATTACAACAGCACCAATCATATGGAGGAAGATGTTGGAGGTTGGGGCCGTACATATCGATATACAGCGCGTGAAAGTGGCAGACCAGTCGCCCTTGATGCAGTGTTCCATATGTCTCGGGTATGGTCACGGAAGGAAGTACTGCACCGAGAAGGAAACAAAATGTAGCCACTGTGGGGGTTCTCACATGAAGAACGAGTGTGAGGACTGGCTGGCGGGATTGCCGCCGCAATGTACAAACTGCGCTCGGGCCAAAGTGGCCAATGCTGAGCATAACGCTTTCAGCGACGAGTGCCCCATTCGTAGCAAGTGGGATGCCATAGCTAGAGCTAAAGTAGCTTACTGCTAAGGGCACCCCAGGCAATCACAGGGCAGACCAAACCACCAGAGGAATAGCAGTGGCCCAGATAAATCTACAGAGGAGTGAACTGGCAACTTTAGAGCTAATGCTCGAGGCCAGAGAGCGGAACATCGCCGTAGCACTGCTTCAGGAGCCATATGTGGGGGCGGTAAGGAGGATGAAGAGTTATCGGGGCGCGAGAGTCTACCAGTGTGCGGACGATGGAAGTGGGACTGTGAAGGCGGCAATAGCTATCTTTGATAGAGACATTGACGTCATCCAGTACCCGAAACTCACCACAAACAACATTGTTGTGGTGGGGATCCGATCCAGCACCTGGGAAATCGCACTCGTGTCCTTCTACTTCGAGCCGGATCAGCCCATAGAGCCATACTTGGAGCAGTTGCGATGTATTCACAAGGAATTGGGCCCAAGACTACTGCTATTCGGAGGAGACTCCAACGCAAAGAGCACCTGGTGGGGCAGCAAAAAGGTTGACCTCAGGGGAGAAGAGATGTCCGGGACCCTGGAAGAGTTGGACCTTCAGGTACTCAACGTAGGAGACAAGCCCACCTTTGAAACGGTCAGGGGCAACAAAACGTTCACCAGTTTTGTAGACGTAACAATGTGTTCTCTGGACATGCTCGACTTGGTAGCTGATTGGCGAGTGGAGCAAGGGACGATATCATCGGACCATAACTGCATTTTCATGTATATAAAGCTGAAGCGTGAGAGGGGCCTGAGAGTGGAGAGGACCACGCGGCTTTATAATACGAAAAAGGCTAATTGGGATCAGTTTCATGCGAAACTGTCCCAATTAGTTCTTGACGAAAACCTAGCCCTGGTCGAAGTTCGCAAGATAGGCTCAATTGCTGAGCTCGAAAATGCAGTTTTAGCATACACGAAAGCCCTCTCTGAAGCCTGCGAGCACAGCATTCCACACAAAAGCCAAAAGGAATTCCTTACCGTTCCGTGGTGGTCAGAGGAATTGGCAGAGCTGAAGAGGGAAGTCGCTACCAAGAGACGCCGTATCCGCTGTGCAGCACCGATACGTAGAGATCACGTTGTTACAGAGTACCTGAAAATTAAGGAAAAATATGAGAGCGCTGCCAAGAAAGCCCAGATTGCTTCCTGGAAGGACTTTTGCAACAAACAGGATAATGAAGGAGTATGGCAAGGTATATACCGGGTTATAAAAGGAACAACTGCACGGACAGAGGACCTGCCACTCCTTCACGGTGGAGTACACCTAAACCCCAAAGAATCGGCGGCCTTACTAGCAGAGACCTTCTACCCTGAAGACAGAGAAGAGGGAGAAGGCGAATACCACCGCATGATAAGGCAAACAGCCAATAAGATCAATGTCGAAACCGAAAACGAAGAACACGATCCGCCATTCACCCTCACAGAGTTGATGACCGCAGTTAGGGGCTTCAACCCGAAGAAGGCCCCTGGAGCGGACGGTTTCACGGCAGATATCTGCAGTCGAGCCATCAGCCAGGATCCAGAACTATTCCTTGCCCTGGCAAACAAGTGTCTTCAGTTGGGACACTTCCCGGACATCTGGAAGGAAGCCACAGTAGTGGCGCTGAGAAAACCGGGCAAGGACGACTATCATAGTCCCAAATCGTACAGACCGATTGGTCTATTACCGGTCCTTGGGAAGATCCTGGAGAAAATGACCGTAGGAAGACTGAAGCATCACCTGGTACCACGGTTGAGTACTCGCCAGTACGGCTTTATGCCCCAGAGGAGCACCGAAGACGCGCTCTACAATCTAGTTGAACACGTACAGAGTAAGTTACGCTCTAAAAAGCTAATTACTCTGGTGTCGCTGGATATAGAGGGCGCCTTCGATAGCGCATGGTGGCCAGCAATCAGAGTCAGACTGGCTGAGGAAAAGTGCCCAGTGAATATCAGGAGATTGCTAGACAGTTATCTCGACTGCAGAAAAGTAAAAGTAAGGTACGCCGGGGAAGAGTGTACTAAAAGCACGAACAAAGGTTGCGTCCAGGGGTCCATCGGGGGACCTATACTCTGGAACGTCCTTCTAGACCCCTTGCTGAAGAGAATGGGAAGAGACGGCATTTTTTGCCAGGCATTTGCGGATGATGTGGTGATTGTGTTTGACGGTGACACTGGGTTGGAGGTCCAGCGACGGGCCAACGAGACCCTTGCCTGTGTTCAGGAGTGGGGGGCCGAAAACAAGCTGAGGTTCGCACCGCACAAGACTTGTGCAATGGTGATAACCAATAAGCTGAAATTCGACACCCCACTCCTGAGTATGGGAGGCGTTGACATTGGCATGTCCAAAGACATGAAGATCCTCGGACTCACCCTGGACAATAAACTGACCTTTAACACCCACGTTGTAAACGTAGCGCGTAAGGCCCTTAACGTCTACAAACAGTTGTCCAGGGCCGCCAAGTCCACTTGGGGTCTCCACCCTGAGGTCATAAAGACCATCTACACCGCCACCGTCGAGCCAATCATCACATATGCGGCGGGAGTATGGGCTTCTGCAACACAAAAAATCGGAATCCAAAAGATCCTTAACAACGTGCAACGAGGCTTCGCACAGAAGATCGCCAAGTCGTACCGAACGGTATCTCTTCACGCGGCGCTGACACTGGCTGGGATACTGCCTCTAGACCTCCGTATACAGGAAGCAGCTGCTATGTATGAAGCGAGGAGAGGGTCGTCCCAGTTCGTGCCAGCCGACAGAGAGGTTGAGAGAGTCGCACGTTTTCAGGATCTCGCACACCCAGCCCTGGATTTGGACACGAATTTCATATGCCTGAATGATCAACACGACCTGGATCAGTACAACGTGCAGACGGTGCGAATATTCACCGACGGCAGCAAGATCGACGGGAAGGTCGGAGCTGCGCTATCCTTTTGGGATAGTGCGGCCGAGACCCGATCCGTCAAGATCAAGCTGTCCGACTACTGCACGGTGTACCAGGCCGAACTCGTGGCCATATACAGGGCGGTGTGCGAGATCGTGAAAAGCCCAGCGATAAGTTACGGAGTATATAGTGACTCGAGAGCCGCACTGGAAACGGTCACAAGCAACAAATCGACGCATCCCCTGGCAGTCGGTATTCGCAGTAACCTGCGTAGGGCTTTGGAACAGAGCAAAGATGTATCTTTGTTCTGGATCAAAGCCCATGCCGGGCTGCCAGGGAATGAAAGGGCTGACGAGCTCGCCAAGGCTGCCGCGCTCAACACCAGGAAAAAGCCGGAATACGACAAATGCCCGTTATCCTACATCAAACGGCAGATACGTTGCAAATCAGTTCAGCAATGGAGCACACGATACAGAACAGGTGAAACCGCGTCAACCACCAAGTTATTTTTTCCGGACCCTATTAAATGTTTTAAATTTATTAAGAAAGTCAGACCAGTAGGTATACTCACTCAGATTTTATCGGGTCATGGCGGTTTTGGCCAATACCTACATAGATTTAGATGTAAAGTTAGCTCCAATTGTGTTTGCGACCCCGATGTAGAGGAAAATGTTCCACATATATTAACCGAATGCCCAGTCACCGCCGCAATTAGGTATAATATTGAACAAAAACTAGGTATAGAAATTAACATGGTAACCATTAGAGATAACATAGAAAAAGAAGAAATAATTGAGTATATCACTAACATAGGAACTAAAGTAGTAAATAGGAATTCTGATAGACAAAACAACTAGAAAATATAAAGTGTTTTATATTTTATTTTAGTTGTAAAATATTAGAATCTAAAAATGTAAATTAGCCGTAAGAATATAGTAGATATAAGCTTCTAATTAAATATGTAAATAAGTTGTACCTAAATATGTTCGCAAATAACGAACTATATCATTTTGTATGATGCGGAACACCGCCAGCAAAACAGAGATGTAAATATATATGTATATAACAAAAATTTATAATTAAGAAATTGCATAATATGTTAGATTTAAGCTCCTAAAATACAGTTTGTTTAGTCTGTAAACAGTTACAAAAGTGTAAGAGAACATAAGAGTACTGAAATTTAATATAAATAGCTTGTAAATTAAAACCAATAGTAAAAATTCATTCAATGTAACGCACAAAATAAATGTATAAAACCTGTTAAATTACTAAAATAAGTGTAAACCTCTCGAAAAAATATTCAAACTGTTAAATGTAAAATTTGTGAAACAATGTATAAGTAAATAACATTGTTTGTAAAAAGAGTAATCACAAAAAGACGAACGAAATACTGTATTACGTAGATGTAAAGATTAAAATTATAAGAATGAAAGCCCACAGTGGCCATAGAAAAGAACACTGCATAAAAAATTAAAGAGAATGCAAAAAGAGCTCAATAAAATACCCTTTCATCTGTAAGGGGACCAGAAAAAAAAAAAAAAAAAAAAAAAAAAAAAAAAAAAAAAAAACCTAACCTAACCTAACCTAACCTAACCCAGTCCAGTTCCAGTCCTTGGAAAGATCCTGGAGAAAATGACCGTAGGAAGACTGAAGCATCACCTGGTACCACGGATGAGTACTCGCCAGTACGGCTTTATGCCCCAGAGGAGCACCGAAGACGCGCTCTATAATCTAGTTGAACACATACAGAGTAAGTTGAGGCTTAAAAAGCTAATTACTCTGGTGTCGCTAGATATAGAGGGCGCCTTCGACAGCGCATGGTGGCCAGCCATCAGAGTCAGACTGGCTGAGGAAAAGTGCCCCGTGAATATCAGGAGATTGCTGGACAGTTATCTCGACTGCAGAAAGGTAAACGTAAGGTACGCCGGGGAAGTGTGTACAAAAAGTACGAATAAAGGTTGCGTCCAAGGGTCTATCGGGGGACCCATACTTTGGAATGTCCTTCTTGACCCCTTGCTGAAGAAGATGAAAGAAGATGGCATATTCTGCCAGGCGTTCGCAGACGATGTGGTTCTTGTGTTCGACGGTGACACTGGGTTGGAGGTCCAGCGACGGGCCAATGAGATCCTCGACCGTGTTCGGGAGTGGGGGGTCGAGAATAAGCTTAGGTTCGCACCGCACAAAACATGTGCAATGGTGATGACCAATAAACTTAAGTTCGACACCCCACTCCTGAGGATGGAAGGGGTTGACATTGGCATGTCCAAAGATATTAAGATCCTCGGACTCACCCTGGACCACAAACTGACCTTCAACACCCATGCTGTAAACGTGTCGCGCAAAGCGCTAAACGTCTACAAGCAGTTGTCCAGGGCCGCCAAGTCCACGTGGGGTCTCCACCCAGAGGTCATTAAGACCATTTACACCGCCACCGTCGAACCAATTATCACATATGCAGCGGGAGTATGGGCATCGGCAACACGAAAAATAGGAATACAGAAGATTTTGAATTCTGTGCAAAGAAGCTTTGCGCAGAAAATAGCGAAGTGTTATAAGACAGTTTCCTTACATGCTGCGCTTGCACTGGCTGGGATACTTCCTCTAGACCTCCGTATACAGGAAGCAGCCGCTCTGTATGAAGCGAGGAGAGGGTCATCCCAGTTCGTGCCAGCCGATAGAGAGACGGAGAGGGTAGTTCCTTTTCGGGACATCGCACATCCTGCCCTGGATTTGGACGTGAATTTCATATGCCTGAACGATCGACAAGATCTTGATCGGTACAACGTGCAGACGGTGCGGATATTCACCGACGGCAGCAAGATCGACGGGAAGGTCGGAGCTGCACTATCCTTTTGGGATGATGCAGCCGAGACTCGATCCGTCAAGATCAAGCTGTCCGACTACTGCACGGTGTACCAGGCGGAACTTGCAGCCATATATAGGGCAACGTGCGAGGTCACGAAGAGCCCTGAGCTGAGCTACGGGATATACAGCGATTCCCGTGCGGCGCTAGAAGCAATCACGGGGTATAGCTCAACGCATCCCCTGGCAGTAGGCACTCGTGCAAACCTGCGTCGGGCTTTGGAACAGAACAAAGTTGTATCTTTGTTCTGGATCAAAGCCCACGCGGACCTGCCAGGGAATGAACGGGCAGATGAACTGGCGAAACTAGCGGCACTAAACACCCGGAGGAAGCCGGATTATGACAAATGTCCTATATCGTACATTAAACGGAAAATAAGGTTAGAATCAATCGGGAAATGGAGCGATCGATACAAATCTGGAGATACTGCCTCAACAACAAAATTGTTTTTTCCTGATCCAGTAGATTGTTATAAATTCATAAAGAAAAACCGACCAACAAATATACTTACTCAAATTTTTACAGGTCACGGCGGTTTTTCACAATACCTCCATCGCTTTAAGTGTAAAAATAGCTCAAATTGTGTTTGCGACCCGGATGCTGAGGAAAGTGTGCCTCATATACTGGTAGATTGCCCTACTACCGCTTTACTAAGGTTCAACATAGAACAAAAACTTGGTTTTAAATTAACTATAGACTCTATAAGAGAAAATATATGTAAAGAAGAGATAATCGACTACCTAACTAAAGTGGGGACTCAGGTAACCAAACGTAACTCAGATGCATAAAGCAACTAGGGAATATAAAATAGTTTTTATATTTAATTAGTTGTAGAAAATATTGATAAATAATGTAAATAGTAAACCATCAGTAGTAGATATTAAGATAGGAAAAAATCTGTAAACAATTAGTATGTAAGAATCATTAGTAATATAAGCAATGCCTGTGCATAAAGTGCATCAAATTGTAAGCCAACCAACAACTTTATCCATTATTGTGTATTAAAACCTGTAATTAAAACGTGTAATTTAGTAAGTAAGCAGCATATTCTAGTAAGTAGACCCTAAGAAATAACTGTATATATTTAGAGAATCGTAAATAACGTAATGTAAATAAGTTAATTGATACCTAAAAATTCATTAATCAAAATTGTACAAGTAACAAATGAAACTAACGACATAAAAAAGCTGTAACTGTTTAAGCCCGCAGGGGCGACAATATTGAAAAAGAACACTGCATTCAAAAAGAATAAGAAATGCCAAAAGATCTCTGTTAAGAAAAATCCTTTCATCTGTAAGGGGATTTAAAAATAAAAAAAAAAAAAAAAAAAAAAAAAAAAAAAAAAAAAAAAAAAAAACCTAACCCAGTCACGCGGCTACCCCCTGCAGAAAGCAGTCGCTGGCAAGGCCCTCGCGCAAAAAATTTTTCATAAAAAACCTTTAAAAATCAAAAACAGTGGTAAAAACCAATTTTATTGTGAAGTGCTATACATCAAAAGACGCAGAAAAATCGGGCGCATCTTTTAGTGCTAAGTGTGTGACGAACGAAGTTCACCCCGAAGTAGGGTGAACAAAAAAGTGAGAAATTCTAAAATTCTAAAACTTCAAAAAATCGTAGTGCACGCATACGATCAGTGACCTATACTTTTTAAAAGTGATCCGGAAAGCCCTCGCTGAGCTCTACGTCCCTGCAGAAGTTTTGGATTTTTTCCGCCCAGGAGGGCGGAAATAAAGCCAAAAAAACAACTTTGGGCGTGGCTCAAAAATTTTTCCTGGGATACCTGGAAGAGTTTGGACCACCTCATCGTGTGCGGGACGCCGAGGCGAAGCCATCGACACTTCGGGCAAGTTCGTCGGACCATCCAGCGACGAGATATTGAAGGGGGAAAAAACTGTCGATTTTCAAACAATCGTAACTCCGAAAAACGATCTGCGACCCCCAACTTTCTTCAGCCGGAAAAAACGACACCATCGAAGTATATAATTAGGTACTTGATTTAAATTTTTATCATTTTTAGTTTTTGAGTTATTAATTTTAGTAGTTTTAAGGGTTGTTGCCAGGGGCACAAATACTAGGGGTAGGAAATAGTTTTTAATTGTAAAAAATATAAATAGTTCTATTTAGCATAAGTAAATTTTTCCAGATTTTTATATTTTTATTTTCTAATTTTTAAGGCACTTTTTTGTAAATTTCTTGTAATTTTCACCCCTCATAAATCGAGGGTTGATTTTGAAAATCTGCTGCTAAATTATTTGGATAGGTCATAAAAAGACCGACTCAGGGACCCCAAACTCGACTCAAATACTCCTCTAGGGGCCCGAGTAATCAAGTATTAAAGTTTTGGGCAGATTTTTTCTCTAGGGCGGTGCACTTCTGCCCTACTCTGCCCAAAACTTAAAACGACCATAACTCGGTCAATTGTAGACGTATTGAACTGTGGTTTTCTTAGGTACCTTTTCCTAAGTATCCTGCACCCCCCCCACCCCCCCTCCAGGCTCTAGGACATATGTCATCTGTATCCCATTTCTAGAGCCAGTTTCACCTAGACCACGCCGGGGGAAGAACATCAAGCCGTCGCGCGCCCCTGTGAGTCACCTGGGGCCGGAGTTATCACGCTGCAAACATTTGGCGGCCATTTTTGATCGCCATCTTGTTTTTACTAATTGGCGGATAACTTTGGAACCGGCGGTCGCAGGATCGCGCGGTTTTCTTGGTGGCACTACCCTTAAGCTTCCCTACCCCCCAATCTCCTCCTTTTTCATATCCCCCCCCCCAAAATTCCCCCCCCCTAAAAACCACACGTGAGGCAAGAGCCAGCCGGGGCATCACCTCCAAACCTTTTCTCGAGCTCCTGCGATATCAGGGAGCCGAGTAAAATTAGATTAAGACTTTGGCGGCCATCTTGAACCGCCATTTTGAATATTTTTAAACGCAAATAACTCGAGAACGAGAAGGCGTAGAGGAACGCGGTTTCTTTGGTTCACTTTCCCCTAGGCTTAGCAATAGATTAAGAACTACGACGAGACCCGGACTCTACATCGGGGTCTCTACATAACAAAAACCTGTATAAATTGACAAAAATTTTACTTTTAAAATTTTTTGACAGTGGTATCCGCTTAGGTACTTCAATACTTAATGTGAAGTAGGCCAGCTGGTTTTAAGGCATAAATAAAGGCGACTCTACATAAGCTTTTTGGACAAAAATTGTTAAAAAATTTCCTTTTTTCTTTTCTTTTTATTTCTAACTCTGTTTTATTTATTTCCTTCTGTTTCGAGTTTGACACTAAGACACCTTGTGTGTATTATATTTTTGACCACTACTGACCACTTGCGGAGTTTACACCGCAACACCTAAAATTTTTACATATACATTTGTACCTTTGCTTTTTACACTTTTAAATTGACAGGTTGGGTTTATTGACCCACCTTCGTACTTTATTTACACCGTATACATTTTTATTTACAATTTACATCACATTTTATTTATTTTATTTTATTATTATTGACGCATCCCCTGAACGCTACTATGTCTGTACACCGAACTCCGATGAAGAAATTTGAGAAATCACCTCAACAAGACATGGAGAGGGCAGGACCCTCGACCTTAACGGAGTCGAATGTCAGACGCCTAACTGGGGAGTGGGAATCGGGAAGCCTTGAGAAGCTGGATAAAGCCACAGCACATGATGGGAATAAAACCGTAACCTTGGAAAAAGGACCAAGAGCGGGAACTAAGAAAATCTCTCCCACAACGGCAATATCACCTACACCAATAACATCCCCCAAAACATTAACTGGATCCAAGGCGCCCACTCCCCCAAAACAAAAATCACAAGTTAAGGCAAAGCAAACCGTGACAACTGAAAGAACTTCTGAGGCTAAAAGGTATCTAATAAAGGCAAAGGCACAGTTGGCCCTTGCCAAAAATATTAGAACAGACATCAAAGAGGAAGTTACACTTATAATTGAAAAGTTCTATCAGTTAGTCAAGGATGCAGAAAGTGACCGAATAAAAACGACAGATCAGGGACTGTCTCTTCAGACATGTGGAGCTTCTAATGAAACCCTTTTATCGAGGTAACAACTTTAATATAAATATTACAATAGATGCGTTCGAGATGACGTTCGCAGAGAGAGTGACTTTAACAATTTTAATCTATATAAAACAAAGTAGCCTAACAAAATAAAATAGCAAATGTGTTTACAAACTAAAACTTATGACTAATGATGCGAGGCGCGGACATATTCTCCCCGCCGTTGAAGACGGAAGTTCTTCAACACGAATCTTCTTCGGGAAGAAGCCGACACAATCGCACGAGCGGGCGTCTGTAGGTGCCCCTGGTGGTGGTCACGTCCGCGACGCGACTGATGTTGTCAGCTCCAGGAAAGAGCTTGCTTATTCGCCCCACGCGCCAACACATAGGAGGAAGGGAGTCCTCGTGAATCAGTTCTAACTCTCCGATCTTTAATTTCGCCTTGTCTTGCTTCCACTTAGTACGCGTTTGCAATTCAGTTACGTACTCCTTACGCCATCGTTCCCAGAAATGGCGTCGTATTGTTTCTATGCGTTTGTATCTGTTAGCACAGCTGTCCGTTGTCATGGAGGCCGGTGCAGGCAAAGAATTCAGTGGCCGTCCAATCAAAAAGTGCCCTGGTGTTAGGAATTGGAAATCATCAGGTGATGGAGAAAGGGGGCACAAAGGGCGGCTATTTAATATTGACTCTATTTGCGCAAATAACGTAGTTAATTCTTCGAAGGTAAGATGAGAATTACACATAACGCGTTTCAGATGGTATTTCGCGCATTTAACACCGGCCTCCCAAATACCACCGAAGTGAGGAGCATAAGACGGACTAAACCTAAATTTAAATCCTTCTTGACTTGCAAACTCAGAGAGTGAATCATTTTGTGTTTTAAGAAAATGGCTTAGTTCTTTGGAAGCAGCGACGAAATTGCGTCCATTGTCCGAAAACAATTCCGCTGGCCTGCCACGACGAGATATGAATCTACGTAATGTCATTATGAATCCGTTTTTGGTTAGGTCGCTCACGACTTCGAGGTGTAAACACTTAAATCGTAAGCAAACGAAAATGCACAAGTAGCATTTACTTAATTTAGCACCACGACCTTTTCTGTTTAAGATATAAAAAGGTCCAGCGTAATCCATACCTACAGAATTAAATGGATGGTCCATAGTTATGCGTTGGGCTGGCAAATCACCCATTTTAGGTATTAAGGTCTTACCCTGAGCGCGACGACAAAGCACACAGTTATTAGCAACACGCCTGGCGAGACGCCTACCATTAATAGGCCACACAGTTTGTCGCACAGTAGCTAATAGCAACTGAGGACCAGCATGTAGGTTATGGATGTGTTCATGCAGAAATATTAGTTTAGTTAGATAGTGAGATGAATCAAGAAGTATTGGATGCTTGCACTCATATGAAATATCGGAAGCATCGATCCTACCACCTACTCTCATTAAATTAGCCTTGTCAACAAAGGGAGACAGTGGTAAAATTCTGCATTTCGGATTAAGTGGTTTATTATTAGTTAATAAATCATATTCATTTTTAAAGGTTTGTTGTTGAGACATAAAACATAAATAGTTAAAAGATTGATTCAATTCATCAATAGTTAATATACCTATTCTTTTATTGTTAGGATGTCTTAAATTATTTATAAAGCGTAAAACATAGCAAAAAGATCTTTTAATTCGAGTTAGTTTGGAAAATCGCTCAAAATTAATTATAGGTTCTGTTTTATTTATAGTTAATATCGTAATAGTTGACTTGGTTTCTGGTAAATTATTAATATCCAATGTGTTTAGGTTTAGACTAGGCCATTGGGATTCATTACTTAATAGGAATTTAGGGCCGTGCCACCATAGTGATAGATTTGGTAGCTGACTTGGGTTTGCCCCACGCGATATTAGGTCAGCCGGATTGTTAGCGGTGGGCACGTAGCGCCATGATGCGGGTTTAGTAATTTCTTGTATTTCTCCTATTCGATTGGCCACAAAAGTTTTAAGCTTAGAGGAATTACCTGACAACCATCCCAAGACAATACTAGAGTCACACCAGTGATAAATTCAATCTACAGTGTAGCGAAGAGATTCAGTAACTACCTTGTACAAACGAGCAGCCAGGAGAGCTGCACACAGCTCCAAACGCGGAATCGTCGTAGGCTTTAAAGGTGCTACCTTAGACTTTGAACATAATAGCTTACAGACGGCTTCACCTTTACTGTTTGTCGTCCGCATGTAGACACAGGCTCCGTAGCCAAGTTGAGAAGCGTCACAGAAAGTATGCATTTCAATAGAAGAAGGAAACTCGATGAGAACGTGCCTTGGGATATGGAGAGTGGTAAGTATATTTAAGTTACCAGAAAACAAAAGCCATTGTTCTTTAATTTTATTTGGTACTGGTTCATCCCAGTCGATTTTAAGTTGCCATAATTTTTGTAGAAGTAACTTAGCTTGCATAATACATGGACTAAGTAAACCCAATGGGTCAAAGATTTTAAATGAGTGGGACATTATAATACGTTTAGTTATAATATCATTTTGCAAAGGTTCCGTGATAGGAAAGTTTAGAGTGTCGTTATTAGGGTTCCAGCCGAGCCCTAGGGTGGTTGACGACTCACTAATAGTAAGGTTTTCTTGAATATTATTTGAATTATCGAATAGAGAAGGCATATTAGTTTTGAATTTACGCAAGTTGAAACAGCCTTTATTTAATTCCATAGTGACACTCTGTTGTATGTAACGTAATTCATTTTCATTATTTGAGCCAGTTATCAGATCGTCAACTAGAAAGTCCCTTTGTATTATGGTTTTAATCAGGCTGTCGTGACACTCCTCTCCAAGTTGCCATACACAGCGAGTGCTCAAATAGCTGCCACTTGCAGTGCCGTGACTGACCGTATTTAATTGCATAGTCTCGATAGGCCGGGACTCATCATCTCGCCATAATATTAACTGTAAATGCCTATCATCAGGGTGCAAATTAACAGCGCGGTACATTTTCTCGATGTCTCCGGTGAGTAGGTATTTGTACTGACGTGCACGAATTAAAATGGCGAAAAGAGAGTCTTGAATATTAGGACCTACCAACTGCAAATCATTTATGGAATAACCTGAAGAGGAAGGTACGGAACCGTCAAAAACGACACGTATTTTAGTTGATTCGCTAGAGTTCTTAAAAACAGCGTGGTGGCACAGAAAATACGCTGGATTTGGTAACTTAGTCGCGGATATAGACATATGTCCTAATGATTTATATTCATTTATAAATTCAACATACTGTGATTTTAAATTATTGTTTTTTCTAAATCGTTTTTCTAAGTTTAAAAAGCGTTTTTTGGCTAGTTCATATGAATCACCTAAACAATCAGGTGAATCGCGAAGTGGCAGTCTTACACAAAACCTACCAGTATTTAGTCTTGTTGTATTAAGTAAATAATGATTTTCGCATTCCTTTTCGGAAAGACTTAAAAGAGATTTAGGTGGAAGCTCTTCTAGCTCCCAAAACTTTGGTAGATAATAATCAATTTGGGATTCTTTTGATAAATCCTGCCCATTAACTATTACATGATTGGAATTAATTTTGTGTGATGAATTTTGTTTATTTATTGTATGAAATTTATTTGTTTGATTTGGAATGCTTACTTGACCTCCTATCAACCACCCGAGTTGAGAACTATGTAATTTAGGCATACATTTACCTAGGGATTTTTGTTCACCACCTAGGATGTCCCAAAAAAGATCGGCCCCAATCAACACGTCAATAGGAGCTGGTTGATCGAATCGAGGATCAGCTAGTTGAATATCTTTAGGTAATTTGAGAATAGTTGGGTCAATTGGAAACTTAGGTAGTTTTCCCGTGAGACTTTCTAATACAAAACATGAAAATTTTATATTAAAATTATTATTTATACAATCGCGGGACTGCAATTGCACGACACACCTTTCAGTGACTGTCTTTACTTGACAATTGCCAATGCCGATAACATTTAGAGAAATAGGACTTACATTTAGACATAATCTCTGTCGTAAGGATTTTGTAATAAATGTCGACTGACTGCCAGAATCCAGTAAGGCACGAACACTTATCACCTGTTTAGTCACCGGATTCACAGCTTCAATTAGGGCAGTAGATAATAAAACTTGACTGGCAACTTCCTTTGAAAAGTTGACTATGGACTCATGTTCTTGTATTTCTACTGAGTTAGCCTTAGACTCAGATTGCTTGGAATGGTTGTGTAACAACGTATTATGACGCCTTTTGCAATGCCTACAAGGGCCCATGCGGCATTCGCTTAGTGAGTGACCTTGTCTTAAACAATTAGGACATAGCTTAAACTTGCGAACATCTGACATTTTATCATTAATTGATTTCGATTTAAAAACAGGACATTCATAAATTCTATGGTTTTGATCACAAACGATACACGTAAACATTTTATCGACATATTGACTAGCTGAGGTAAATGTTTTCGTATTAGAGCTTGGTCTACTAACACCAGTGATATCCATCTTATTATGCTGAAACTTAAAATTATTTTCTTTGTTTTTATTAATAGACTCAAGGACGTGTGCGCGATCAAGTAAAAATGAAGTAAATTGTTCTAACGTAGGAATATCATTTAAATTATTTCGCTGCTCTTCCCATTTCATTATTGTAGAATTATCAAGCTTCGATGTAAGCATGAAAATTATTAAAGTGTCCCACTGGTCAGTTGGCTGACCGAGGTTGGAAAGAGCGCGTAGGTTCTTGGCTACATGATCAACAAAAAACCGTAATGAACCTTCCGATTCCCGAGTTATAGAATGTATATTAAATAGTGATTTTAAATGATAGTTTATAAGTAATCTTTTATTGTTATAACGACTGCACAAAAGTTGCCACGCATTTGAGTAATTTGCTGAAGAAATTTCTATGTTTGTAACTATGCGCCTTGCTTCGCCCTCAAGGTAACTTAACAAATAATGAAATTTTTGTATATTAGAAATGTGATGATTATTGTGTATTAAATTAATAAACGTGTCGTGAAATTCAAGCCAACGGAAGAAGGATCCGTCGAACTTCGCAATTTGTATTTGAGGTAATTTTATTCCAAACTCATTATGATCAAATGTATATTGAGAATCCTGAAAGATTGATTCTCTACGTTTCTTTTCTTGTTCTAAAGATTTAATTTCATTTTGCGTTTCTATTAATCCCTTGCAAATTGCCGTACATAAAATTATGTCTTGCTCAATGGACTCTCTCTCGTCAATCTCAATGTCAAGGTTTGAAGAATTAATTACTTCTATCTGAGTTTGCAACTCATCGAATTTAAAAGATAAAGTTTCGAACCTACTTAGTTTTAACGACAACTCGGCAAATTCAACAGGTGTTAGCGAAGCTTGCTTCGAAACACGGTCCAAATAGTTTTTAAACTTAGTGATTTGACCTTTTATTGAACTCCGTTTTGTAAATAACTCTCTAATTTTTAAATGATATTCTGAGGCAGATACATTTGCACTAGATTCTCCTTTAGAACGATTATTTTCCTTTTCAGACATAATTACAAAGATAAAACAATAAAGTAACTAACTGACTGTAAATTAAGTAAGCTAAGTTTAAGTAATTTAGTAAAAAAAAAGTTTCGATTTAAACTTCAAATGAATAATAACTAAAATGAATCACTAAATTCAAAATATCTACCTACGCTATCACAAAGCAATCTCATTAAATTAATCACCTAATATTATATAAGCTCCTCAATTCGTAGTGGTACCTGGGTAGGCGCGCGGTGCTCGGGCTTCGCTGGCCCCGAGCTCGGGCTGCGCTGACCGTCTCGTCGAGGCGATCAAGGTCGCGGCGGACGGCCGCGCCGGCCGGCAACACAAACTGAAATATATCCGGCAAAACGGTTGAATATCACTAAAAACACTTGTTCGACTTGCGGAATATTAAATGATTTTAATGATTTTTAATGTATTTTAGGTTTTAACTAGTTGATCACTTGAAATTAGGCAAATCTAGAAAATTCTTTTATAATATCTATTTATGCAGGTAGTTTTCACCTCAATCGTTTGATGAATTACGAAATAGTTTAAGATGTTAAATCAAGATACTAATGGATCAGGAAACTGGGATGGTTAAACAGGGCACTTATCTGTTGAACTATGCTGCGAGGTGAGGCTTTAGCTGCGTCACTGCCCGGCGGTGCTCGGCTTGACCCTGGTGTAACCTCCAGTGTATTTTGACTTCCTGCACTCTTCGTAGGCTGCGGCTGCTACAGATAACTCCAGTCATACAATTAGATCCTTGTTGGCTGCTTGGCTGGCTCCGCAAACTCCAATTTTCGACTGCTGGTGATCACGAAGTCACGGTGGTCGAGAAGAGTGGCAGTTTTTTATTTCGTGGATGCACTTTGTTTTTCAATTTATCACTTCACGGTCGCCATTTATGTCTCTTCAGACATGTGGAGCTTCTAATGAAACCCTTTTATCGAGGTAACAACTTTAATATAAATATTACAATAGATGCGTTCGAGATGACGTTCGCAGAGAGAGTGACTTTAACAATTTTAATCTATATAAAACAAAGTAGCCTAACAAAATAAAATAGCAAATGTGTTTACAAACTAAAACTTATGACTAATGATGCGAGGCGCGGACAGGGACCTATTATAACCCAGTCACCACCAAAGCCGACCAATGAAGACGTATTAAAAACAGCAATAGACAGCCACACTATCCTTCTCAAGGAAAACATCCAGAGAATGGAGAGGATGGCAGAGGTCCTAGACTTTCAACAACAAACCTATGCCAGCGTAACTAAAAAACTGCCAGACAGGAGACTGCCATATCCAACCACTTTGCACTCGGTTGTCGTGAGCTCAACAAATGAGAAGGACACAGGAGAGATTGTGCTTGAAAAAATCAAGACGGCAGTGAGAGCAAAGGAAGGTGGAGTGGTAGTTGATAGAATAAGGAAGGCTAAAGAAAGGAAAATCATCGTAGGCTGTAGAACGGAGAAGGACAGGAAAAGTCTGCTGGATAGGTTAAAAGGATCAGAAGATACACTAAAAGCAGAAGAAATGAAAAACAAGGACCCGCTTTTGGTTCTGAAGGGCGTGTTGCAGTGCAACAGCGACGAAGACATAGTGAGGGCCCTAAGGAACCAAAACGCGGGAATTTTCCGTGACCTGGACCCGAAAGAAGATCGTGTTACCGTAAAGTATAGGAGGCGAACCAGAAACCCACACATTAGTCATGTGGTTATAACATCCTCACCTACCATCTGGACCAGAATACTGGACCAAGACTCAGTACATATAGACATCCAGAGGATCAGAGTCGCCGACCAGTCGCCTCTTATGCAGTGCTCCGTCTGTCTGGGATACGGGCACGGCAGGAAATTCTGCACTGAAAATGCTGTTAAATGTAGTCACTGTGGGGGCAAACATTTAAAAAGTGAGTGCGAGGATTGGCAAGCAGGTATACCACCAAGCTGCGTAAACTGCTGCAGGGCCAAAATTGGAAACGCGGAACACAACGCATTCAGTGATGAATGTCCAGTCCGCAGTAAGTGGGATGCAATAGCGCGAGCGAAGATCGCGTATTGCTAAGGGCACCATGAGCAATAACAGGGTAGCAAACACCACCAGAGGGATAGCAGTGGCCCAGATCAACTTACAGAGGAGTGAACTGGCCACCCAAGAACTTATTCTTGAGGCTAGAGAGCGGAACATCGCCGTAGCACTGCTTCAGGAGCCATATGTGGGGGCGGTAAGGAGAATGAAGAATTATCGGGGTGCGAGAGTCTACCAGGGAGCGGACGATGGAAGTGGGACAATAAAGGCGGCAATAGCGGTATTTGATGCTGATATTGAAGTCTTTCAGTACCCGAAACTTACCACGAACAACATCGTCGTGGTAGGGATCCGATCCAGCACCTGGGAAATCGCCCTCGTATCTTTTTACTTCGAACCGGATCAGCCAATAGAGCCATATCTGGAGCAGTTGCGATGTATACACAGCGAGGTAGGCCCAAGATTACTGCTATTCGGAGGGGACTCCAACGCGAAGAGCACCTGGTGGGGCAGCAATAAGGTCGACCGCAGGGGAGAAGAGATGTCCGGGACCCTGGACGAGTTAGACCTTCAGGTACTCAACATAGGAGATACGCCCACTTTTGAAACCATAAGGGGCAACAAAACTTACAGCAGTTTTGTGGACGTGACGGCGTGCTCACCGGAAATGCTTGACCTAGTCGACGACTGGCGTGTGGAGCGAGGTCTTATTTCATCTGACCATAACTGCATTCTCTGGAAAATCAAGTTGCACAGAGAAAAAGGCATAAATGTTGCGAGGACGACCAGGATTTACAACACTAGGAAGGCTAATTGGGAACAATTTCATATGAAATTGGAACAATTAACACGTGACAAAAACCTAGCCCTGGCCGAAATCAATAGCATTAGAACGAAAGCCGATCTAGAGAGTGCAGTTACAGCATACACCGAAGCCCTTTCCGAAGCCTGCAAACACAGTATCCCACCAAAAAAGCAAAAAGATCAGCTTACCGTACCGTGGTGGTCAGAGGAGCTGTCAGCGCTTAAGAAAGATGCCGCCACTAGGAAGCGTCGTATTCGCTGCGCCGCGCCAATACGAAGGGAGCATGTCGTTGCGGAGTACCTGGAAGCAAAAACGAAATATGAAAAAGCTGCGAAAAAAGCCCAAATTGCATCATGGAAAGAGTTCTGTGAAAAACAAGATAGGGAAGGAGTATGGCAAGGAATATACCGGGTTATGAAAAGAACAACTGCACGGACAGAGGACCTGCCACTCCTTCATGGTGGAGTACATCTAAACCCAAAAGAATCGGCTGCCTTACTAGCAGAGACCTTCTACCCTGAAGATAGAGAAGAGGGAGAAGGAGAATACCACCAGAAAATCAGAAAGCTAGCCAGAACAATAAACGCCGAAACCGAGAATAAATACCACGATCCGCCATTCACCCTCACGGAGTTAAAGACCGCAGTTAGGGGATTTAACCCGAAGAAGGCCCCAGGAGCGGACGGTTTCACGGCGGATATCTGCAGTCGAGCTATCAGCCAGGATCCAGAATTGTTCCTTGCCCTGGCAAACAAGTGTCTTCAGTTGGGACACTTCCCGGACATCTGGAAGGAGGCCACAGTAGTGGCACTCAGAAAACCGGGCAAGGACAACTATTTCGAACCCAAGTCTTACCGACCGATCGGTCTTTTACCGGTGCTTGGGAAGATCCTGGAGAAAATGACCGTTGGAAGGCTGAAGCATCATCTGGTGCCACGGATGAGTACTCGTCAGTATGGCTTTATGCCCCAGAGGAGCACCGAAGATGCACTCTATAATCTAGTAGAACACGTGAAAAGTAAGTTGCGGCTTAAAAAGCTAATTACTGTTGTGTCACTAGATATAGAGGGCGCCTTCGATAGCGCATGGTGGCCGGCAATTAAAGTTAGACTGGCTGAGGAAAAGTGTCCTGTGAACATCAGAAGATTGCTAGACAGCTATCTCGACTGCAGGAAAGTAAAAGTAAGGTATGCCGGGGAAGAATGTACAAAGAGTACCAACAAAGGTTGTGTACAAGGATCAATAGGAGGACCTATCTTGTGGAACATCTTGCTCGACCCACTTTTGAAGACGATGGAGGAAGACGGAGTTTTTTGTCAAGCCTTCGCAGATGACGTGGTGCTGGTATTCAGTGGTGACACAGGACTGGAGGTCCAGCGATGCGCCAATGAAACCCTTGCCCGTGTTCGGGAGTGGGGGGTCGAGAATAAGCTTAGGTTCGCACCGCACAAGACATGTGCAATGGTGATGACCAACAAGCTTAATTTCGACACCCCACTCCTGAGGATGGGGGGGGTTGACATTGGTATGTCCAAATCGATCAAGATACTCGGACTTACCCTGGACAGTAAAATGACCTATAAACAACACGTGGTTAATGTGGCACGAAAAGCTTTAGCCATCTACAAACAACTGTCCAGGGCCGCTAAGTCAACATGGGGCCTCCATCCAGAGGTGATCAGGATCATCTATTGTGCCACAGTGGAACCAGTCATCACCTACGCGGCTGGCGTATGGGCATCAGCAGTAAACAAAGTTTATATCAAGAAAATTTTGGATAGCGTTCAGCGGGGTTTTGCGCAGAAAATTGTGAAGTCGTATAGGACGGTCTCCTTGCACGCGGCGCTGACTCTAGCCGGGATACTTCCTCTCGACCTCCGAGTACAGGAAGCAGCCGCCATGTACGAGGTGAGGAGAGGGTCATCCCGACTAGCGCCAGCAGGTAGGGAGATAGAGAGGGTAGTACAATTTGGGGATCTCCCGCACCCGGCCCTAGATATGGACTTGGATTTTACTCATGTAAATAACCAGGAGGAGTTGGACCTACAGAACGTGCAGACGGTAAGAATATTTACCGACGGGAGCAAGATTGATGGAAAGGTCGGGGCCGCCCTATCTTTTTGGGATGGGGCGTCTGAGTACCGGACCATCAAACTTAAGCTCTCCGCGTACTGCACGGTCTATCAGGCCGAACTCTTGGCCATACACAGGGCGATGCGAGAGATCCTCAAATGCTCGGGAACGAGCTTCGGGGTGTACAGCGACTCACGGGCGGCGTTGGAGTCGATCACCAGCTGGAGCACGACTCATCCCCTGGCAGTGGATATCAGGAACTATCTGCGCGGGGCTTTGGAACAGGGCAAAGTTGTTACTTTGCACTGGGTCAAAGCCCACGCGGGACTGCCGGGGAATGAGAGGGCAGACATACTTGCAAAGGAGGCCGCACTAAACATAAAGAGGAGACCGGACTACGACTTGTGTCCCAAATCTTATATAAAGTGTGAAATTCGTGGGCACTCTCTTAACATATGGTCAGATAGGTATCGCAAAGGCGAAACAGCGTCAATTACAAAGCTGTTCTTCCCGGACCCGGTTCAGTCCTTTAAGATTATTAAAAAGCTAAAACCATCTGGCGTACTTACGCAAATTTTAACCGGGCACGGTGGTTTTGCGCAATACTTACATAGATTCAAGTGCAGAGACAGCCCATCTTGTCTCTGCGACCCTGATGTAGAGGAGTCGGTTCCACATATTCTAACAGAATGCCCCGCTACCAAAACGCTGAAATATAATCTTGAGCAGGAAATTGGCATAAAAGTAAACATTGAAAGCCTAAGGGAAAACCTAACTAAGGAAGCTGTAATAAATTACCTAGAAAAAATTGGAAAAATTGTAGCAAATAGACATAAAGATACAGAAAATAACTAAAATATAAAAAATAAAGTTTTTACATTATTAGTTATGATAATAAGATGTAAAATGTAAATATGGTAAATAGGAGTATAGCTTTCATAGCTTAAATGTATGTTAGAAATAAGTAAATATGTTAGAAAATAAGCTCTGTAGTAAATAAGAACCTAAAATATATGTAAATAGAAGTCATGCAAATAGTAAGTGTAATCCTGAAGCCATGCGCTCGCAACAATAAATGTAAAATATCATCGCACTATAAACCATAGAATTATACCATTATTGTAAACTTAAAATGATAACAACATGTAGTAAAATTAAAAGTAGAGCAGAAAAAATGAAATTGTAAACACAGTAAAACAGTAATTTAAAATTGAATGTTATTTGAATAGTAAACATACAAATGTCAAAACATTTTGGAACAGCAAAAATTGTAAAATATAAGTAATAAGAATTATAAACTATTAATATTATAAAGTAATAAGAATATTGGAAACAAACTGTAATAGATATAAATTAAAATTGTATGCCACACAGTGGTCCTTTGAAAAGAAATGGTGCGTAAAAAGAAAGATATGCCAAAACATAATAAAAGAAAGAAAAGTCCCTGATTTTGTTAGGGGACAAGAAAAAAAAAAAAAAAAAAAAAAAAAAAAAAAAAAAAAAAAAAAAAAAAAAAAAAAAAAAAAAAAAAAAACCCTAACCTAACCTAACCTAACCTAACCGCGCGAGCGAAGATTGCGTACTGCTAAGGGCACCATGAGCAATAACAGGGTAGCAAACACCACCAGAGGGATAGCAGTGGCCCAGATCAATCTACAGAGGAGTGAACTGGCCACCCAAGAACTTATTCTTGAGGCCAGAGAGCGGAACATCGCCGTAGCACTGCTCCAGGAGCCATATGTGGGGGCGGTAAGAAGGATGAAGAGTTATCGGGGTGCGAGAGTCTACCAGGGAGCGGACGATGGAAGTGGGACAATAAAGGCGGCAATAGCGGTATTCGATGCCGATATTGAAGTCTTCCAGTACCCGAAACTTACCACGAACAACATCGTCGTGGTAGGGATCCGATCCAGCACCTGGGAAATCGCCCTCGTGTCTTTTTACTTCGAACCGGATCAGCCCATAGAGCCATATTTGGAGCAGTTGCGATGCATACATAACGAGGTAGGCCCAAGATTACTGCTATTCGGAGGGGACTCCAACGCGAAGAGCACCTGGTGGGGCAGCAACAAGGTCGACCGCAGGGGAGAAGAAATGTCCGGGACCCTGGACGAGTTAGACCTTCAGGTACTCAACATCGGGGATACGCCCACTTTTGAAACCATAAGGGGCAACAAAACTTACAGCAGTTTTGTAGACGTGACGGCGTGCTCACCGGAGATGCTTGACCTAGTCGACGATTGGCGGGTGGAGCGGGGTCTAATATCATCAGACCATAACTGCATTCTCTGGAAGATCAAGTTGAGGAGAGAAAAAGGCATTAATGTTGCGAGGACGACCAGGCTATATAACACGAGGAAAGCGAATTGGGATCAATTTCATGAGAAATTGGAACAATTAAAGCGCGACAAAAGACTAGTCCTGGCCGTAATCAGCAATATTACAACGAAAGCCGACCTAGAGAGTGCAGTTATAGCATACACCGAAGCCCTTTCTGAAGCCTGCAAACACAGCATCCCACCTAAAAAGCATAAAGATCAGCTTACCGTACCGTGGTGGTCAGAGGAGCTGGCAGCGCTGAAGAAAGATGCCGCCACTAGGAAGCGTCGTATTCGCTGCGCCGCGCCAATACGAAGGGAGCATGTCGTTGCGGAGTACCTGGAAGCAAAAACCAAATATGAAAATGCTGCGAAAAAAGCCCAAATTGCGTCATGGAAGGAGTTCTGCGAAAAACAGGATAGGGAAGGAGTATGGCAAGGAATATACCGGGTGATGAAAAGAACAACTGCACGGACAGAGGACCTGCCACTCCTTCATGGTGGAGTACATCTAAACCCAAGAGAATCGGCTGCCTTACTAGCAGAGACCTTCTACCCTGAAGATAGAGAAGAGGGAGAAGGCGAACACCACCAGAACATAAGAAAATTAGCAAACACGATTAACGCCGAAACCGAAAATGAACATCACGATCCGCCATTCACCCTCACGGAGTTAAAGACCGCAGTTAGGGGATTTAACCCGAAGAAGGCCCCAGGAGCGGACGGTTTCACGGCGGATATCTGCAGTCGAGCTATCAGCCAGGATCCAGAATTGTTCCTTGCCCTGGCAAACAAGTGTCTTCAGTTGGGACACTTCCCGGACATCTGGAAGGAGGCCACAGTAGTGGCACTGAGAAAACCGGGCAAGGACAACTATTTCGAACCCAAGTCTTACCGACCGATCGGTCTTTTACCGGTGCTTGGGAAGATCCTGGAGAAAATGACCGTTGGAAGGCTGAAGCATCATCTGGTGCCACGGATGAGTACTCGCCAGTACGGCTTTATGCCCCAGAGGAGCACCGAAGACGCACTCTATAATCTAGTAGAACACGTTCAGAGTAAGTTGCGGCTTAAAAAGCTAATTACTGTTGTGTCACTGGATATAGAGGGCGCCTTCGATAGCGCATGGTGGCCGGCAATAAAAGTCAGACTGGCTGAGGAAAAGTGCCCCGTGAACATCAGAAGATTGCTAGACAGCTATCTCGACTGCAGGAAAGTAAAAGTAAGGTATGCCGGGGAAGAATGTACTAAGAGTACCAACAAAGGTTGTGTACAAGGCTCTATAGGAGGGCCTATCCTGTGGAACATCCTGCTCGACCCACTTTTGAAGAAGATGGAAGAAGATGGAGTCTTCTGTCAAGCTTTTGCAGACGACGTCGTGCTAGTGTTTAGCGGCGACACAGGACTGGAGGTCCAGCGACGAGCCAACGAAACCCTTGCCCGTGTTCAGGAGTGGGGGGTCGAGAATAAGCTTAGGTTTGCACCGCACAAAACATGTGCAATGGTGATGACCAATAAGCTTACTTTCGACACCCCACTCCTGAGAATGGGAGGGGTGGATATTGGCATGTCCAAAGCTATTAAAATCTTAGGACTTACCCTGGACAGTAAAATGACTTTCAAACAACACGTAGTTAGCGCGGCGCGAAAAGCACTAACTATCTACAAACAACTGTCCAGGGCTGCAAAGTCAACTTGGGGCCTCCATCCTGAGGTGATCAAAATCATTTACCGAGCCACCGTTGAACCGGTAATTACATACGCGGCTGGCGTATGGGCGCACGTAACCAACAAAGTGTACATAAGGAAAATATTGGATAACGTTCAGAGGGGTTTTGCTCAGAAAATAGTCAAATCTTATAGGACGGTCTCCTTGCACGCGGCGCTGACTCTAGCCGGGATACTTCCTCTCGACCTCCAAGTACAAGAAGCAGCCGCCATGTACGAGGTGAGGAGAGGGTCGTCCCGACTAGCGCCAGCTGATAGAGAGATAGAGAGTGTTGCTAAGTTTGAGGATCTCCCGCACCCGGCCCTGGGTATGGACCTGGAGTTTACTTGCGTAAACAGCCAGGAGGAGTTGGACCTACAGAACGTGCAGACGGTAAGAATATTTACCGACGGGAGCAAGATTGATGGAAAAGTCGGGGCCGCCCTATCCTTCTGGGATGGGGCGGCTGAGTACCGGACCATCAAACTTAAGCTCTCCGCGTACTGCACGGTCTATCAGGCCGAACTTCTGGCCATACACAGGGCGGTGCGCGAGATTCTCAAATGCCCGGGCGTGAGCTTTGGCGTGTATAGCGACTCACGGGCAGCATTGGAGTCGGTCACTAGCCGGAACACGACTCATTCCCTGGCAGTGGATATTAGGAACTATCTGCGCGGGGCTTTGGAACAGGGCAAAGTTGTCACTTTGCACTGGATCAAAGCCCACGCGGGACTGCCGGGGAATGAGAGGGCAGACGAACTCGCGAAAGATGCCGCAACCAACACCAAAAGGAGACCGGACTATGATAAATGTCCAAAATCATACATTAAACGTACCGTACGCGAACAGTCCCTATTAGTTTGGTCCGATAGGTATCGTGCAGGAGAAACAGCATCAGTAACTAAACTGTTTTTCCCCGACCCGGTAGAGTCTTTTAAAACTATAAAGCGAATAAAACCAGCAGGATTACTAACGCAACTTTTTACCGGGCATGGCGGTTTCGCACATTACCTACATAGGTTTAAATGTAGAGATAGCGCATCATGTCTCTGTGATCCAGCTATAGAGGAGACGGTGCCGCACATTTTAACTGAGTGCCCAATAACAGAAACAATCCGATACGACCTTGAGCAGAGGCTAGGCATAAGATTAAATATGGAAAGTATTAGAGAATATTTAACGGAAGAAGCCGTAATCCAATACCTCGAAAAAGTAGGAAAAATCGTAGTTAATAGAAATAGTGATAGGAAAACCAACTAAAATGTAAAAATTTAGTTTTTATGTTCTTAGTTAAATAAGTATGATAGAAAATGTGAATAAAGCATATAGGTATAAGGTGTAACAGTTAAATAAGTAAATAGCAAATAAGAAAATGTGTAAAATAGTAAGTAGTAAATAGATAAGAATAGTAAGTAAGCAATAAAAGCGTAAAAAGAAAATAAGTGTGTTAGAGTAAGCTGAAAAGCAGTTAAGTAAGCCAGAGCGCTCGCAGAGTAGACTCATTAAGTAAATATAATAATTAAAATGTAAAAATATCTGTAAAAATAGCTGTAATAAAATCGACTCAAAATTATGTAACGTATTGGAACTGAAATAAAATAAGAATTGTTTAAAGTATTAAAGCAGTAACATCATCGTTTAAAATTGTATAACTTTGGAACTGAAACAAAAAAGTAAGAAATGCTATGTCGATAAGTGAAGTAATGTAAATTTAAATAAGTAAATAGTAAGTATGTAAGCCACACAGTGGTTCAATGGAAAAAAGCATGGCATAAAAAGAATACTATGCCCTAATAATATAAAAAATAGAAAAATAAAGTCCCTGATTCTGATTCAAGTAAAAAAAAAAAAAAAAAAAAAAAACCTAACCTAACCTAACCTTTTTTTTTTTTTTTGAATTGGGGAAATCCTCCATGGATACGATGACGCTCGGGGGAGTGTCAAAGTTATGCCTGGACTTTAACCGGCTAAAACCCCAATGTGTTCCTCCTCCGCGCCTAGTGGCGGGATCACGGGCAAGCCGAAGCATTCAACCGCGAAACCGCCGGCGCCATCCGCTTGCGCGGAACCCTCAACATGCAGCGTGCCGAGAACACCAGGCACGCCGCACCTCAGCGAACTCCCTTGAGCAGGGCGGCAGATACCCCCGTATCCACCGCCCAGGGACTTCACTATGGCCGGAAAGGGTTAGGGACCGGTGAAATCGCGTCGCGTTAGATCACCAGAATCTAACCCCCCCCAGCCGCGCCTCAATCTGGTGGAATCGCGTCGCGTTAGACCACCAGCATCCGGCTATCTGGCCTGCCATCATCCGGGAAAATCGCTCACGCGTTAGATCCCCGAAATCCGGATGTCCGCAAAGGGGATTCAAAAAGGTGGACGGCCCTTTCGCTTCCCCTCGGCAGACGGACTGACCCCCACAGCCATCCATCCCACGGATGAGGCACCTCGGGCACCCGGGGATTGGGGTAATTTTTTACAGAGGTTGTCTTCCTCGCAGCCGTTAAGCCCCCGGTCCTGTTTCTGCCCAGGATTACGGGTTGGCCGACAGCTCGGACGCCGAAGCAATCCAAGCCTGCCGTCCCTCCGAGCAGCTGGTGGCTCAAACCAGCGCTCCCCTCCTCATGCCCTCATCGATTCCCCAAAGTGAGCTGCTGATACTCCTTTGGGGAACCGACAAGGGCCCCGCAGCTGGTTTTGGTCCGCGCCGTCGAAACGGTACCCCCCATTTCTGGGGGGTATTCCCCTATCCGCCACCTGGGGACGCGCCCGATGGAAGACCAGCAACTACACACGGGAACCTAACCTAACCTAACCGAACCATACCTAACCTAACCTAACCTAACCTAACCTAACCTAACCTAACCTAACCTAACCTAACCTAACCTAACCTAACCTAACCTAACCGAACCATACCGGGTTATGAAAAGAACAACTGCACGGACAGAGGACCTGCCACTCCTTCATGGTGGAGTACATCTAAACCCCAAGGAATCGGCTGCCTTATTAGCAGAAACCTTCTACCCTGAAGATAGAGAAGAGGGAGAAGGAGAATACCACCAAAGAATACGAAAATTAGCCAAAACAATAAACGCCGAAACCGATAACGAACATCATGATCCGCCATTCACCCTCACCGAGTTAAAGACCGCAGTTAGGGGATTTAACCCGAAGAAGGCCCCAGGAGCGGACGGTTTCACGGCAGATATCTGCAGTCGAGCTATAAGCCAGGATCCGGAATTGTTCCTTGCCCTGGCAAATAAGTGTCTTCAGTTGGGACACTTCCCGGACATCTGGAAGGAGGCCACAGTAGTGGCACTGAGAAAACCGGGCAAGGACAACTACTATGAACCCAAGTCTTACCGACCGATCGGTCTTTTACCGGTGCTTGGGAAGATCCTGGAGAAAATGACCATAGGAAGGCTGAGGCATCATCTGGTGCCACGGATGAGTACTCGCCAGTACGGTTTTATGCCCCAGAGGAGCACCGAAGACGCACTCTATAACTTAGTAGAACATGTAAAGAGTAAGTTGCGGCTTAAAAAGCTAATTACTCTAGTGTCACTGGATATAGAGGGCGCCTTCGATAGCGCCTGGTGGCCGGCAATAAAGGTCAGACTGGCTGAGGAAAAGTGTCCTGTGAACATCAGAAGATTGCTAGACAGCTATCTCGACTGCAGAAGAGTTAAAGTAAGGTATGCCGGGGAAGAATGTACTAAGAGTACCAACAAAGGTTGCGTACAAGGCTCTATAGGAGGACCTATCTTGTGGAACATCCTGCTCGACCCACTGCTGAAGAAGATGGAGAATGAAGAAATATTCTGCCAGGCGTTTGCAGATGACATCGTACTTGTGTTTAGTGGTGACACAGGACTGGAGGTCCAGCGACGCGCTAACGAAACTCTTGCCCGTGTTCAGGAGTGGGGGGTCGAGAATAAGCTTAGGTTTGCACCGCACAAAACAAGTGCAATGGTGATGACCAATAAGCTTAGGTTCGATGCCCCACTCTTGAGGATGGGAGGAGTAGATATTAGTATGTCCGAAGACATAAAAATACTTGGACTTACCCTGGACAGTAAAATGACCTTTTTTTTTTTTTTTTTTTTTTTTTATAAGTAACTAAACCCGCGTTTGACCTCAATCTCACCTGATGGTAAGTGACGATGAGGTCGAAGATGAAAGCACACGGGTTTAGGAAGGAAAATAAAAAACATGTAGTTAACGTGGCGCACAAAGCTTTAAACATCTACAAGCAACTGTCCAGGGCAGCGAAGTCAACATGGGGCCTCCATCCAGAAGTAATTCGGATCATCTATAATGCTACAGTCAAACCTGTCATCACGTACGCGGCCGGTGTATGGGCGCATGCTACAAATAAGGTCTACATAAGGAAAATTCTGGACAGCGTGCAGAGGGGTTTTGCGCAGAAGATTATAAAGTCTTATAGGACGGTCTCCTTAAACGCGGCGCTGACCCTGGCCGGGATACTTCCTCTCGACCTCCGAGTGCAAGAGGCAGCCGCCATGTACGAGGTGAGGAGAGGGTCATCCCGGTTAGCGCCAGCAGACAGAGAGGTAGAAAGAGTGATCCAATTTGAGGATCTCCCGCACCCGGCCTTGGATATGGACTTGGAGTTCATTTGCATTAACAATCAGGACGATCTAGACCACCAGAACGTGCAGTCAGTAAGAATATTTACTGACGGGAGTAAAATTGATGGAATGGTGGGAGCCGCTCTATCCTTTTGGGATGAGACATACAGGGCTGTGCGCGAGATTATCAAAAGCTCGAAAACGAGCTTTGGCATATATAGTGACTCACGTGCGGCGCTGCAATCAGTTACTAATCAGAGTACGACACATCCCCTGGCAGTTGACATTAGGAAACATCTGCGGTTGGCTTTGGAACAGAACAAAGTTGTTACTTTGTTCTGGATCAAAGCCCATGCGGAACTGCCAGGGAATGAACGAGCCGATCAACTCGCTAAAGAAGCCGCTATAAACATCAAGAGGAGACCGGACTACGACAAGTGCCCAAAATCTTACATAAAGCGAGCAATACGTGGCCGTTCTTTAGACACTTGGTCAGATAGGTATCTCACCGGTGAGACTGCGTCAACGACAAAGCTCTTCTTTCCTGACCCGGTAAAGTCCTACAAAATTATTAAAAAACTTAGACCAGCAGGCGTGCTCACGCAGCTTTTGACCGGGCATGGGGGATTCGCGCATTACCTGTACAGGTTCAAATGCAGAGACAGCCCATCTTGTCTCTGCGACCCAGATGTAGAGGAAACGGTGCAGCACATTATGACCGAGTGCCCAATTACTGCAACGCTTCGGTATGATGTTGAGCAAAGACTGGGAATTAAAATAGATATTAAAAGCATTAGTGAACACTTAACTGAAGAAACCGTGATAGAATACCTTGAGAAAATAGGCAAAATTGTAAATGATAGAAATAGCAACTGAAAAGGCAACTAAAATACAAAAATTGTAGTTTTTATATTATTAGTTGTACAACAAATGTAGAAAATAGTAAATGTAAAATAGGTAAGGTAAATAGTTAAGAAAAGTAGTAAGTAAATAAAAATATGTATAGAAATATGTATTTTAGGAAATAAGCTCATGTAAAATATAAATAAATCTGTAAGGAAAAAGTAGAACGCATTATTATCAATGTAAGCAATTGCTCGCAAGAGCACAATGTAACTACTGATTGCAATATAAAATGTAAATAAAATAAAACTAAGTAATAGAATAAGCAGATCCAAAAGCTACAAAGCTACAAAGCTATAAGTCTTAGCGTATATATGTATAAATTAAAAGCCAAAAAATTGAAAAACATAGCAATAACATAGCAAAAATTTATGTATTAAAAGTCACAAGTAAAATAAGTAGCACACATCAATGTAAGAAATAATTCGCAAAAGCGAAATGTTATAATAGAAGGAACTGTAATAAAGTAAAAATGACGAGGATAAACTTAATATAAGCAGATGAAAGTATAAATATTAGAAATAAAAATAAACATGTATGCCACACAGTGGTTCATTGGAAAAAATTTTAAGCATAAAAAGAATAATATGCTCTTTAAAAAAGAAAAAATGAAAGTAAAAAGTCCCTGATTCTGTTAGGGGACAAGAATTTAAAAAAAAAAAAAAAAAAAAAAAAAAAAAAAAAAAAAAAAAAAAAAACCTAACCTAACCTAACCTAACCTAACCTTTTTTTTTTTTTTTGGATACCCGAAGTGGCGGGGGCCAGACTTCGGGTTATGCCGGACTCTTACCGGCTAAAACTCCACGACGTTCCTCTGGACGCTTCTTGCCGGGGCACGAGTACGCCGAAACATTACTTTCGCGGCCCGGCAGCGTTTGCCGGCTTGGTGATGCCAGCATCGTCCCGGGGGGGGAGAGGATCCCCCCTCAATGTCCCTCGTGAGAGTGGCGCGCAGAACGTGCACACACCACCTCGAGCCCCCTTTTTTGATCGGGTTCAGACGCCCCCACGTCTGACCCAAGGGCTCATGGGACTTGGAGAAGGCGGCCTCTCGAAAAGGCCGCCCTGCGGCGTCCCATGCGTCTGCGGCGAAGCGGCTGGGCTGAAGAGTCATCTTCCCGAACACGCTCCGCCGCCTCCTTCGCGAGCATGACTGCTTCGCAGAAGGAGAGGACCGCCTGCCACGACCCCTCGCTCCCTACCATAGCACTTACTACGGCTTGAAGAGAGAGGTCGGCTCCCACCACTGAGCTGAGCGCGTTGCGCTCCGCATTCCACGCAGGGCATACCTCCAGCGTATGCTGGGCGTCGTCGTCGGGACAACCGTCGCAGTGATGACACCTGGCATTCGGCTCCCTGCCGGCTATGCGACACAAGTAGTCCCCGAAGCAACCGTGTCCGGTGAGTACCTGGGTCAGCCGGTAGCTCAGGGAGCCAAATCGCCTGTGCATCCATAACCTCAGAACTGGACGGATTGCCTCGACGGTCCGACGGCCGGCACTAGGTTGCACCAGCCGGGACTCCCACGCAAAGGTAGCCCGTAAACGCAGCTCAGCCCTTTTCCTCTCCACTTCCTGCCCCGCAGGCGGGCAGCCTAGTATTTGGTGCGCCCCCTCACGCCATTGATGCAGTGACGCAAGGGCCTTTGCCTCCAAATCCCAGGGCAATGATCCCGCCAGCAGGCAGGCCGCCTCACGGGAGATCGTGCGATACCCCCGAATCACCCTGATCGCCATCGCTCGCTGCACACGGCCAAGCAGAGCGATGTTGTGGCGATCGAGGGCCTCGGCCCACACCGGCGCCCCGTACAGGGCCATGCTCCGAACGACCCCCTCATACAGACGCCGGCAAGACTTCTCTGGTCCTCCGAGGTTTGGCAGGAGCCCGCACAAGGCAGATGCCGCCCCCATTAGCCGGGGCACCAAGCATTTAAAGTGTGCCCCAAAGCTCCATCTTCCATCCAGGACAAGGCCCAGATATCGCATTGACGGCCTTACATCGATGCGCACCCCAGAGACGATGATATGAGCGTCATGGGGTGGTGACTGCCGGGGTCCGTGAAACAATACGGCCTCGGACTTTTCAAGCGCCACCTTTAGCCCCAGTCGCCGGATGCGCCCCACTATGAAAGCTACACCGGCAGTGGCGCGCACGGAGGCCTCCCGGTGACTCTTACCCCTAGCCGTTACCAGGGTGTCGTCCGCGTAGCAGGTCACTTCGATACCCGTTAGTGAGGCTCCCCGCAACACCCAGTCGTAACCGACGTTCCACAGGAGCGGTCCGAGGACCGAGCCCTGTGGGACCCCGCACGACATTTCCCGTCTATGCCACTGGTCCTGGCCAGGGTACTCAACCGCACGCCCAGACAGGTAGTCCCCGATCACGCGGCGCAGGTACTGGGGCACACCGTGATATCGGAGGCCCTCCAGAATGCAGCTCCAGGGAATGGTGTTGAACGCGTTGGCGATATCAAGAGACACCGCCAGCACCACCTCGCCCCGAGAGACTGCGTCCTGCGCATGGGACTTCACCCACTGCACCGCGTCTACGGTGGACCTACCCCTACGGAAGCCAAACTGGTTCTCTGCCAGATCCGGCCCGACCCCTTCTAGGTGCCCAACGATTCTGGTCGCCAAAACTCTTTCAAACAGTTTGGCGTCCTCGTCGAGCATCACGATGGGGCGGAACGCGGAGGGAGATTCCGCCGGACGCCCCTCTTTCCGCAGGAGAACAAGGCGACCGGTCTTCCACCGCCGTGGTACCTTTGCTTGAGCTATGCATGCGTCAAACAACCTTCTTAGGCGAGGCTCCAAGGCATCCATCGCCAGGGCCACTACCCGACCGGGAATGCCGTCAGGACCAGGGGCGGTGTTTTTGGCTCTCAGCCGCAGCACCGCCGCATTAACCTCCCCAGATGTCACCGGCGGCACAGCCTCCGGACCAGATGGTTCATTAGCTGCAGGCATCATGGGGGGACAGAGATGTTCTCCCCTCTGTGGAAACAGAGCCTCAACGACCTCACTCAGAAATTGTGGTCGGAGGCTGCACGTCACTGGGGGCGCCCAGGGGCGAAGCTTTCGCATTGCAAGCCTGTATGGCCTGCCCCACGGGTCGCGGCTAAGGCTCCCCAACAACTCTTCCCTCGCTGCAGTTTTGGCCCTGCAGATTGCTGACTTCAGCTGCTGCCTCGCTTCCTTGAAGGAAGCCTGCAGGAGCGCAATCTCACTCTCCTCGCGGTTCCGTCGACGCACGTAGTTGGTGTATCGGCGGCGCGCTCGCACACAAGCCTGTCGCAAGTCCGTCAGCTCTGCGGACCACCAATACACCTGGCGCTTCGGAGGTCGGCGCCTGGATCTGGGCATTGATGCGTCGCACATTTGCGTGAACGCGTCCCTGAACCATTCGGCCTCTTCATCTACCGCTACAATGCCGGTTGCCGCCACCCACGATTGCACAATTGCAGCTTCCCTCGCAAGGTCACTATCAAGGTGCCTCAGCTGCCACCTTGGGCCGCCCTCAACCAGGGGCCGGGCGGATCCGGTCGGAGCTCCAGAGCGGGACGTGGTCAGATCGTACCGTATGTATCGGTGATCTGCCAGTGTGGCCTCGCCCACCACTACTCCCCAGCCCTGTACGCGGCGCGCTATCGACGGGCTTGCAAAGGTGAGGTCCACGATGGACTCGCCCTGCGGCCGCACGCACGTCGCCACCGAACCCCGGTTGAGAAGGGCCAACCCTTGTCCAAGGACCCATTCCTCCAGCGTCTCACCCCGCGCGTTTGTCTGCGGCGAACCCCAAGCCACAGAGTGGGCATTGAAGTCACCAGCCAGAAGCACGGGACGAGGGTGGTTCTGTCGGATCAGAGCACCCACCTGTTCAAGGAAGACCTCAAACTCGGCGAGTGGCCTGTTAGGAGAGAAGTAAATTCCGATGACTACAACATCCCCTATCAAGGCACCGACGCATCCCGAGCCCCTCACTACGTGTTCAAATGGCGGGGAAGCAATTGCTCCCTGCCGCTCGAGAGCCACCAAGCCATCGCGGTCCCCTACCCAGCTATCGCCAGGGGGCACAAAGTACGGTTCTGAGACCACAGCCACGTGTATCGACCACTGCGCCAGGCTTTGGGACAATAGATCTTGAGCCGCAGCGCAGTGTTCGATATTCGCCTGGAGAATTCGAAGGTCGCGGTCCATTAACAGGTTTCCATGGCCGCGACTCCGTCCTCAGACGTTCCTCTTGGGTCACAGGCAGTCGGCTGCGAGATCGCTGCCACTGCTCTGTGCCACTTAGGCCGGGGCGCATTGCACGCTTTGCCCCCGAGCGTATGGTCCGCCCGTTTCTTCGCCGCCGCACAGACTTTGCAATGTGCTTCGGCGGCGGTGCAGTTGCGGGCAATATGGCCCGGTTCACCACAGCGGTAGCAGTCACTGCTGCGGTCGTCTCGGCAGTTACACTGAACCCTGACGTGCCCCACGATATGGCACCGGTAGCAGCGCAGAGGTCTCGCCTCAAGTAGCGTGACTCTGGCTGAGACCCAACCCACTAGGATGCGGCCAGCCTCTGCCACCTTCTTTGCTGCGGCAACAGGACAACTGAGCCACAGCGTGCCCAAACCCGAGCGGTCAAGGCGAATCTCGCCCGCCCTGATTGACGCAGGATTGCATCCGCCAGTACGGGCAAGCACCGCAACGACATCCGCAGGAACGACGGCGTCATCCAGACCAGACACTCGCAGCTCCGCGCACTTGGTGGGCCTAGACACAACCACATCTGCCCCCAGCTCCACCCTCAACCTCTCGGCCAGAGCGTCCGCTTTCGCATCATTATCGGCGCCAGAGATCTCAAAGATCCTAGCGCCAGTAGCCGCCACGCGGTAACCCATATGCTCTATTCCGAGAGCGTGAGGGTCCACCTTCTCCTTTGCTTTGGCGAGCATGGTGGCATATGTCATGCCGCCTTCTACTGCTTCCGGCGGCAGCCTTAAAACCACGGCCGCAGTGGTGGGCGTGCGCGGCTTACGCGGACCCCTCTTCCGCTTCCTCTTCTTTGAAGCCGTCTGCTGGGAAGGATGGGGAAGCTGTGCGGGCTGTGGTCGCTGAGGCGCCTTCTCGCGCGCGGTTCCAGAACCCTTCGTCTTTTTCCTTCCAGCCACAACCTTCCACCCTTCTTCTTGCGGTGCTGGGGCTGGAGGCAGTGGCTGAGGTTCCTCGGTGACAGGGACAGGCGCAGATGGAGGCGCCGACCCTTTACTCAACACCTTTTTCTTCTTCTTGGCCGCCTTTTTCGGCTTAGCAGACCCGGTGGGCTGTACAACTGGATCAGCTGGCATTTGCAGACCTGACTGCCGCTCAAGTGACTGATTCTCCCTCATTTTCTCTTCGACCATCTTGCCCACCTTGAGCATGATGGTCCGCTCGACGCCCTCGAGATCTGCTGGTGGCCCTACAGATATACGAGGAGGAGGCGGGGAGACCGACACAGCAGGCAGCTCCTCTGCCAGCCCGCTACGCCCAGCCCGCATCTCCAACCTCAGGGCCGCCATATCCCGGCGGAGCTCGGCAACCTCCATCTGCAGCTGGTCATTGGACGCCTTGAGGCGCTCATTGGCCAGCCGCATGCGGTCAAGCTCATCAGAGGCAGAGCGCTTCTCAAGCTCTTCGTTTACCTCCATAATGGAGGAGGCAGCATTCTTGAGGGCCTTGACATATGTGCCCTTCAGTCTGCTGGAGGTCTCCGCAACACGAAGCACTACGCTTTTGCAGTCTTCAAGACGTTCGTGGAGCTCCTCCACTGAACACTTCTCCACAGAACCTTGCGCTATAGCAAGCTTGTTGACCGTCTCCGGTCGCGCTTTGCGCGTCACCTGCAAGAACTCACGTTCCGCAAGCACTTCATTCTCGGCACTTAGTGCCGCAGCAGCCGCTGCCTTCGCCTTGGCCAGGCCGACGTATTGGCCTGTGGTGGGCGGTCGGCCCCTCCCACGTCGGGCTGTGGAGGTCTTCGAAGCCGTGCTGGGCTCCTGACTCTCCTCGTCCGAAGAAATATGGGGAATCCTCCTAGTGGTTCGCCCAGTTCTCTTGGCCGCCATCTCTGAGACATCGCTATCGGCGACATCACTACCGTCTACGGAACCCATTTTTCGACCGGGTTCAAAGTCGGCGTTATCCGTTTCCGTTGAGGAGTTGCGTGGGTTGTGTTCACGAAGATCGGCGGACTGCCGATCTACGGAGCGATTGTTGCCCCCCCCAGAGTACGAGGGGCAGCCCTACACCGAGGTGGAGGGGTGGGATTCCCCCTTTCGGGGACCCACCTGGGGAACAAATTTACAATTGCTCGTTTTGTCCATTACGTATCCTTCTCCGATGCTCCACATCGTCGTCTCTTTTTTCAGGGGTGAGCTCCCCTGCCAGCGTGCGTCAACGAGGACACGCCCGTCTCTATCGGCATTATCGGAATCCATTGAGAGGTTGCATAAGTCGTGTTTACGGAGATCGGCAGACTGCCGACCTACGGAGCGATTGTTGCCCCCCCCAGAGTACGAGGGGCAGCCCTCCACCGAGGTGGAAGGGTGGGATTCCCCCTTTCGGGGACCCACCTGGGGAACAAATTGACAATTGCTCTTTCTGTCCATTACAAATCCTTCTCCGATGCTCCACATCGTCGTCTCTTTTTTCAGGGATGAGCTCCCCTGCCAGCATGCCCTAGCGAGGACACGCCCGTCTCCGCCTGTCGGGTCCATAAAAGGCCCCGCCGAAGAAAACCACAATTCACCGGTGACACGACTGCCGCCCGATACGGAACAGACGCAGTGCGTCAACCACCTCTCCGGGCGCCGCTGCCGCCCACTATGGAACAGACGCAGGGCACCGACGACCCACTGCCGCCCGATACGGACAGACGCAGTGAGCCAACTCCCCCCCCCCCGGATGCCACAGGGCACCGACGACCCACTGCCGCCCAATCCAGACAGACGCAGTGAGCCAACTCCCTCCCCGTCCCCGGGCGCCACAAGGCACCGACGAGCCAACCGTAGGAGTGATTTAGCTTCACCCGATCGCTGGATTGCGACGGGCTACTGAGCCCCCCCGCCACGACAAGGCACACTCCACTTGGGGGGGAACCTAACCTAACCTAACCTAACCTAACCTAACCTAACCTAACCTAACCTAACCTAACCAGTCACGCGGTTACCCCCCGCAGAAACCAGTCGTTGACAAGACACCTCGCGCTAAAAATTTTCAAAATAATCATTGAAAAATCTGAAAAAGTGGTAAAATCTTTACGTAGCAACGAGTTCTTGGTATCAAAAGTTGCAGAAAAATCGCGCACAAGTGTTGGTGAAAGTTTCTGTGAAATTGGTGAAAATTTGAAAGAGTTGTGACACAAAAAGTGAAGTTTTGTGAAATTCAAAAACTTTAGAAAAATACGCTGGCCGATCTACCGCGGTGACCTATAAGTTTTTTGGTGTCGCCGAAAAGCCCTCGCCGAGGTCTTCAAAACAAACCTACATCTGGATTTTTCCCGCCCAGGAGGGCGGAATTATCAACAGAAAAACAACTTTGGGCGTGGCCGGAAAATTTTTTCTGGGGCACGTGGAAGATTTCCTTGAATCCAGTTCTGAAGACATCGTCGAGCACAGCTCAAGACCATTTGCGGCATCAAAATAGGTTCAGTAGTTTTTAAGTAAATTAATTTTAAAAAAGTGACGAATTTTCAAAAATTCATATCTTTTATTTTGTCGCGACGACACTATAATTAAAAAATATAGTAAATAAGCCCTAAGTGAGTTTTATACAATAGCCAAATTTCAATTTTATATCTCTGTAAATAAAAGAGTTATTACATTTTAAATTTTAAGGGTTGACACGAGGGTTGCTTTAAACAACCCCTACACCTAATCTTACTTTTGTTAAAAATAAGTGACTAGATTCTTAGAATCCTGAAATTTTTTTCATATTTTTATATTTTGTTTTTATATTTTTTAAGCCCTTTTTTGTGAATTATTTTATTGTTTTTTGTGTAATTCTATTCGGGGGTTGATCCTAAAAATATTTTGTCCTCTTTTCCTGTTTCCCCTTAAAAAGACCTTTTCAGCGAGCCCAGGCACGAGTCTCTGGGACGTCTAGGACTCGAGGAATCGTCGTTTGAAAATTTGGGCGGGAATTTTCGCTAGGGCGGTGCAGTTCTGCCCTAACCTGCCCAAGTTTTCGAATCGGGATATCTTCGCTCTGGGACGTCGCACGGACTTGGGGTTTGGATCGTCGACTTTCCGATAGTCCTCTGTACCCCCCCCACCCCCTCCCCAGGGCCTACGACACACGTTGTCTGGATCCCGATTCCAGACCCTTTTCCCCATAGAGCTGACCAAGGGAAGACAGTAGAGCCCTCGCACGGACCTGTGCGACCACTGGTTCCCGAGATATAGACTGTTAAACTTTTGGCAGCCATTTTGGCCCGCCATTTTGTTTTTATTATAGCGGCGATATCTCGGCACCCAGGTGTCGTAGAGCGGCGGGGTTTTCACTGTTAGAGTTGGGAGACCCTATTGTATATTCCTGCTCTACTAAACCCCCAAAAAATTTTTGACTCTACAATTGTAGAGATTTTGTAGAAAACTTGTAAAGCTTATCACGGCGAGTAAAACGAGCCGTCGCACACTCCTGTAGGACAAATTGTTCAGGAGTTATTAACATTTTTGTATTTTAGTCGGCCATTTTGGACGCCATCTTGAAAATATTAAAATATTATTATGAGACGCAAGTGTCTGATCGAAACGCGGTTTTTTGTATTGTTCTTGACTCTGCCAGGACTACAACATCAGATAATTGACAAGCTCTACATAGAGTCACAAAAATTTTTTCTCTACCAAATTGACTTTTATTGCAAAATATTATTTATAGACCATAATTAAGGCAGCATTTGACTAGGAAGAGAGTTATTATAATCTCTACCACTCTACATTCTGACTATTGTCACCAAATTAGTTTTATTTACACATTTTTACACTTTTTACACTATCTATATTTTATACAACTTATACAAATTTACAAAATCCTTACCCTATACCTTTTAATAAACGGACGCACACCTCCGGACTTAATATGTTTCACACTCCAAAAACTCAAACTGGATCCGAGGGAGAACAACATAAATCACCTCCCGGAACAGTTACCATAGAGACAAGTGTTAGGCGCAGCATCGGTGAGTTCGAAGCGTTAGGGGTAGATTCACTTACCACTTCCCAAGACGAGCAGAGTGATGCAGGCAGAACCTGCTAGAAGTAGGGTCAAAAAGACGCTCTCCCAGGAAGGGAAAAAGTCACCAGCTGAAAGCCAAAGCTCCCCAAAACAATATCCTAGTAGGACTGCAGAAGCACGAGCATATCTCGTTAAAGCTAAGATCCAACTCAGTAACTCACGAACTATGAGGAATGACATAAAGGCCAGCGTAATAGAGCAATTAGACAAGCTGTATCAGTTAGTTAAGGAGTTGGAGCAGTCACAAAAGGGAACAAAGGAGAACTTAGGTAAGAAAGTGGAAACAGTTAAGCCAATAGATAATATAATAACAATGGACCAAAATACAGAACTCCTCATTCAGCTCCAGAAAACAAACCAGGTCATAAATGAAAACAACCGTAAGATGGAGGAGCTTAGAGAAGAACTGGCTCTACATAAGGAAACAGTAGAATCACATAGATTAAGGACGTACGCCGACGTAGTTACGAACCAAGAGGGGAAAACCCCGGTTGATAGAGTAGCTCTCCACTCCATAGTAGTGGCATCAGAGGACATAAATGAGACTGGAGAGAATGTCCTATGCACAGTCCGAGAAGCTATAGATGCCAAAAATGGATGGGTCACAGTGGAGAAGGTTCGGAAGGCAAAGGATCGCAAAATCATCCTAAGCTGTAAGACAGTGCAGGATAGAACCAAAATTAAGGAAAGGCTGGAAGGAGCCGGAAAACGTCTTTTATGCGAAGAAGTAAGCAACAAAGACCCGCTCCTAATACTAAAGGACGTGCTCACCATCCACTCAGACGAAGACATTAAAAAAGCCCTTGTAAATCAGAACCCGAACATTTTCCGCGGCTTGGAACAAACCGAACAGCGCATCACAGTAAAGTACAGAAGGAAGGCGAGAAACCCCTTAACCGGACACATAATTGTATGTGTAGCCCCAATTGTATGGCAGAGAATCACTGGAGCAGGCTCTGTACTGATTGATCTTCAGAGGATTCGGGCGGAAGACCAATCGCCACTAGTGCAGTGCACTAGATGCCTGGGGTATGGCCATGGAAAAAGATACTGTACTGAAGACATCGTCGAGCACAGCTCAAAACCATTTGCGGCATCAAAATAGGTTCAGTAGTTTTTAAGTAAATTAATTTTAAAAAAGTGACGAATTTTCAAAAATTCATATCTTTTATTTTGTCGCGACGACACTATAATTAAAAAATATAGTAAATAAGCCCTAAGTGAGTTTTATACAATAGCCAAATTTCAATTTTATATCTCTGTAAATAAAAGAGTTATTACATTTTAAATTTTAAGGGTTGACACGAGGGTTGCTTTAAACAACCCCTACACCTAATCTTACTTTTGTTAAAAATAAGTGACTAGATTCTTAGAATCCTGAAATTTTTTTCATATTTTTATGTTGTAAATATAGAATAAGTAAAATTAGAGATGTATAAGATTAGTGGTAAGACATATTGTAAGATTAATGTTGTATTAGAGAATAGTTAAGATAAGTAAGTAGGAAGTAAGTACAAAAATACGAGTGTAAAAATACGAAATGGAAATGTTCGATTTGGAAACAAATCATTGCCCACCCTGGTCTTTATTATCCTGAATGTGGAAGTAGGAATAGGAGTAGACGGGAAATCCCACCCGTAGAAAAGCAGAGAGGAAAAAACCTGTAAAGTAGGAGTAGGAAATTATATGTACATAAGTCGGGACATCTTCCCGCACAGCATGAAAGCGGATGTATGAAAGAAAGAAAACGTATGTGGAATGACAGTACGAGAGGCATAACTGATAGAACTGGAATGAAAGGAGTTGTAATTAATGACTGCGGCTTAGCCGGAGGTGACAGTATTAAAAAAAAAAAAAAAAAAAAAAAAAAAAAAAAAAAAAAAAAAAAAAAAAAAAAAACTAACCTAACCTAACCTAACCTAACCTAGGTGTAGCAGTTAAATAAGTAAATAGCAAATAAGAAAATGTGTAAAATAGTAAGTAGTAAATAGATAAGAATAGTAAGTAAGCAATAAAAGCGTAAAAAGAAAAGAGAGCGCTCGCAGAGTAGAGTCATTAAGTAAATATAATAATTAAAATGTAAAAATATTCACAAGCTGTAATAAAATCGACTCAAAATTATGTAACGTATTGGAACTGAAATAAAATAACAATTGTTTAAAGTATTAAAGCAGTAACATCATCGTTTAAAATTGTATAACTTTGGAACTGAAACAAAATAGTAAGAAATGCTAATTCGATAAGTTAAGTAATGTAAATTTTAATAAGTAAATAGTAAGCATGTAAGCCACACAGTGGTTCAATGGAAAAAAGCATGGCATAAAAAGAATACTATGCCCTAATAATATAAAAAATAGAAAAATAAAGTCCCTGATTCTGTTAGGGGACAAGAATGGAAAAAAAAAAAAAAAAACCTAACCTAACCTAACCTAACCTAACTGTCACTGCTACGGGTTGTTGTCGGAACCTCATGAGGACTCCCGGCAATGATTGGAGCATGTCGGGGCCCAAGAGTAACATGTCATTGAGGCAGACTCCTTGTGACTTGGCTGCAGCATCATGTACGATTCTCAGCTTCTCTGGTTTCTGAGGGTTGATCACCGCGAAGTGAGGAAGGTACGAGATTCGATTGTTTACTGGTTCAGGAGCTATCTCGGCGTACCCGTTCGCGAAGAGTGTTTCCATTTGAAGCTTGTATCTATTTTTCATCTCTTCATTTTTATCGAGCTTCTTTTCTATGTGTTCTAATCTCTTCAACGCCATGTCGTAATTATTGTGAGGTACGTAGTTGTCGATTTTCCAGAGAAGTCCCGTCTCGAAACCTCCCGCCGGTATGCGCTTAGTTTCATTTTGAAGTATTTCAAGCGCGCGTTGCTCTTCTCTGTTGTATGAGCGTCTCTTTTCAACACCTATTGACTCGAGCGCGAAGTGTTTATTCATCATACGTTCCATAGACTCTTGCTCTTCGAAGTTGAGAATGTGCGTAGTTCTATGGATAGCTTCTTTCTTCGCCCCGTTTGAGCCGTGTAGGACCCAACCGAGCTCTGTGTAGGACGCGACTGGTTCATGCTGCCTTCCTCTTCTCATTTCGTGTGTGACTAACAAGCTCCAATTATCTTGACCTATGAGCACTGTAGGCTTCTGTGTTTCATTTGTAATGAACTTTTCTATGTCTTGTAAGTGTGAGCTAGTTTCTATTTTCTGCCATGAGATGGATTGAGGCGATAGTTGCAGGTCATCCATCGTGCGTGCTGATATTCGATGGCGTTCAGTGTCGCGGCCTTGGATTTCGAAGAAGACGCGCCTGGATTTCTTGGCGTCTACGCGGGCACCTGCCACCCCCTCAATGTAGAAAGGGGATGGTGGCCCTGATACTCCAATCTTCGCCGCTACATCTGCTTCTATGAGGGTGCAGGTCGAGCCGTCGTCCAGCAGGGCGTAGGTATCTATCGTGTAGGTATCATAATGCTGTTGAATGTACTCGTTCTTTGGCCGACGTTACTATGGCGCAGTCTTCGCTTTTCTTGTTTTCTTTTACGATGTGATGAAGGAGTGGATGATGAGAATAGTCGCACCCGTCAATATCACATTTCTTCGTCTTGCAAAGGTGGCGGTAAAGTCGGCGTCGTAAGCATCGAAAACATAGCCTGTGTTGTTTAGCTAGTTCCCATCTGTTTGAAACTTCAGCTTTCTTCATCATGGAGCAGTCTGATGGATGATGGTTTTCTTTCTTGCAGACGACGCAGGTGTTTGTTGAAGGTGTTTTCGACTGTTGCGTGCTTTCTATGTGATAGTTTCGAGCTTGACGCTTCTCCTGCCGGTCTTCAGTCGGTGTCCCTTCAGCTGGCGCGAACTTCCCGCATCTGTCTGCTAGTCTATCGAAGAACTTTGACATGATGATGAGATCTGGTTGATCTTCACGCTGCTCTGCTACGAAGTTGAAGTAAGAGAGTCGTAGTGCAGCTGAAAGCTTCTCTATAATAACGCGTACTATTTCTGCGTTATATAAGTAGTGCGGCTTCTGTAACGCTCGCACTGTCGCTGTGACGTTGTTTATTCTCGAAGCGAAGTTGCAAATATCTCTCGGATTCTCTTGAAGTCGCGGCAGGCTCCTCAATTTCTCGAGTTCGGCGGCGACAAGTGCGTCTGGGCGGCCGAACCGTGCTGCTAGTAACTTCATGACTTCTTTCGTAGTTGTAGCGCCGATGAATAAACATTGAACGGCGTCTTTTGCTATTCCGCGAAGGCATCTTCTTAACCTCGATAAGTTCTCTTGTTCTGTTAAGTAGCTTGCGGATTCTTCATATGCGGCTTTGAAAGGAAGCCACTCTCCCGATGAGCCGTTGAAACTTGTTAGCTCCATAACTCGCTGCGTGTGAAGTATGGTAGGTTGATTCACACGTGCCGCTGTATTTATGACAGCGGCTAACTTGTTGTATTCGAAACACGAATCCCTCGCGTCGGTAGGTTCGATACCCGGCGCGGTCAATTGGCAAGGTTGTGTTTCTTTTAACTCGTCGACGCACAGAGGAAAATGACTATTTTCTATGGGTTGAGCTTCCCTCGTGGTTTTCTTGTTCGATTTGGTGTTCTGGATCACCCATTCCGACGTCCGTTCCTCCCGAAGCGTTTCTTGAGAATCATGATCTGATATTTCCTCTTCTAATTCCAGCATGGCTATTCTGTGTTTCGAAATTTGAATTTCTTTTTGTAGTAGCTCCTCTCGCGCCTTCGCTATTTCAACGCGGCGTGAACGTGTTTTGGCAGTGCTTGCGACGCTGGGTGGTCGGCTTCTATTCTTCTTTTTCTTTACTATTGAAGATTCTTCAGACTGCGTGGTAGTTTCAGTAGACGCGGTTGCGGACGACGAGGCGGAGGTGATAGTGTCGGTGGCGCTGGTGGAAGTAGCGGTCGTGGTGGCGGCGATTTCGACTGGATTTTCGACTGCGTGTTCGACTGCGTGTTCGACTGCGTGTTCGACTGCGGCTTCAACTGCGTTTTCGACTGCATTCTCCGACTGCTGTGATCTTGTTACAGGCATTTTCTTTCTTCAATAAACTGAACTGTTTGTGTGGAACAATATCCGCGCCTCGACAGGACCATAAATGTACCAGATGAACAAATCCTGCCTCAAAGGAACATAAATGTGAACGACTAATGGCTTGGACAAACTATACTATTAAATAGCCACTAGGTTTACGGCAGGGTTTAATTCGCTTCTATACAGTTCAGTTTTGTACAGGATTTTCATCAGGATTTTCGTCAGGATTTTCGCTAGGAATTTTCGCCAGGAATTACTGAAGGGATTTATTCAGGAATCTTGATTAAAACACTTTCTTCTATTTTTCAGGACACTTGTTGCTTCGGGAGGTTGGAGTGCCATACTGAGGTTTCGCCGACTATATATTTAATTTGGGCGACCCGCAACTAGTGTAGGCTTGCGGGCGAGCAACTATGCGTGTTTCTACCTATCACGCTTAAAGTATGGTACTCTTTACTCCGTCTGCGTACTGTCTCTTTCTTTATTAATTCAAAATAAACTTATCCTATACAAATTAAGTGGACTGTATTTTTTTATTAAATTCCTATACGATATGAACATAAAATATTATAACAACAACTATACATTTCTTATAAGCTATTAAATCAATTCAAAGTTATCTTTATTTACATAATATTAAGAATTATACGAATTTCAAATTAAAACTATCTTCAGTCGTGTACACTGTAGTATAAAAAACCTGTATAGTAAATCTGTTAAAATTTGTACATTGAAAAATTTGTCAAACTGTAACTCTATATAATGTAAACAAAATTGTAAAAATAGAGTTAGATTAAATATAGACAGACAAAGAATGTAAAAATAGATAATATAAAGATATAAATTTACATAAGAAGTAAAGCCAACAGCGGCCTTTTGAAAAGAACACTGCATGAAAAAATTACAAAGCATGCCAAAAGAGCTCAATAAAAACACTTTTACCTATAAGGGGACCAGTAAAAAAAAAAAAACCATCCTAACCTAACCTAACCAGATTCCGCGGCCTTCCCTCGTCGCGAGTACAGGCTGACGAGGTGACCTCGCGCAAAAAAAATTCAAAATAATCACTGAAAAATCGAAAAAAGTGGGAAAAACCAACTTTATAGTGAAGTGTTATACATCAAAAGACGCAGAAAAATTAGGCGCATCTTTTAGTGTAAAGTGTTTAACGAACGAAGTTAACCCCGAAGTAGGGTTAACAAAAAAGTGAGAAATCGTGAATTTAAAAAACTTAAAAAAAATCATAACTCGCGCTTTCGATCTGTGACACATACTTTTTGTGAGTGATCCTGGAAGCCCTGAACGAGTTCTACATCCCGGACTATTTTAACGACAGAATAAAATAAAGACAAAAAAACAAGTCGCACGTGGCGGCTAGGTCGTACTTCCGTTGTTTTCCGGAAGTGCTTCAGCATATCATCAGCTGCGGGACGTCGAGGCAAGAACAACGGCACTTCGGCCAAGATCATCGGACCATCCAGCGACGAGATATTGAAGGGGGAAAAAACTGTCGATTTTCAAAAAATCGTAACTCCGAAAAACGATCTGCGACCCCCAACTTTCTTCAGCCAGAAAGATTGACACCATCGAACACTATAATTAACTACTTGTTTTAAATTTTTATCATTTTTAGTTTTTGAGTTATTAATTTTAGTAGTTTTAAGGGTTGTTGCCAGGGGCACAAATACTAGGGGTAAGAAATAGTTTTTAATTGCAAAAAATATAAATAGTTCTATTTAGAATTAGTAAATTTTTCTAGGTTTTTACATTTTTATTTTCTAATTTTTAAGACACTTTTTTGTAATTTTTTTGTAATTTTCACCCCTCATAAATCGAGGGTTGATGGTAAAAATCTGTTGCTATATTATTTGGATAGGTCATAAAAAGACCTACTCAGGGACCCCAAACTCGACTCAATTACTCTTCTAGAGGCCCGAGTAATCGAGTATTAAAGTTTTGGGCAGATTTTTTCTCTAGGGCGGTGCATTTCTGCCCTACTCTGCCCAAAACTTAAAACGGCCATAACTGGGTCAATTGTAAACATATTGAAGTGTGGTTTTCTTAGGTACCTTTTCCCAAGTATCCTGCACCCCGCCCCACCCCCCCTCCAGGCTCTAGGACATATGTCACCTGTATCCCAACTCTAGAGCCAGTTTCACCTAGACTAAGCCGGGGGAAGAACATCAAGCCGTCGCGCGCCCCTGTGAGTCGCCTGGGGCCGGAGTTATCACGCTGCAAACTTTTGGCGGCCATTTTTGACCGCCATCTTGTTTGTACTAATTGGCGGATAACTTTGGAACCGGCGGTCATAGGATCGTGCGGTTTTCTTGGTGGCACTACCCTTGAGCTTCCCTACCCCCATTCTCCTCCTTTTTCATATATCCCCCAAAATTCCCCCCCCCCCCCTAAAAACCACACGTGAGGCAAGAGCCAGCCGGGGCAACACCTCCAAACCTTTTCTCGAGCTCCTGCGATATTAGGGAGCCGAGTAAACTTAGATTAAGAATTTGGCGGCCATTTTGAACCGCCGCGCCATCTTGAATATCTTTAAACGTAAATAACTCAAGAACCAGAAGGCGTAGAGGCACGCGGTTTCTTTGGTTCACTTTCCCTTAGGCTTAGCAATAGATTAAGAACTACGACGAGACCCGGACTCTACATCAGGGTCTCTAAATAACAAAAATTCGTGTAAATTGACAAAAAAAATATTTAAAAAATTTTTGACAGTGGTATCTGCTTAGGTACTTTAATTCAGGCTAGCTGGTTTTAAGGCATAAATAAAGGCAACTCTACAAAAACTTTTTGACAAAAATTGTTCCTCCTCGGGACGGGGGCGCTCGCCCGCATCCCTCCTCTCAGCTCGGTACCGGTAAACAGCACCGAGCACTACCGCCTCGAATTCCCACGGGGGGGCGCTTGCCAAGACGCTTGCTCGCGATGCCCTCACCGCCACGACCCTCTTCGGCTTCCGCAGCAGGGCCCTATTTTGGAGGTTGAGGGCATCCTCCCAGATGAGCGCTCCGTAGAGGGTCATGCTTCCCACAATGCCCAGGTAGAGCCCGCGGCATGGGGAACCAGGCCGCCCCACGTTTGGCAGCAGCCGCCTTAGTGCGGCCACCGCCTTGATGAGCCGTTCAGCCAACACCTTGAAATGCTGGCCGAAGGCCCAGCGCCCATCAAGGATGAGGCCGAGATACCGCATCTGCTTCCTCAGGGGTGTCCGGGTCCCATCCACCATCAGCGTCGTGCCTGTTGGTGGACCCTGCCGAGGCCCGTGAAATAAAAGGGCCTCGGTCTTCTCCAGTGCGACTCTGAGGCCCAACCTCCTTATGCGGCCCACCACTAGGGCCGCACCCTCCTCCATCCGAGTCACTGACTCGGCAAACGTCCTCCCCTGGGCCACTATAAGGGTATCGTCAGACGTGGGGCGGCAGAACGCCCCTCAACACCCCGTCGTAGCCCAAGTTCCACAAGAGCGGACCGAGCACTGACCCTTGCGGAACCCCGCACCTCATGGTTCGCCGCGTCAGTGACCCCCTCCCGTCGACCTAGATGACGTCCCTGTCCTGGAGGTAGTCCTCCAACAGCCGCCGCAGGTACAGAGGCACCCCTTGAAATCGGAGAGCCTCGAGAATTGCACCGAACGGCAGAATCTTGAAGGCGTTGGCAATGTCCAAAGACACCGCCAACGACCTCTCCCCCCTCGCGGCACCTACCGCGGTGAGGGCTTTCAAGGCAGAGATGGCATCCAACGTCGACCGCCCCCGTCGGAACCCGAACTGCGCCTCGGACAGGTCAGGCCCTACCCCCTCGAGGGGCTGGACAAGCCGGGATGCAAGAATAAATTCAAGCATCTTTGCCGTGTCATCCAGTAGGAGCAAAGGCCGGAACGCCGACGGACTGTCAGGCGACCGGCCCTCTTTCCCGAGGAGGCAGAGCCTCCCGTCCTTCCAGAGCTTCGGGAACCGTCCGGTTCTCAGAGAGAGGTCGAACACCTCCCGAAGCTCGGATCCTAGAGTTCGGGTACTCCATCCGGTCCGGGGGCCGTCCTCTTCCTCCCCATGCGGGAGATAGCATTCTCCATCTCGGCGTCCTCAGTGAGGGGCCGTACCATGGCCCGGAGTTTGTTCCGAGCCATCTTATAGGGACCCTGTTGGGATCCCACGGGTCCCTGTTGGGACCCTCCAGGAGTTCCTCCCTGGCCCGCTCCTTCAAAAAAAAATAATCGTTTTTACTTGGGGAGATCCTCCATGGATACGATGACGCTCGGGGATGTGACAAAGTTATGTCTGGACTTTAACCGACTAAAACCCTAGTGTTCCTCCTCCACGCCTATTGGCGGGATTACGGGCAAGCCGAAGCACAAGGCACACCACACCTCAGCGAACTCCCTTGAGCAAGGCGGCAGATATCCCCGTATCCACCACCCAGGGACTTCTCTATGTACCGGAAAGGGTTAGGGACCGGTGTAACCGCGTCGCGTTAGACCACCAGAATCCGGCTATCTGACCTGCCATCATCCGGGGAAATAGCTCACGCATTAGATCCTCGAAATCCGGATGTCCGCAAAGGGGATTCGAAAAGGTAGACGGCCCTTTCACTTCCCCTCGGCAGACGGACTAACCCCCCTAGGCATCCATTTAAGGATTACGGGTTGGCCGGCAGCTCGGAAGCCGAAGCAATCCAAGCCGTCCCTCCGAGCTCAAACCAGCGCTCTTTTTTTTACTGTTAAGTTTATTTCAAGTTTCACTGTTTCAATTGTGGAAAGTCAGTTAAGGGACCGAGGTGGTATGGGAGGCTTTTTTGTGGGCGATAGGCTGACCCCCTGTCACTGCAATAGTCTCTCTCCACTATTATAATGCCTACAAATTTGTCAAACGTGACATCAGATGGTTTTATTACCTCTGGTGTTCTGCCTACCCCATACGGGATACAGGCGTGAAGTTATGTATGTATGTAATTGTGAAATTTTAAAATTTTAGGTGATGACTGTTCTAACTTTTATCTATTTTTAGATGTAATGTGAAAGAATTCGACATGTTCACTTTTGTCACAGTACAGATATCTACAGTAATTCAACTTCTTTGAGATTGTTATTAATGATTTTGATAGTTATTAGCTTAGCTAATAACTATCAAAATTATTACAGGATTGTCTCAAGTGGCTTATAAAGATAGACCTAGTAAAAAGTAAACGTTCGTTAACTATTTAAAAAAAAATTCGTTAAACTTTTGCAAAGTCCATGTTGATGTTATTTGATAGGCCTACGGTCCACCTACCTCCAGTGTCACGGAAAAGTGTCGTTTGTTGGACCCCTTGTATAGTAATACTCGAGTCGCAGTTCTTCCCGGAAACCTAGAAACACAGGCTTAATATATATTTGAAAGTTTCGGAGACGAGAGATATGATCACAAACGACTCTATGACTACTTAAACCAACTTGGAGGGGTTCTCGGGTGCATCTCAGCACTCTAGTTATAAGGAGATCATCTAAAGTCTCTGGAAAAATCTTAACATATACCTAAGCCCTGCGTCATATTGTCAACTTATTCAAAATATTGTTTTCTATTCGAACAACGCAAAAATACAGCCTTTGAAACCTTGGCCATAATACCAGGTTTAGTGAAATAATAGTCCTTGATCGTTAATTAATAAGTTCTGAACTTTTATTTGAACAACATCTGGCTCTTCCCAGGTTAACTTTCGCAATATTTTTTGCATTTTTATTGAAATCTAAATGAGGTTTTTGAGGTAGTATTGCGTTGGAACTGAAAGAAAAATGAAAGAAATAAGCGACGATGTGTAAGTAGACAGCAAAGAAGTCAGCATCACTAAATATACAGCGTTGAACTAGATGACATGGTTTTGTGTGACCCTGTGTTTTAAGAATCTAAATGATGATATATAATTTATTTATTTATTTCATGGCACAATAACAAATTGTAAACCTTATAACTTGTTACATCTTAGCAATACATAACTTAATTTTAGTTTCACATCTAATAATAATTATGCACTATATTTATATTTAAAAAAAATGTATATACAGGGATAATTTTAATTAGCGCATCACCTCTTGCAGACAGCCTCTCCACATCAATCCCAACAACATTTGATCTACGACTTTTTACAAATCTTGATAAATAAAGATTGGCAAAAATAAGTGGTCATGGGGTTTTCTCTTCATTGGTCTCTCCGAATATGGAGAAAAGGCACTCGGGTAAGCGACCCCGGCCTCCCTAGCTACTGCGTACACAACAAACGTCCCCTCAGTGCATGCAGTATCCTAATACCTTTTACCTTCCTGTCATTCATAATTCCCTTCGAAATGACCCAATCAATTCCTATCCCATGAAGTAGGAGAATGAGATATGATGAGGAGGGGAATAAAAAATAGACTTCCCCAGGAGGATACCAGTCGAGCTGGAGAATCCCTTCCTGAGGTCAACTCCACCTTATCTGGGGAGGGGGCAATATTCTCGACGGCGACGTGCATTGCCACACGTCACGTCTTGTCTTCCCAGAAGCAAAAAGAGGGCAGGGGAATGCCTATTTGCGACGATGAATGTTTGTGGAGGAATAAATGATAAGATTGACGAAATATGCGAGGTGATGAATGCTACGATGTGAGTGAGTCGAAAAAGAAAGGTTGTAGAATGTCCACGCATGGCCGACTCGCTGCCTACTGGACGGGACTAGAAGAGTCTGAAAGAGAAAGCCAAGGTATGGGCGTTCTTTTGTCGGAAAGAATGACTGATTGTGTGCAAGGTTATGAGTATGTGAGTCCCGGGCTCCTGTGGCTGAGACTGAAAGTAGGCTTGACCAGAATTTTTATCCTGTTTCTGTATGTGCCAGATATGTTCAAGGCACATGCAGTCAGGAAAGAGTTTTGGGATAGTGTAAGAGATGTGCTTGAAAGCTGTAAAGGCGATTTTAATGGGTAGGTGGGAGAGTAGAATTGATGGGTATGAAAGGGTGTTAGGTAATTTTGGTGATTAAAGGATAAATATGATAATGGTAATAGTCAGTTAGATGTATGTTTGGAGAGAAAGCTTGTGGTGACTAACACTATGTTTAGTCACAAAATGATACTTGTGGTGTCAAGAATAGCAGGTCTGCATAAGAAATGGTGACATCGCCACGTATATATGTCTGGAAGGAAAAGAGTGAAACTCGAAAAGTTACAAGAATAGACTGACTTGAATGACGATGAAATAGTAGCAAAAGAAAATAATGATAGATTAAGAAACACTGTGAAAGATATGGTGAGCAAAAAGAAAGAATAATGTAAGAACAAGCTTGATAGTAAATTCTCAGAAAACTTTCGAGCCAATTCAAAACTGTTCTGGCACTTAGTCAGAAGAGCCCGAGGGCAGTTTGGAGACTCGAAAGTGGGCGTATTAAGAGATCAGGATGGGAATATTGTTAGTGAGCAAGAAGATATTATGAATCAGTGGAAAGAATAATTCGACAATTTATTTGAACGAAGCGCAAATGATTTTTTGGAAAGTAGTGGTCTTGAGTGGTGTGACCAATCGTGAAAGTGAGACCAGTACGGAAGAAGTCATTAAAGCAATGGCAGGTTTGAAATCGGGTCAAGCAGCACGGTATCATAGGACAGATGCCGAAATGCTTAAGGCGGGTGAAGGTGTGATAGTTGTGAAATACCCGTTAGCTACCGTTACTTAACCAAAATTATGATTAGCTACCGATAAAATGCCGTTATTAACGGTTAAATATCTGACTGCGAAAGAGGGTAACATTTTTCTTTCTTTTCTTGTATAGTCAACCTCCTTGCTGAAGAAAAAGATCGATACCCGAAACAGGTTTTAAAATTCACTTTATTTGTAGGTGATATAACAATTTTTAAAGCGACATATCCCAATTCTTTAATTATGTATGAGTAATTTAATATAAACCTAAATAATTTACGTAAATAGGTATCTAGTTATTGACTTGACATTGTCGCTTCGTTTGAACAGAGTGGCATCGTCGCCATTTAGGTATAAGCCGCGCAGATATAGAAAAAAGCTGTAAATGGCGACCGATGTCATATGCCGATGTGTCAGATATTTTGTGTGGCAGTTACAGTCAAACGTATCATAATTGTTGTTGCGGAGCTCGAATTGATAAACTAAATATGCCGCGCTGACAGCGACAACGAAATAGGATAAAGTTTTTCTTTCTTTTCTTGTTAACCGACTTCAAAAAAAGAGGTTATTAATTCCACCCGTATGTATGTAATATTTCCAGAATTGCCAAGTTTTCGTAAGTATATGTTAGTCTATATAAACATCTGAATGAACAAATGTGCCAAATTTCGATAGTGTATGTATGTTTTTATGAAGGTATGTATTCGCATATCTCCGGAGCTACTTACACGTTCGATTTAAGTAACTCTTTTTTTGTTGTACTCTTATTTTGATATCATAATCTTATCAAAATCAGTTCAGTAGTTTTTGAGATAGGGAATTTCAACCGACTTTTTTTCCAGTCGAAGCTGGCATCATCGCGCAACTTGCGATTCACATTTCAATCCGTTAGCGACATCTCGCGGTGGTATTTAACCGTAATAAGCATATAATGCGGTTAATTAACCGTTAATAACGAAAAATGCATATTTAACCGCGTGGTTAAAATCGTTAATAACCAGCTTCGCATCTAATAAGACTTAAACCTTAATTTTCGTTCCTACATTTTTTTTTACATTCGGACTAGGCTGTATGGAAATTATACCTCTGCCTACGTCGAGGTGTCTTAAAAAAGTGTACAGCAAGATGGCTTTCTTTTTCTTTTCGCTGGCGGCAAGCGCAGCCGCATTTATTTTATTTTTTTGTCCCTTTAATTGGAAGTCAGCGCATTCTCGTTGTGTAAGTATTTCTAATTACAACTATTATTGTCGTTGCTTCCAAATCTTACTTTTCTGTTTTTTTCCAGAATTGGGCATGATATTTGTTATACCAGTTATATACAAGTTATCTTCTAATGGCGGGTTTCAATATCATGAAAAGTGTTCGCCTACGTTCTACGTACTATATTCAAAATCTTGAATTCTAAACCATTGCTTACGAAATGTTTGACTGTAATGGGTTGCTAGGTTACATTTGACCATTTACAAAATAAGTCATTTTATCTAGCCAACGACGACGTAACAAGTTATTAATTTAAACCAATGAGGTAAAGGTAGCATAGCAGTCTGCTGCGGCCAATAGCGAGTTAAGTTTTCATTATAGATTAGTTAGAAAGAGAAAACTGGATTATTGATATGTTGACAGATATTTGATAGGATATTTCGTTAAATTAATAAATTGTTACGTGGTTGGCTAGATAAAATGACTTATTCTGTGATTGGTCATATCTGTCAACATATCAATAATCCAGTTTTCTCTTTCTAAATAATCTATAACTGTTGTACGAGCCCTTATGAACCCGCACGATGTCAATACTTAAATATGTCAAAATGATGTTTTATGCGAGGAGATTTACTAAAACACCGTCAATGTCAGCCGAATGCCTTTAATGCACTGTTGATTTAGATTAACGTCACAACTAGGTCATACAGAGTTCAGTGACTTTGAAATATGCAAACATATAAAAAATTTAACTTATTTAAATGGCTTGTACATATTGCCAACAACAACAAAAGAAACGACACAAAAAAAAATTTAACTAATTAAAGACAGTATATGTAAAAATGTAGGATATTAACTAATGTTTTTTTTTTAATGTCAATGTTATTATCACTAAGGTTTAGGTAAATTGTCAAATGTTATTGATCGTTTCATAGTGGGTGAAGTGGCCTTGTCCACGCTCACCACGGACCGACTCACTTCGCGACACATCGACGTACGCGCACTAACACTTTGATTGTCATGCACATCACTCACTACACTACTGTTGCGAATCCGGCCCAGCTCCAGGGTGGCAGGACGCTCGTCCTGGGCGCCCCGCGTACCGCTTCTAAATCGTGCTACTGCGGCGACGAACCTTCTCCACGTCTTGAAGATTATGTATATAATGCTCAGGCCAGCTAATGGACCCAGCAAGGAGTAAATAATTGTGTAGTGGGTAGTACCCGTCGTCTGAATTTGTTGCAAATCCTGTACTTTCAATACCTCTATCTGCTCTTTTATTGCCTCATAAATATGGTCATGAGTTTGTAACTGATTCTCAGGCATGTCATAATTTAAAGAAGAGTTGATTATGTCATTAATAGAGGAGACAGGTAATCGTATAGAAGGGATGTCAAAATCTCGTTGTAGGAATATTTGGTTACTATAATCGTAAAAAGGTTGTATAGTAAATGTGTCACCTTTTATAAGACAACCTTGACCTACACTAATCAGGCCATTCCCTTGTAATTGTTTTGTATACAATCCAGACGGACACAAAACGCGAACTCTGCATTCTCGGCAACATGAGTATAGCCACGCACCTGGCGCTTGTAACTTGATCCACTGGTCGGAGCATTGTTTGAGTTCCGCCCGACAGAAGGTGTCATTGTTATTGTTATTATATAAAGTAATTGAGCAAATTGACTTATCAAAATGAACATTTAAAATGGGAGTACTTTCGTAACATATTAAATTGTTGCGTTGATAACTTTTACAAGTTTGAATGTCATTTTCGTTCATTGGGATAATCATGTCCTTTTTCATGTTAAAAGCTATGTACGGAGTAAGGGGTATATTATAGATAAACAAATTATTTTTCTTCCAAGGAAGGGAGATAATCTTGCTAAGTTCAAACTGGTTTTGACTCAATAACGGGATCTTAATTTCCATGATAAGATAGGTTTTTGTCACTTTGGCATGTACTTGTAGAAGTTGATACAAATCACGTCCACTGTTAGTAGGAATCACTAGCTCTCCTTGCAGTCGCCCAGATATGAGATTAAGCTGATTTTGTAGTTCATACGGGGTAATTAAGTGTATGTCAATTTGTCCTTGATGTATGTTTGTGATGGTGTCAATTAATGTTTCCTGTATTCTTCGTAAATTTGATAAAATTACATCAGCCGATAGAGCGGTTGTCATTATATAAAAAACATGTAATTGAGATTTTTGCACGGTGTTAATAGCTGAAGACACATTTTTTAAGTGTTCGCTAATGTATTGGAAATGATGGTTCATAATATCTTCATTTCGTTTCAAAATGTTATTTTGAGCTTCGAGAATAGATGTTTGGTTTTTTAACATTTTGAACAGATGACCTTCATTATCTTTTATCACAGAAATATCTTGCTCATATCGTTCCGCAAATTTATCATCAAGGACACCAAATAGGGTGTTTGCAATATTTCCAATGCCATTTATAAGTCCTCTTTTTACTCGCAACTGCCTGTTGGCTTGCAATAACTGATTATAATAATTGATTTCTTTTAATTCGTGTTCAAATTGATGAATGATTGGGTCAAACGTAATTTCATCTTTACATAGCTGTTTTAAATGAATAAAATAATCTTGTATATCTGTCATGCTTTGCCAGTATTTTGTCATGTTATAATACACTACCATTTTCCATTGATCTTGAACTACTCTCAAGTCAGCAATTTTTTCGAAATACAGTGTATTACTTGTATTTAAGCTTGTTATATTAAAACTTTGTTGTGTAGACTGCATTATTAACGATAAAAGTAATAAAAGTACGGCCACATAATAGTTCGGCTGCTTCCGGGTTCGCTTGGCACGGTTATTTGGGGTTGGTGGCTGATTGTCATTTTGATGTCTGTCAGTTTTAGTAGTAGTTTTATCATCTTCTCGGTAAACAGGAAGTGGTGTCAATTTAACTATAGGACGTTTAAGATAGCCGTTCTTTGTCTTTAATGTCACCACGCGGATATATCCATCTTTTCCCGCATGTAAGTCGACCACCTTTCCCATAGCCCATTTTGAAGATGGCATGTTCTCTTCATTTACTAAAACGATGTCATCGATTTTTAAATTAGGTTTGTCATAATTCCACTTACAGCGAGTTTGTAAGCGGTGGAGATACTCTGAAGACCATCTTTTCCAGAATGACTTATACATTTTGTCTACTAACTGCCAACGAGTATGGGGATTGATAGGTTCATGGGGATCTTCCAAAGGTGCTGATAATAAGGGACCTCCGACTAAGAAATGTCCCGGTGTCAGGGCGTCATCTTCAATATTTTCTGTCAGAGCGTACATTGGTCTTGAGTTAACGCATGCTTCGATCTGTGCGAGTAGAGTGTAAAACTCATCGAATGTCAACTTTTGTTCGCCTATGGTACGTTTAAGGTGATGTTTAACGCTTTTGACGGCTGCCTCCCATAGACCACCTGCACTAGGCCATGCTGGAGCGTTAAAATGCCAAGTTACTCCCATAGTACTGATGTCATCCAGAAACTCGCTGTTAATAACGCTCAGGGCTTCTTTGTATTGCTTATTAATAATTTTATAAGCACCCACAAAGTTAGTACCATTATCAGAATACATGTGCTTTGGAACTCCTCGGCGAGCACACATACGTTTAAATGCTGCTAAAAACGACGTACTACTCAGATCTGTCACAAGCTCTAAATGTAGGGCTTTCGTTGCAAAACAAACAAATACAGCTATATAGCCCTTTAATGTCTTTATACCCCGGCCTTTGTTTGCCTTAATATCGACGTATCCAGTGAAATCCACTCCAGTATGCGTGAATGGACGGGATGGTGTCACTCGGGGTCCAGGTAAGTTAGCCATGATCTGTTGAGCATTTTGAGGGTTGTGACGTCTACATTTGACGCATTCACGAAGCCGTTTTTTAACTACTCTATTCCCAGATAATATCCAGTAACGATAGCGAACATATGCTAATGTCAGGGTCGCACCGCCATGTATGGTACCTTTATGTGCTTCGTCAATGATTAACCGTGTCAAGTGGGAATCTTGGGGCAGTAGTATAGGATGTTTTTTGCCATACGCCAAGTTTGAATGCTGTAATCTCCCGCCAACTCTCAAAATTCCACATTTATCAATGAATGGATTCAATGTCAATAGCTTATCTTTACTTGAAATTTTGTTCTTATTTAAAAGTCTAATAATAGTATCACTAAAATATTGCGCTTGTACATGTTTAATTAAAGTATTCCGAGCCACCCACATTTCATCAGCTGTCAGGTATTTATTATTGTTATTGTTTCGTCGCGTGCGCTGTATGAAACGTGAAACCCAACATATGATTCTTATTACTCGAGTTATCGTACTGTTATTATTTAATAGCTCTATTATAAATGAATCTTTAATTAATTGGATTGCACATGACGATTTAATGTTTTTTATTTCTAATTTTGGGGGCTCTATTTTTGTGGTCTCTAGGGGAATGTCATTTTTTAACCAGGTAGGTCCACACCACCACAACTTATGCGTTAAGACTTGTGACGGAAGGAGGCCTCTGGTGGCGCAATCGGCGGCATTTTCTTCTGATTTAACATGTCTCCAGAGTGACGCCGGTAATATGTCAGTAATTTCTCGTACCCGGTTGGCAACAAAGGGTTTCCATCTTGATATGTCGCCCTGAAGCCATCCTAGTACCACCATAGAGTCCGTATATCCGTAAATTTCTGTATTCAAATTGTCAGGTAAGGATATTCTAATCTTATTAATCAATTTAATCAAAAGTGATGCTGCACATAACTCTAGTCGCGGCAATGTTATAGGCTTCTTTAATGGCGCCAACTTAGTTTTTGCGGCTAATAATGTCATTTTAATATCACCCTTATTGTCAGTAGCCCGGACGTAAACACAACACGCCATAGCCTTTTCTGATGCGTCCGCAAATCCATGAAGCTGTATAGATGTTTCTGTGTTGCCGATCCACCTTGGCATGTCAAACTTATCAATTAATTTCAACTCATCCCGTAATTTAATCCATTCTTGAAGGATATCTTCGGTGATCCTGCCATCCCATCCTATTCCTGTATTCCAGACTCTTTGAAATAGAAGTTTGGCTTTTATAATTATAGGGGATAGCCATCCTAAGGGATCGAACAACTTAGCAATATCCGATAACATCATACGTTTTGTGTAACTCTTATACGTAACATTATAATCTAATTTATTTTCAAACTTGAATGAGTCATTTGTTGAGTCCCATTTCAAGCCCAGCGTCTTTGTTGACGTTGCATGTTTGAAATCAATGCTACTATTGTTTAATAGTTCGGGAGATAAATGGTTTAATAACTCAGGTGTGTTGCTGGACCACTTTCTTAAATTTATACCTGCGCTTTTCAGCATGTCAATTAATTGCAATTGGGATCGTTTTGCTTTTTCAATATTATTTTCTCCTGATAATACATCATCTACGTACACATTATGTAATAATACTTTGGCGGCTAAGGGGTACCTTTCGCTTTCATCTTCTGCTATTTTTTGCAATGTTCTTAGCGCTAAAAATGGCGCCGCCTTAGTGCCATATGTCAAAGTACATAGCTGGTATTCGTGTATCGTAGACCCATTTCTCCAGACAATTTTTTGGAGATGCTGGTCATCTTCATGGACCATAAACATGCGATATAGTTTTTCGCAATCTGCTGCGTAAACAAATTGAAATGTTCGCCAATTTATTAATAAGCCTTGTATATCATTATGTAACTTAGGACCGCATTCCATCAGGTCATTTAAGCTATATCCTGACTTAGTCTTAGACGAAGCATTAAATACCACACGTAATTTAGTCGTTGTAGAGTCTTCTTTATGTATGTCATGGTGGGGTAAAAAACACTGCGGATCCTTTGATGTAAAGCATTCTTTCATATGTCCAAGGGCTATATATTCGTTTATGAATTGATGGTAGTTGTCATGTAATTTGTCATTTTTTGCTAACCTAGATTCTAAGTGCTTTAGCTGAGCCACGGCTTTTGGCTTGGAGGATCCCAGGAACTGTTCGAAGTTTTCTACCATGGGCATACGCACTTCATATCTCCCATTTGGTAGTCTTTTAGTGGTAGATGTGTAGAACTCTTCACACCACTGCTCCTTTTGTGTCATGTTTTTCTTTTCTGCAACTTCTTCCATTTCCCAGAACCTTGAAATATCCTCTTCGTTATTAACCACCACGTGACAGTTAAATGTTGTTGAATTAACATTTCCAGACAAGATCCATCCTAATTTCGTTTGTTGTGCTATCGGTTGTTGTACTGTCCCTCGCAACAATCCATCCATGATTATCTCGGAGTATACTTTAACGTCCAGCAAAATGTCGATAGGTTTAGATATATGATACTCTGGGTCGGCTAATTGAATGTTCTGTATATGTGAATATTGGTTTTTCTCGAAAGTAGAATTTGGTAAGTTATTAATAACCTTTGTCATTATCAACGCTTCGGTTTCAAATTTATAATTGTCATAGATAGAGATGCAGTTAAGTGTTACCTTGCCCTTGCCCTTTTTAGGCGCGACGCCTACTCCACAGACTGAAGCATTAATATGTTGTCGACGAAGCCCTAAAAGTTGCGCTGCATTTTCTGTAATTAAGGTTATTTGGGACCCCTGATCCAGAAGGGCACGGAATGTCATGTAAGTACCATCAATGGCTCTTACTTTAATCTGCACAGTTGTCAATAAAATTTCGTCATTTTCGCTATCGACGTGGTTTGCATTTTTGTTTATTGGGCGCGAAATATTAGGTGCCGCTGAACTTGGCGGTTGTTCACCTAGCGCGTCATGTAAAAGTGAATTGTGTGCATTATTGCACATTTTACAGCGTTTGTTAGAATTACAAATACCTTTTTCGTGTCTGTAAAGGCAATTTTGGCAAATGTTATATTTTGCAATACAACTTAGTTTTGTATCCGGTGACATACTTATGAATCGTTTACACTGATACAACGCGTGTTCCAAATTGCATAGGGGATACTTTTCGCGATGCACATTTGTATGGTAGGCTCGTGGAGTGTAAAATTTTGGAAAAGATGTATGCGATTTTTTGTCAAATTTTGGCACAGGTTTTTGTTGAGATGGCGTAGCTGAGTCATCTCTTTTTCGAATCGGTTCTAACGCTGTAAATTTCATCTCTAAGAACGTAAATAGCTCTTCCAGGGTGGCCAATTCACGAGGACTTTTTCTCTGCTCTTGATAATCCCTATAGGTCTCCGTGTCAAGTTTCTTTGATAAAAGATGCACTAGTAGTGGACCCCATGTCGTAGTATCCACCCCTAAATTTTGTATGGCATGCATGCATTCCTTGCTAATGTCATGTAATTTCCTAATCTCATACGAAGTTTGCTTTTGTATATTAGGCTGATTGAGAAATACCTCTATTTGTTTAGTAAAAAGTAATTGTTTGTTATTATAACGTTGGCATAGAATGTCCCAGGCAGTGTCATAGTTATCTGCGGATATGAGCAGATGCTGGATAAGCCTCTCTGCATCCCCTTTCACCTTACTTTTAAGATGCTGCATTTTTTGAGACTTAGAAAGTGTAGGATTCTGATGGATAGTCTCTTTGTATAGATCTATGAATGTAGGCCATTCAGTGTATTTGCCTGTGAAAATAGGTATGTCCATTTTAGGCGTAGATTCTTTAAGATGCGCTGTCGATGATAATTTTCTGTTTAACACTCTCTTAATCTCTCTGTATCTCCTCTCATGATCATTGTACTGCTCGTCATAGCTAGAATCTGACCCCTCTAATAAGTTATCTATCTGCCAATGAAGTTTGTCAACGCACTCCCATCGTAATTGTATGTTACGAAGCTCATCCTCTAACTCCCATTTCTCTTCTATATTGTCCATGTCACAGTATTCAATCTGCCTTAGAAAAGCTTTGAAATTAGTTTTCTGTTGATTCATTAGGCTCTTTATCTTTAAATTGTCACCAAAACTTCCTCCGTTATCCTCGGTCTCACTCAACTGTGTCAAATTGCTACTATTAATTAAATCTCGAGTGGCCCGATAGTATTTAAGGGTTTGCTCAAAAACATTTTTAACAAAATACTCATGCGATAAGTCATTAAATGTCAATAACTGCGTATGGTTAAATTGAAAATCTTCCCAATACTTGTCTAACCTCTCCAGTTTCTTAATGATATAGTCGGACGTCTTCCTAGTGGAAGGGTCTTTCTTAAAATTGATATTTTCCCTTTCCAAGTTTTTGATAATAGACTGCTGATTATTAAAGATTGCCTCCATTTTTGTCACAAGTAGATAAAAGTAATTAACAATGGAACAGTCTTACTTGGTTACTGCTGTCACCTCGCTACTAGAAGGATGATAGTAACTGCCACGTCGCTCTGCTTGCTCTGTCAGGGCCTTCACCCAGGGTGATGAAGGAGTATGCACGGCTTGTGCTGTCAGGGAACCACGCTTATCAACGTAATTGCTGCGGCTTGCTCTTCAAGTTAGTAGGATAGTCACCCACTACTATGTCACAATTATAGTTTATAATAAAATTAATGAAGAATATTTAAAAATGTCACTGATAGTTTGTCACTTATTAAATTGCAATATTGTCACTTTTTATATCCATACACTGCACTCCAACAGTCGGTAAGCTTAATGAACTGTATAATGTCACTGGTTAATCTTTCCTAAACACGCACGCAAAATTCGGAAAATCGCTTTTGTACTAAGTTCAGGAAACTATGCTCGAAGGACCAAACTGTACGAGCCCTTATGAACCCGCACGATGTCAATACTTAAATATGTCAAAATGATGTTTTATGCGAGGAGATTTACTAAAACACCGTCAATGTCAGCCGAATGCCTTTAATGCACTGTTGATTTAGATTAACGTCACAACTAGGTCATACAGAGTTCAGTGACTTTGAAATATGCAAACATATAAAAAATTTAACTTATTTAAATGGCTTGTACAACTGTCTTTGAAAAAAAGACCGAATATTATTGAATGACATATTTTTTGAAATGTCTTTGAAAAAACTCTGTTACAAGAAGAAACAAATATTAAATTATAAATTTAAAATAAATTTAGGTATTTTTGCAAGTCAATCAACTCATGTTTTTATTATTTTGGTCTTAAAGCATAGCAAAGAATCATTAAACAAATCAATATCGGTGTCAAGGGTATTATTGTGCAGTATATATATTACAGTACATTATATTCTATGGAGAGTGGCATTAAACAAAAATATTATTTGCAAATGTGTAATGTCTAACAGCCTTTTTCTTGAATTTGAAATTAAGATTTTCTATTAAGTTTCCATCTATTTTAAAATAGATGCAAAGAGAATACACAGAGCGTCGAGACTGCAAAGACTTCAGGTTGAAGTATTTAATTCTGTCAGCGTAGTCTGGAAGCACTCTACTAAGTCTAGATTTAATACAAAAGTGCCTAGCAAACTTCATTTGGATTGATTCGATATGAGTTACATGAACAATATAAATAAGATCCCAAATCGGGCTTCAGTACTCTAGGATATTTTGCACTAGAGTGCGGCCGTTGCGGGTATGCGTTCCTGACAGCTCCTTATGTCCGTTGAATAAAGTTTATTTTAGATTCGAAGGGAAAAAAGCTATGATTTTGACAGCTGTCAGGAACGCAAACTCCCACCGGTCGCACTATATGGGCATAAAGAGTATTTTTATGCTGCCAGACTTTCCAAAAGGTTTTGTTGTTCAAAAAATAAATCCTAGTGGTTTATTTGCTTTTGAGAAAATATGGTCACAATCACAGACACACATCGAAAAAGACAATGCAAGTGTCACGATTTGTATTGAAACCAAGTGTGCCGACTTTTTAACATCTTTTGTGACGTCACAGCCGATATTTATTGCTGGGAAATACAAACAGATTCAATGACACCGATGCCGCCGATTGAAATCGATTATTAAGAACGATATCGATATTGTGATATCGATTTTCTAACAGAAATACTACGCAGGGACTGAATCTAGCGGTGACTAACCTTGACGCCTGGTCGGGAAATACATGCATTTGCGTTGTCTATATAGATGTATGTCTGCGGTCATAATGAAAACGGAATGTCATTTCACTATCAAACTCTAATCCAAGGTCCTTTATAGTGCATTTAATAAATTTATAATATTTGTTTTATTTTATTAAAAAAACATGCAGTGAAACAAAACTAAACAAAAATAACAGTTAAAATTATACACCATTTACACATTTTCGCATAAAAAGTTTAAGCAGATTGAGTTTCAAGTACTTATTATCTAAAATGAATAAAAAATACAGGATTAAAAAAATATACAAGTAATTGACCTACAAAGATCGGGACTAAAAGTGAACAAACACCACAATATTTAAATGAGGAAGAGACACACTAAATTATGAAAAATTATACTTTTCCTGGACTCCATTGGAGTGTGCGGCGAGTTATAAATTGGGACTCACACAATAGATCTTTTAGGACGCAGTGTGACGAGCGGACAAGACTGCTCACATAGTCTCAAAACCCCCAATAATAATAATAATAATCAAGATGGTAAATTATGTACAAGGATCACTGAGGAAACATATTCGTCCAACGCTTCACTTACGCATTTCCTATGACAACGGAAGCCAAGGTGAATAAATCAAATTCAGGTTAGTCAACCATATCGTTAAGAAACTTTGCAGATCTAAGTCGGTGGCACTTCTAGGTGTGTTCAGAAAATATGCTATTCTGTTGTTTCTCCGAGAGTTTGTCGGGGCTTTAAACCGCTTCGTGCGAGGTGATATGACGAATTGATTGAGCAAGCTTTACGTAAAACATAGAGTCAGCAATTCCTCGACGCTGTAATAGTGATTATATTACAAACTGTTTTTATTCAACTAATTGTGCAGGAGAATGGCTGTATGAATATAAACGTTCATACACAAAACTATGTAAATAAGATCATAAATTGCAGCCATAAGCCAAAAATAAGCAAAAGCAAACGCCCATAATTTGAAAGTTTACGTTTACGTAAATTATAATGGCATAGAAAAGACTTTTTAAATTTTAAATCTATAACATATAAATTCAGCAGGGGAACAGTCGCGGCGGGCGAGCGACGACGCGACTGCTCCCCAGGCGCAGCGAGCGAGACGTTCCAACTTGGTTTTCATGGAAGAATCCGTGCAAATATTTGTAATGTTTTTTTAAAGAACTTAGTTGGCTTAGTATGGTTGAAAACGCAAAAAAAAATTCAAACTCCTTTTTCGAGAAAACCATTCATTTTAAAAAAATGCTTTAGTACCGTTGTATGTTTTCTCGCATAACAGGAATCTGGTTGCTTAGGAAATTACAATATTATTCCATATAATAAATTAGCTTAATGATAAAATTTTTACGTGCGTTTGTGCTTTGTATTCGTGCAGGCTTGATCACGATCGAGTATTAAAAATTGATTGGCCAAATATTCATTTGTGATTTGGCTGAGGTAATAAATTGAGAAGGGATAGTCAAAGAAAACGAAAAAAAGTGAAAATGAGTGTTCGTTTCCCAGCAAACGATAATGAGGCTTTATATGAGGATTTTAATGAGGAAATTGAAGTGTTTGGTTCGAGACGGCTGAGCAGTGTGTGACAAGCACGTGTGTGAGCGCAGCCTGTCCGCAGGGCGGGGCGCGTGCTGGGCACTCAGCACATCCGGCTGCTGCGGCTGTTCCTGCGCACGACGGGCGCGTGGCCGGCGGCGGCGCTGCGCGAGCGCAACACGCGCGCGCAGACGTGCGTGCGCGTCGCCGTGTACGTCTCCGAGGTGCTGTGCCTGCTGGGCATCCTCAACGCCGTGCGCCTCAAGCACGCCACCATCGACGTCATCGGCCTCGCCGACCTCTTCATCAGCTCCTTGCTCTCCATTCTTACAATTTTAAGTACTCCAATTGTATTTTCGTTTCTCAAAACTTAAAGGCGAATTAATTCGTTTATTCATTCATTGACTTAAAACAACGCTTTACTTTACAAAACCAGCTAATTTAATATTTTAGACTATTCAAAAGTATTTAGTATAGCATAACCATCTCGGGATCCACCAGCCTGCTTGGTGGGTTAAGGCATAAACCTCCTCGTCGCCCGGGGGAGAGATTCAAGGCTCTGCAGTGGACTCATTACAAAGGGTTGTGATGATGATACCATTACCACCACGCATATAAACCTTTTTTTAATTCATAAAAAAATTAAATCTATGGACAAGGCCATTACATTCAAATGGTTTAACGCATCTCTAACATTAATAATTATGTACTTGCTTTAAATAATTAAAAGTTGTTGTTTTTTTGTTCTTTGACGCATTTGTTTCAACACATTTCATGGTCTCAAGTAGATGCAAAATAGCTTTATAATAACGAAACCTTAATAGAAGTCTGAAAAAATTAGCATAAGCTAGCTAGTCTTTCTATAGAAACCTACATAGCAGGGTATGTTTGTTATGTATAACATACAAGATGTTCCTGTTGATTTCTCATTACTATGAGGTTTTGTTCCTTGCTAAAAACAATAATTTTTGCCAAAGAATATGTGGTTCAAAAGTGCATATTTTCCAAGATATCATCAATCTTAATATAATGAGTTCATAAATTATCACTGTAAAATCTCTTTAACATTAATTCGATAGACGCGTGTCACTGAAGCCAAACATTTTAAACGTACTAATAAGTTACTTACCAATGTGCTACGCAAAGCGTTGCGAACCGTACCTGTGCTTAGCGATAAAGACGGGATAGAAAATGCCACGTTGTCATACTTCGCATAAAGGCATTTTACATAAGATGTTTTGACTCAATTGAATTATTTTGAATAATTCAATTGAATTATTAGAAAAGCAAAGAAACAAAATTATTCACATGTTATTTGATTCTATTGGGATCACCATTAATACTATGGTGTTATGGGAAATTAACAGGAACACCTTTTGTAATATTATCCTAAATTTACTCTACCGAGTGTAATCGTTAAGTGCGCCCAGGCTGTCATTTCATAACTACGAGTAAATTTAAGAGACATCAAAAAACGTTGAATTGGTGTCGAAAGTAGTAATAAAATCTTAGTGCTTCTTTGATATAAAGCTTCTAGTTTCCTTATTTTCTAATAAGTATGTCCTCGCAAGAAGAAAAAATATTATACGTCCTAAATAAAACAAGTAGCTAAAACATCCTCTTTGTGTTTTATTCTATTAAAAATATCAAAATCTAGTTTTATTTTGTTAGCTTAGAAAAAAAAAAAACAAATATCAGTACGCTTATACAAATCCTTTTAAGTAAGGACTTTTTCTCATTAAGGCTGGAAACTGGACGACCGAGGAGGAGGCGCGACCGTGGCGCGTGCGCTGCCCAATTTACGAATTTACTATAATATTCGCGTGTTTACTATCATTGATTGATTGATTGATTGATTGATAGTAGTTTAAATATTTTTTTCATATGTTTTATATTTATAGAATAGTGACCTGGGAATACTTAAGGATAGCACCCTGTATCCAAATTTCACAAACATACCTTTCCATTGTGTAGCTAAGCTTTTGAAATCCAAAATTTTTGTGTGAGAATAACCTTGATTTTTTTTTTTCTTGTAGTACCTATTGAAATCATTTCCATTTCATTTAAATAATAAGACATCGTTTATTTTATTTCCTTGTTAAATATAAATATAAGTAACATACTCTAATATAGTTCTTTCTTACCTTAGGCAAGGTGTTCGTTCGCGTATAGCGCGGGATACGTACTAATATCGGAAAAGTTTTTGCTTCACTTCCATTTGATGAACCACAAACATCGTGGACAGGAATTTGTGAAGGTTAGAAACAAACCACCACAAGTATCAGTGCGCTAATGAAAACCCTCTAGTGAAACAACTAGCTGAATCGTCCATTTAACTTTGTAATCGATGTTCCATCGATCGATTACAGAGACAAGTAGACGATTTATATGGAAATATTGCATGCTGCCATAACGGTTAAGCATGTGGCCGAAAATTATGATTATAAACTGTTAGGAGCTTCCTTGATGGTAGTAAAAATGTATGAATAAAAAAGGATGAAAAATAAAATTATGAAGAGTGATTATTATGAACACAAATGGGTAGTAAGACAAAAAAAAGGAGTTATAATTTTATGTGAGTCGATATGGATCCCTTAAAATATATTATTACATTAATGAGTACATTAAATACTACTATTAGATTATTGAAGTCCATATTTTGTAGTTACAAAAAAAATCGTCAAGTATATAAAAGGCGTACATAATTAGTACTTGTTTCAGACTACATTTAAATTCATAATGCAATGATTTTATTTAACTTGGTATTATAATAAAAAAATCATTAAAAATAATTTTAAAATATTGAACTGTATATTTTTAAATAGTAAATAAAAAAGGAGATTTACTTTTCAAACAACTCGAAATTCACTTTGTCAAGTTAGTATCTATCATAATTCACTTCTTACACGACTACGGCTAAGCAAAACGGAGGGTTCTGGTTTTGACATATATGTATGTGTTATGGATGTTCACCTGTTCTCTCATAACTTCTAAACTAATTATCATAATGCGACGAATGAGGTGACGTTTTTCTTGTGGGGTATCAAATGAAAGAACTTTGTGAGCACAGTTTGTGCGCAACATGTATATATTTTTACTCCAAAATAGTTGAAAAAAAGCTAAAAAACTAAAACCCAGCTACTTGAACACGCTCTAAAAAGTACGAAACAAGATTAGTCTCTGCTAAAATATTTATGTATTTTATGTGTCACACGGAATCACGTTTAAGGTTAGCCGTGCTTGTGTGCCACCTATTGTAGCAAAACAGATTCATTTTAATAATAAAATAAAATCAAAGTGGCATACGACCACGGCTATACTTTCAACATATCTCTATCAGTATGACGTATTGAAATACAAAAATATTTCAGCAGACACTATTTTCTTGATTCATATATTTGAATTTTTAAACTTTATTTTTGAAGAATATACTGAGAATATAAGAATAAGAATATATATAGATCTTGGGACCGGAAGCCAAATAATACTTTGAAATTTAATTAAGAAACATTTTAAATAGAATTTTTACTTTTCTTCCACGTATACTAAACCACTAATGAATGTTGCATGGACTAAGAATAGAAGTGTTGGTGGCAGATGCACGAGAGTGTGGAGCGCTGGTCGTCGCAGTTCGCGCGCTTCATGCTGTTCGCGCTGGTGGCCGGCATGCAGCTGTACAACCTGGTGCCCATGTACCACAACTACAGCGTGGGCGCGTTCTCGGCGCAGGCGCGGCGCGCGGGCAACCTCTCCTACAGATACTCGGTGTACTATCTGTACCCTGGCTTCGACCCTGACGATCATTTCTTCGTAGCCACGATATTCAACTACTACATGTCGTGGTGCTGCGCCGTGTCGGTGGTGGGTATCGACCTGCTGCTGTGCCTCATGGTGTTCCAGCTGGTGGCGCGGCTCAAGCTGCTGAACGCGGCGCTGCGGCACCTGGGCGCCTCGCACGCCGGCCCCGCCGCCGGCCCCGCCGCCGCCGCCCCTGCCGCCGCACCCGCCGCCGGCCCCGCCGCCGAGCGCAGCATGCTCACGCGCGCTGAGAACGCCCGAGTACACAACGAACTTAAACAATGCATCTTCGATCACACAGAAATCGCTAAGTAAGTTCTCAGCGCCCTCCTTATATTGAAGTCAAGTTTCAAATATGCACTGTCCACATCTTTTTATTTAAAACCTTCGATTAATATAATTAGTGTGTAACTATTTTCTACTAACTAACTTTTCCCGCGGCTTCGTATTATTGTTATTGTTTATGTGTTATTAGTCCAGTCAATTTAGACATTCGGAGCTACATTAATTCCCACCAAGCTGAAAATCGGTAAAATTGTTTAAAATATGATTAAAAATAAAACTTGAAAGTTCTGGATGAAAATATTTTTATTCAAGAATAAACGTCGAAAAAAGAGTTTTTGTGTTTTTCAGCAAAACAATAAGTTTTATTATAAAAATACTTGAGACAAAGCTGTAGACCATAAAATTAACGACAAAAAATGTACCGCTACTTTTTGGGGCTTGCTTTCCAAGCTTGCATGTCTAAATATGGACTTTTGCCTAAAAGGAGGCGCGACGACGGGGGCTTACGGGAGGCCCCGTATTTTATTTCTCACCTTGTGAAATGAATATTTTCCATGATATTTATATTATCAAAGTTTAAGGCTATGTTGCTTTATGTTACTACTTACTACTGAAAATTCAGTAATACAATAAATAACTCATAAACAACTTAAGATTGATGATTGAATTAATGAATCATTATCTTTTAATTTTTTTTTCTAGCCTGGCATAAAAGTTACATTCCATACTCTGATAATAGGGAGTTTTCTGACAGCTCATTAAAAAAAAAACTGTACAAAATTGGTACAAAAGGCTTCGATAGATGGCGCTTTACAAAAGGCGAAGGCGAAGAATTTATTCCACACTGCGTTTTTAAAAGTAAAATAAATTAATTAATGTCTGTATCAGAAATTGAACGTATAAATAACCATAGATGATAGATACCACTTACCTACATTATAGTTTACAGACTTAACGCCTTCGGCTTTTTAAAAGCGCCATCTATAGAGGTGTTTTGAACTAATTTTTATGAGCTGTCAGAAAACTCCCCATTGGTTACGGGATTGACAATGTTGGGGATGTAGTTGACGCTTCGCTCGGCCTTATAAAAACACTCTAGGGTCGATCCATTAAGACTATCTGGTTAAGGGGTTGACAAATAAGGTTTACGTGGCATTACGTTACGTTTTTTTCGGAATTACCAAATAAAACAGATCACTGCTGGGACTCAAAACCCGATTTTATTTGGTATGTTATATCTCTTGATAATATATATTATTGTAGCACAGTGGATGGAAGAGGATTAATACTTCTTTGTTATTATCACTATTATCTTTATTTTCGTAACTTATGATTCAGCAGACATCTTTTATTTATTTTAACAAATCAGCGAGCAAGTAGAAACCATAAACTAACTAGGAGTGAATGGATCATGAATTAAGTAGGCAAGACTGCAAGACATAAATCCTAACACCCCCTCTCAATGATAAATTTAAGATTGTAATAAGACTACAATACTAATACTAAATAGCAAAAAAAAACTAAAGTGACTTTCATTTTTCATAGACATATTCAAACACAATAATTATTTAATCACAAACTATGATAAACCTTAATCTCAGGTATTAACTTATACAATACAAAGTCTGTTTATAAAGTAATTATGTTTTACAGTATTTAAAGGTTTGGTAAAAATATCTGCAACATTTTGCTGTGTGGATACATATGATATAACAATATTTTTATAACAGCATCTTTAACAAAATGGAATTTTATGTCAATGTGTTTGGTGCGCTTACTATTTTCATTGCACTCTATCATTCTGATAGCGCTTTGGTTATCAACCAGTAAATATGTATCAACTATAATCAGAAATACTTCAGGGCACATAGCATAGACAGCCGTTTTGGCAGCAAGATTCTTGAGTGGCGACCACGTCCTGGGAGACGCAACGTAGGCAGGCCCCCGCACCATAGACCGATAATCTAGTCAAAGTCGCCGGTAAATGCTGGATGATGGCGGCGCGGGACCGAGCGACGTGGAAGACCTTGAGGAGGCGCATGTCTAGCAGGTTTGATGATGATGTTGACTTCTACAGGGCTTATCTCAAAACAAATAATAAAATTTAGCGTTTCACATCCTGAAAATTTAAACATTTCTTAAAATACTTTCAGTTATCAAATTTTGGGTCGTCGTATTGCAACGGGACCTAGACCATTGGACGCAGAAAAATAAAGCTAAATAAGACCTTATGTGTAGTCTAGTTACGACCGTTTCACCGGATACGCCCTTATCGGTTTCAGGCGTCGATATATTCTGTACTAGAAGTATTAAAGCTAGTGTACGGGCTGGTCAAATATATGCGTCTCTTGTATTAACACAGAATGCATATCTATTGTATGTTTCTTGTGTGAGCAACTCAAAGATAGTTACTTGTTTAGCGCGTGGCGTGTGCTGGGCTGAGAACAGGTAGTTCTAGACCATCTTATAAAATTAAAATTTTGAAACTCCAGCAGCCTATACGAAATTGTTACTTATACCTTAGAATAGATAAAAGGTACGATAATAGGTATTAAGACATTTTGTGACTATGGAACACTGACAAGCAATAAACTTCACCGATTTTCTATATATATTTTTTTTCCTTTATTGGTTTACCAGAGAATGTTACATCAATACATACAAAACGAAACAATCTTAAAAACATAAAATTTAAATGTACATTCATATTAAGGTAAACATATAAATAATAAATAATAATAATAAATAAATATTTCTGACACTCACACAACATTATCTAGCCCAAATTAAGTTTCTTAAAGAACTTGTGTTATGGATACTAGATAACTGATATACTTAAGAAATATATAAACATACATATTGAATAAATACATATTTTTTATTAGAATAAACTTAAATAAACATATAAACATCCATGACTTCACGACTAATATCTGTGTTCATCACACATATATCCGCCGCCGCCGGGATTCGAACCCAGGACCTCTGGCATAGAAGGCAATTTATGTTAACACTACACCAGCCGGTCGTCAAAAACACAAGAAAGAAAAGAAATTTATTCGGTGCCAAAACATAAATAAACATGCATAATAAATTACAATTGGTGGTTCTTTAATAATTACTCTTCTAACAAATTATAATTGAGTACGATATAAAACTGTAGAATATAACAAAACAATTTCAAAAATAAAATAAAAAATACTTGTTGAAGGTACAAGCAATTTTTTTAGCAAAAAAATAAATAAATTACAATAAATTACATTATAAAAAATAGAATCCAAATCTTACATAAACATCGAAATAAAACTTCAATTCGAAACTTGATTTTACATAAAATAATAATCTCATCATTAAAATCAATATGCTTAATATTACAAATTCAAAGCTACTATTGAAATCAATGAAAGATTTTAAATTACTACCACATAGGATCAAGACCAAAAATTTTAAATTACAACTAATACTAAGCTTAAAATAAAATTAAATGAAAAAAAAAATTATAATTAATAGATGTCTAGAAAAAGAAAGTTTGTGAATAAATTTTAAATTTAAATAATTTTTATTTCAGTTTAATCACCTCTCAGAAACCTGGCTAAACAAGTTTGCCGTCCCTATCTGGCTTTATTATAGGTCTAAACATGAGCATAGGTCCATTGATCTATGCGCATTATACTTCGGGAATCGTCCTCAATATTAGTATATTTCACACTATGTAGTATCGCTCATACGTGTTACCACTTAGCACAATAGTTTAAAGACTCTTTTAAAAAATATACACTTCCGGCTATATTGTTAATTTAATAAAAATAAAAATATGGCGTCTTTCCGGTCTCCATTTACCAACGGTCTGTATCCTGAGTCAAGCCTCATTCGCTTTTGTGCTCACCACGACTGCACACACAAAACTTTATCTATTAAATTAAGTAAAAATTAAGTATCCTAAAATGCCAAAGCGGAAAAATGAACAATCATTGGAGTATATTGTTAAAAAATTAAAATATCTAGAAGAACAGATAACTCGTAAAAAACATCGTCCACGCCGTCGCCAAAGTTCTTCATCGAGCAGCTCATCCTCAAACTCGTCATCGTCCAGTTCAACAAAAGAACGAAATCATAGTTACGGTAAGTCTACCAATTTTTGTTGTTAAGGCCCTTTGTGTAGAAAGTTTTTTGCATTCAGAGTAGTCAGTTGGACTATGTCGCCGCAAGAAAATTATACAAATTCAAAGTTTCTTGCATTCAGAATAGTCTGCGGGACTATTTCGCCGCATGAACTTGATAACCTGTAAAGAGTTTAATTTTAATTTTATTTTACTCAGAATTGTCAGTTGGATTTTTTCGACGCATAAAAATTATACAAATATCTAAATACCTACCTACAAAATTTATTGCATTCAGAGTAGTCTGCGGGACTATTTCGCTGCATAAATTAGGTACCTAACCGATTAAAACTCGGTTTTACACTAAATAAATTCGGATTGGTCTGTAGGACTAAGAAATGATATGTATAAAATATTTAACCAATAAATAGTTTATCAAAAGTTCATTGCACTCAGAGTAGTCTGTAGGACTATTTCGCCGCATGAACTAAAACTACTTTACTCGAGCAATAAGTAACTGTGAAAATGTTATTTCTCGATTTCAGATCGAGCTCTTACTGAATTTGGAGAGAGGCCACCTATAAATGACTGTAATGAAATGCCACAATCACCATTACGTACCTTATCACCCGTGCCATCCACATCACGTGGTCAAGCTCCACCTCTTCATCCGCCCTCACCACAGCCGTCCACAAGCCAAAATGCATCTGCGACAGTAGTTCAAGTGGCACAAACAGATAATCTGCCTGAACAAGATGTTCAAATAAATAAGGGCTATTTAAATCCAGACGTACTCGAGATCCTTGGTGAAGATCCGACTAATGTAAATGATCACGGAACTGCCATTAATGTGGAATTAGCGGCAAGGATGACCCACATTCTAAAGTCAGGGTTAAAGAAAGAGGAACGTCTAGAGTTTTTTAAGAAGTACCCACTACCAGAGAACTGTCTGTCTATAGCGGCACCGGAATTAAATCCAGAGATAAAGGCGGCATTGTCAGAAATGCATTGAAAGCGAGATAAGGCCTTGGAAACAAGACAAAAGAGTGTAGCTACTGTTATTTCTTGTCTGTGTCAGGCTATCACAACACAAATCAGTTCTTCAGAGACACCAGATCATGAACTATTACAAAAACTTGTGGACGCAACACGGCTTTTGTGTGATGTACAGTTTAACGATTCTGCCTCTCGCAGATCTTTTGCCTTAATGACAGTCAGAAAAGAAATATGTTTGAAGTTGATCTCACAGTTATATCGGTTTAAGTTTGCAAGTGCAATTTCATTATCTTTTGTTTGCCATCCTTTAATTGAGATTTGATTTTGAAGATTGTTATTTGACCAACAGCGCACAAAGGAAGGTTATTGGTTTTGGTTTAGCTTCCTTTTAATTTGTTTTTTTTTAATTTTGAACTTTTAATTTTGTTTGAATTAATTAAATTAATTTATTTGTATTTGGAGTGATCCTTGTTGGTAAGTGACTATGAGTCCCAGTCCGCTAACCATTGCAAGGGCAGGGGTCAGTAGTGAGTTACGTTGGCTTTCTGGCGCAGTGGCCCTAATTGTAAGGCCGGACCGGGTTCAGGCGTTGTTGACCCGATATGAGGGGTTGCCTGCCCGACTTAAGGAGGTGGAACGACATGCCACTGCGTTCCGTATATGCATGCTGGAGACGCCTGATGCGGATGAAGCCCTCCAGGAGGCATTTAACCACGATATTGACCAGGCCTTTGAATTGGCGGATCAACTCACCGAGGCTGCCAAGGGCATTTTGGCTGCCCAAAGGGGAGAGCCGGCCTTGAGCGGAGAGACCAAGCCGACCCCGCCGGCTTTATTGGGCAGGTTGCCCACTTTGGAGATCCCCAGCTTCAACGGCGACCTCACCATGTGGATGGGGTTCATCAACCTATTTGATAGCTTGGTGGACTCCAGGGAGGATCTGTCACCCAGCCAGAAGCTGGCTTATTTGCGCTCCGCTCTTTGCGGAGAAGCCGGCTCGGTGGTCCAGCACCTGATAATTAGCGATGCTAATTATCAGGTTGCTCGACAGCTGCTGATTGAGCGGTACCAGAACGTCCGCTTGCTGGCGGACACCCATGTGGCATGCATCTTGGGCTTGCCTAGGGTGACTCGGGTGTCCGCCCTGAGGAAGGAGTTGGTCAACCCGCTGTTGACTGCGGTCAACTCATTGCGCCGTTAGGAGTTGCCGGTGGATCAATGGTCCTTCCTCCTCCTGCACATCATCCTAACGAAGCTGCCCGCCGAGATGAAGGGTCGGTTTGAGCAGAGGTACGGAGGGAATAGCGCCTCGTACCTCCCCCCTTTCTCGGACCTCCTTCGTTTTTTGGAGGATGAGTGCAGGGTGACGGACAGGTTGGCGGAACCTACACCGGGTCCTAGCGGGGGTCGCTTAGTGGTAGCAAGGGGAACGCCCCGGCGCCCGACCCATCAATTTGCTGCTGTCCGGCGGGACAACCCCCCCGCACCACAACCTCGGTGTCGATATTGTAGAGGGGAGGGGCACGATGTGCGTGCTTGCGGGAAGTTCGGTGGGCTCCGCATTGCGGGGCGGAGAGCCATCGCCAAGCAACGCGCATGGTGCTATCTGTGTTTGGGGGAACACAGGCAGTCCGAGTGTTCCCGGGCCGGACAGTGTAGCCATTGCGACGGGAGGCATCACCCCCTCCTTTGCTTGAACCGCAATGGCGTTGGGAGCGATAGAAGCTCAACTGACTCGCGCACGGGCGGGGGCCCCGCGCGCCAGGCTGACTCTCCGGAAGTTTCGTCGGGACCAATGTCCCCCCGGAGAGGACAGGTTTCGACCCTCCAGGCTGGAGGCAAAGGGAGACGGGTCACCCCCCCCACGGGAGGGGGGGGTATCTCCCCACGTGACCTGGGGTCACGTGAAATAGCGGTGGCGATTGGGGACGCGAACCGGAGGAAGAACGGGTACTCTCCTCCTCTGCTGGAGTATCCTCGGTTGGGACAGTATGTCCCCCCGTACGCGCCGCATGGAAATCGGCCGCTACCTCGGAGCAGGGTCCAACGGGGGCCTTATGCTCCGGAATGGGACCCCCTCGCCCGATATGGCCTCCCCCCTCGGGTCTCAGCCCACTCGAATTTGGAACAGGGGGAGGGATCCCCCCCCCCGGATTTTCATTAACGCCGCTGTCGGAAGCAACCCCCCCACCGGAGTATGTGCTGTTGCCAACAGCCTCCGTGCGTGTTTGGGGCCCGAAAGGGAATACTGTCACCGTGCGTGCCCTTTTGGATTCGGGAGCTCAGGGTTGTATAATTTCTTATTGGCTCGTCCGACAGTTGGGCTTAAAATTGCTGCCGCATCGCGAAGCGGTACGGGGCGTTGGAGACCTGCGGATTTCGAATCCGATCGGTCAGGTTTCGTTCTCCTTCTCCCCCCACTCTTCCTTGAAGCCGAAAATTGGATCTTCGGCGATCGTGTTTAAAACGGTGGTTGGCCAGCTGCCTCAGGTGCGAGCTCCGCGCGCCGCCACCGATTTGACGACGGGTTTGGCTATGGCGGATCCTCTCTTCTATCGACCTGGCCCAGTTCATTTATTGATTGGGGCGGATGTGTTGGGTCGTTTGTTGTGTGGAAGTACGAGAGTTTTGCAGTTAACCGGTTTTGTAGCCATACCAACTTCATTGGGTCATGTAGTGATGGGACCAGTCCGGGACGTCCCGGACCTTCCCTCGGTAGATAGTGACCTCACTGTTGGTTCTACCTTGACGGACATTTTACAACGGTTTTGGGAAACGGAGGAACCTCCGACTGCCAAGCGAGTAAATCCTTTGGACGAGGAGTGCGAATTGTTTTACCAGAATAATACTGGACGCCTCCGCTCAGGACGTCTGATCACTCGCTTGCCTTTTTTGTCAGTTCGTCCTCTCTTAGGTAGCTCGAGGTCGCTTGCTGAGAAGAGAATGTTGTCGATGGAGCGTAAGATGTCTAGAGATCCCGCGTTCAGGAGAAAGTATGTGGACTTCATGCGGGAATATGAGGAAATGGGGCATATGTCTGTTTCAAGTTTGGACTGGCGAAATGAGGAGCATTATTTCCTTCCTCATCATGCGGTTTTGAAGACTTCCAACGGGAAGATACGTGTTGTTTTTGACGGTTCAGCTCCCACGTCAACCGGAGTGTCGCTGAATCAGTGTTTACATACAGGACCGAAGTTACATCGCGACGTGTGTGATGTTTTGACTAACTTCCGTCGTCATGCCGTCGTTTTTGTGGCTGACATCCGCATGATGTTCCGCCAGACGGTTCTCCACCCGGATGATAGGAGATACCAGCTCATATTGTGGCGAGAGGATCCCCGGGATCCGATGCTGGTCTATGAGCTGAACACCAACACCTATGGGCTAAGATCGAGTCCTTTTGTCGCGATCCGTTCGCTTTGGGAGCTCGCAGAGCGCGAGCGGCTGCGCTACCCCCGCGCGTCCGCCCTCATTAAGGGTGACCTTTATGTCGATGATGTCTGTTCAGGCGCCTCGACCTTGCAGGAGGCCTTGATTTTGAGAGATGAGCTGATTGATCTCCTAGCCGCCGGTGGCTACGAGTTGAGAAAATGGTTATCCAACTCGCCTGACCTTGTAGCAGACCTGCCCAAAGACCACCAGCAGGAGCCCCATCTTTTTGAGAATCCAGATACTCCAGACATGCTGTCTGTATTGGGAGTACAGTACAAGCCAGTCCAGGATTTGTTCACCTATCGACTAGAGCTCCCAAGCCCTAAGGTCTGGACTAAACGAACGGTGCTTTCCACGATAGCTCGCACCTTCGATCCAAACGGTTGGCTCAGTCCTGTAGTGTTTGCGATGAAGTGTTTCCTACAGGAACTATGGGCAGCAGAAGTAACGTGGGATGAGCCCCTCTCCGGTAGTTTGCTACGGGACTGGGTGGCGTTTGTCTCATCCCTCTCCGATGTCAACCGTGTTTGTCTCCCGAGGCGCATATTGCCCATGGGACGGTTCTCGGCCAGTCTACACGGCTTTTGTGACGCGTCTGAGAGTGGATACGCGGCATCCGTGTACATTAGGACGGTTGATGCGACAGGCGTTGTAGATGTCCAGCTGGTTACGGCCAAAAGTAAGGTTGCCCCCCTTCGGACTCGATTGACCATTCCGAAGTTGGAGTTGTCTGGGGCTACTCTATTGGTTCGATTGCTTAACCACGTTGTCGAGACCCTGGGAACAAGTGTCCACCTTGATTCGGTTTTTGCTTGGTGTGACAGTCAGGTGGTCCTTTGTTGGCTGAAAGGTTCAGTCCATACCCTTGAGGTATTTGTGGCCAACCGGGTGTCTCAAATTCAGGCATCGAAGGCCCGGTTGATTTGGCGTCATGTGCCTGGCGAATTGAACCCCGCAGACTGCGCCTCTCGTGGCTGCGCGGCGCCAGCGCTTGTGGACCACCACCTATGGTGGGGCCCACCGTGGTTATTACGGTCTGAGGAATTTTGGCCTCACACACCTGCAATGGGCAGATCACCTACCCTCGGAATGCAGGTCAACGTTGTTGAAACTTTAGCGGCTCCAGACTGGGAGTCCCTTCTCGAACGTTACAGTTCGTTGGATAAATTGCTAGGTGTCACGGCCTGGATACGACGATTCATCTTTAATTGTCGTAATCCCCGGAATAAAATTAAGACTCCGATATTATCTCCGCAGGAGCGTAATGACGCTCTGGTTTTTTGGGTGCGGATAGTCCAGGAGCGTGCATTCGTTGCTGAGTTAAAGGCCCTCCGCCAACGTACGTCTAAGTTGAAGGGACCCCTAGGGCGCTTGAGCCCCTTCTTGGACGACAAGGGCTTGTTACGTGTTGGAGGCCGCCTTAGGAATGCTCAGCTACCTTTTGGGGCCCGTCATCCTCTTTTGCTCCCGAAAGACGGCCCCCTGGTGAAATTGTTGATAACAGACCGCCATGTGAAAAATGCACATGCCGGATGTAATGCTTTAACTGCGATCCTCCAGCGGGAGTTTTGGATTTTGTCGGCACGGAGAGCGATACGATATGTCATCTTTCGCTGCCTCCCCTGTTATCGCCTTAAGGCTAACATTACGCAGCCCCAAATGGGAGATTTGCCTGCGGATCGCGTCACTGAATCGCTGCCCTTTGCCGGGGTTGGTACGGATTTTGCGGGACCTTTTACGATTAAAGCTTCACGTCTCCGTAACGCCAAGACCGAGAAGGCCTATTTGTGCGTTTTTGTTTGTTTAGCCACTAAAGCTGTCCACCTCGAGGTGGTTAGTGCTCTCTCGACAGAAGCCTTTGTCGCTGCGCTCGGCAGATTTGTTTCGCGTCGCGGACTGCCTTCTTTGATTCGATCCGACTGTGGGACCAATTTCAAGGGTACCGATAGGTATTTAAGGGAGGTTTACGAATTTTTGGATAGGAGCAATGTTGAAATCGGCTCCACACTTTCTCGTAGAGGTGTGCGATGGCAATACTCACCGCCGTCCTGTCCCCACTGGGGAGGGATATTTGAGGCAACTGTGAAGTCCGCCAAAACTCACCTTCGTCGTGTTGTTGGGGAAACAATCCTAACTTTTGAGGAACTCGCGACCGTGTTTTGTAAGGTTGAGGCGGTTCTCAACTCGCGTCCGTTGTGTCCCCTATCTTCTGATGCGAATGATTTGGAAGCCCTTACGCCGGGCCATTTTTTGATCGGCAGACCCCTTAACGCCCTGCCTGAATATCCGTATTTAGATATAAATTCCGGACGGCTCTCGCGATTTGAATTGCTCCAGCAGCTCACGCAGAGTTTTTGGCGCCGTTGGCATTTGGAGTATTTGCATATCTTACAGCAGCGGGTCAAGTGGTCTGACAAGACGAACCCACCGAAGGTCGGAGACCTCGTGTTGATCAAGGACCCAAATCTGCCACCGCTCCGCTGGCGTCTTGGACGCATTGTTGAACTTTATCCGGGGTCGGATGGCGTCCCCAGGCTTGCTGATGTCCTTGTGGGTGACTCTGTTTTGAAGCGCGCAGTCGCTACCCTCTCTCGCCTCCCACTAGATTGAGTTGTCGGACCGTTTGTTACTGTCCGGGGCGGGGGGATGTTCGCGCCAGTTACCATAGGTGGCGCTAGTCGGTGGTTTTGCTGCATTGAACGCAGACGAATTGGTTTTTTGACAGAGGTCAAAACGTCAAAGTATATTGTGAATTTGGTTACTCTCTCTGAATTGGCGCCTCGAGGTTTACTTTTGTTTTCGGTGAATTGAATTGACTGTGCAACTTTGGAAATCAGTATTGTTTCATAAAAACTCAAAAAGATAGTGAAATCTGCGTAATATTACATATAAGTATTATAAACATATCCCCGTTCCTATCTATATAATATTCCCCTCCTTATTATCTATATACTTGCCGCCACGCCGCCTTGAACGGCGTTGTTTGTGCGTGATTGCTGGACTTTGGTGAGTTACTTATTCATTTCTTTTAAAGCAGTGACTGATCGCTGCGAGCGGGCATAACATAATTTCTTGCCCGTTCAAAATAAAAGACCAAATATCTGACACTAAGATTGACAAATATTTATTTGGCGACAATCTTGGAGAGACGCTGAAAGTAGCGAAAGCAGTCACCAAATCCGGTACCGATTTAAAAGAACAGATGAAAAAAGTTACTGGTCCAGCTTCAAAAAACTGGAAGACTGTGCCTGCAGCAAGGCGGCAGGCACCAGTCACATCGACACTGCGTCACCAGCGGCCAGTTCCAGCTGCTCCGGTCACCGCTGCCAGGAACTACTATCAGCGACAGCCCCCTCAGCCACAGCCAGGGAACTACTTCAATGCGTTTTCGAATCGGGGACGGCCAACGCGCAGGCGTTAACGATTTCAGGAACAGAGGTATGTTACGCAGGTCGACTGAGTTATTTTTTCAAACAATGGTCAATGATAACAAATGATAGCAAACTCCTATCCTGGGTCAAAGGTTATAAAATAATGTTTAACAAATCAGTTAATCAATCTAGCCCTCAGATCACTACGATTCGTTCTGAGAAGGAACAATCTCACTTTGATGCTTCTATAAATAAGTTATTACGTATTGGGGCCATAATTGAATGTGAACCTTGCCGGGACCAATTTGTCTCTAGTGTCTTTCTCATTCCAAAACACGATGGTACAATGAGATTTATTTTAAATTTAAAAGACTTAAATAAATTCATTGATACAAAACATTTTAAAATGGAAGATGTTAGAACAGTTTTAAAATTAGTGTCAAAAGATTGTTATTTAGCAACCATCGACTTGAAGGATGCTTATATGTTAGTGAAAATACATCCTAGTTGTAGAAAATATTTAAGATTTTGTCTATCTAAAGAGAATGACAAAAAATCACACAAGTTGTATGAATTTCAAGTTTTACCATTTGGATTATGCACAGCACCCTACATTTTCACAAAATTATTGAAACCAGCATTAAAACTACTTAGATCATGTGGCTTCCTGTCCTCTTATTATCTTGATGATATTTGTTTACTTGGAACTTCCTATAAGGATTGCCAGCTTAATGTAAATATTACACATAGGTTATTGAAATCTCTTGGTTTTGTCCTTAATTTAGATAAAAGCAATTTAACACCATCGCAAAATTGTAAATATTTAGGCTTCAATATAAATTCAAAACACTGGCATGTGAGTCTCCCAAAAGATAAAAGAAACAGGATAAAAAGTGAATTAATTTATTTTTTACAAATTAAACAATGTAAGATTAGAAGATTTGCACAACTGGTTGGTATGTTGGTTTCGGCTTGTCCAGCTATTGAATATGGGTGGTTGCATACAAAAGAATTAGAAAGGTGTAAATTTCTCAACCTAAAAGGTCATGATGATTATGACCGTCGAATGAATATCCCAGATTTGGTAAAACCAGATATTCGTTGGTGGCTAGCAGTTATAGATAACTCAGTACATAGGATCATAGATAATATATTCTTGCGAGAAATTTATTCTGACGCCTCAACCACGGGGTGGGGTGGAGCATGCAATAATAGGTCGGCTGGGGGACAATGGTCAGAAACTGAAAAACAGGAACATATTAATTATTTAGAGCTGTTGGCTGCATATTTTTCATTAAAGATATTTGCTGCCGATTGTCAACAATGCCAAATACTTTTAAGGATTGATAATACAACCGCAGTTAGTTATATAAATCGCATGGGGGGTATACAGTATCCTAAACTTACAAAAATCACTAAGGATATTTGGAATTGGTGTGAACAGAGAAAAGTATACATCACAGCAGCTTACATAAGATCAGCTCATAATACTGTGGCGGACAGGGAGTCTAGAAAGATTCACTCTGACACAGAATGGGAGATGCTAGATATTGGGTTCAACTCTATAGTTTCTCACTTTGGCCTACCTGAAATAGATCTGTTTGCAAACCGTTTAAACAAAAAATGTTTAGTATATGTATCTTGGCAGTTGGATCCTGACGCATTTTCAATTGATGCATTTACACTTAATTGGTCAGATTATTATTTTTACGCTTTCCCTCCAGTAGCTTGCATTTTAAAAACTTTGAGAAAAATTGTGAATGATAAAGCTAAAGGCATAGTGGTAGTACCAGCGTGGCCATCGCAGCCTTGGTATCCTCTTTTTACAAGTTTAATAGCTTCGAACATATTAGAGTTGAATTCTAATAATTTTCTCATTCCCCATTCCAGCAACAACAATATCAGCACTACGACTACCCTGGTTGCCGCAGTATTATCAGCACGGCAATGATGCAGAAGGGAGTACCATCATCGGCAATAAATATTATGATAGCCTCTTTGTCAAATAATACTTTAAAACAGTATAATGTTTGCCTTAAAAAATGGTTTGACCACACAAAAATTAACAAAATTAATATGTTTAATCCTTCAACAGAAAACATTTTAAATTTTCTAGCAGAAATATTCAATAATGGGTGTCAATATAATACTATTAATACTTACAGATCAGCATTGTCACTAATATTTGGACAAATAGAAAAAGAGATGGTTTCAAGATTTTGTAAGGGAGCATTTAGGCTCAGACCATCTCTTCCAAGGTATAATGTAACATGGGATGTCAGTGTTGTTTTGGACCACCTGGGAACTATGTTTCCCCATGACCATCTATCATTGGAACAATTAACAAAAAAGTGTGTTTGTTTAATAGCTTTGGTAACTGCACATAGAATGCAAACATTGTCAAAGATTTTTATGAAAAATATGATTGTTTCTGAAACTCAAATTTTAATAAAGATCACAGACATTATTAAAACTTCCAGTCCTAAGACACCACAACCTATGTTACATCTGCCATTTTTTAAAGAGAAACCTCAAATTTGCCCAGCTAATACTTTAATGGCTTACATTGATAAAACTAAATCTGTCAGAAATTCTGACGTATTGTTTATTTCATTTAGGAAACCACATAATCCTGTTGGATCTCAATCTTTAAGCAGATGGGTAAAATGTATACTCCAAGATAGTGGGGTTGACGTGTCCATATTTTCAGCACACAGCACTCGCCATGCTTCAACATCGTTAGCTTATAAAAAGGGGATTAATCTTAACATTATTCGTAATACGGCTGGATGGACAGGTCAATCCACTACCTTTGCCCGATTTTATAATAGGGTGATTGTTAACAATCAAAATTGTTCTGAATATGCTAAGTCGATTATTAATAATGATTAGATAGGTAAACAGTTAAATGTTTTTGTTATTAATAGTAAAGCAATTATAATTTTAAATGACATTTCCTCTTTTATTTGCTCTCAACATCTACATAGTGTGAAATATACTAATATTGAGGACGATTCCCGAAGTATAATTAATGATAAAACGAACTTACCTGTACGTGAAGTTCTATCATAATTATACGAGGGATCGTCCGAAGATATTAGTAGGGAGTCCCACCCAACCCGTTGTTATTTTATACTTAGTTAAAATATCCCATACATCGGAAATATCATTTTAGCTCTAAACTAAATGAGGCTTGACTCAGGATACAGACCGTTGGTAAATGGAGACCGGAAAGACGCCATATTTTTATTTTTATTAAATTAACAATATAGCCGGAAGTGTATATTTTTTAAAAGAGTCTTTAAACTATTGTGCTAAGTGGTAACACGTATGAGCGATACTACATAGTGTGATACTACATACAATATCTTCGGACGATCCCTCGTATAATTATGATAGAACTTCACGTACAGGTAAGTTCGTTTTATCATTAATTATACAGTCTACACAGTCGTGGTACAGGCGATTCAAATCCCAACAAGGTTCTATTTCCATATAAGTACTTAATAAAAAATAAAGCCTTAATGGAAATTATTACAAAATCGAATCCACTAAACCTAAACCTAAAAGGACATAATATGACTTAATTACATTGACTCCTCTTTTTTTCCAAACATGAAACTTTAAAAAAATGTTTCGAGAAGTATTTTGGTAGTATGTTTAGTTTCACTTGACGCACTAGATGGCGCTGACTGTCTATTAAATCGCGTATAAATTGTTCAAAATTGTTTAGAGGGGGGGGGGGTAGTAATAATAGTTGATTGATTATGTAGAATAAATATTAATGATAATATCTTGTTTTCTGAATATTTTTTCTTGAAGGAATTTGTCTAATTCTTCAGGGTTGTCTTACTTTATTTTTTTCAAACTAAAGTTCTGTTACGATTAAATTCTATTCACATTTATCCAAATCTAATACCACCGGCTGAACAATATCCACACTCGTGATTGACGCCACCCGTGTGGATATTGTTCACGCTTATGGTAAATAAATATTATGGTTTAAATATTAATCCTTCAAAGACTCAAAGTGGTAGCTCTAACTCATAAACAAAGTTGATTATCAGCAACTTGCTTCAATAATTTTTGATAACGTCATCATACCTTACAGTAGAGTGGTTAAAAATCTAGGAGTTCTCCTGGATTCCACACTTTTATGGAAATCTCAAATAGAATCTGTCAGCAAAGTTTGTTCCGCTGCACGATCTCTCCGAAAGCATCAACATTTTCTGAAAATAAGTACCTATCAAAATTACTCTCGCACACCTATACTCCCAATACTGGACTACGCCGACACCAGGGCTCTTAATTTTGATCGAAGAGCAACAAAACTAGCTTGAGCGCCTTCAAAATATGTGTACTAGATTCATATTTGGTTTACAAAAATGTGATCATGTTTCGGAATTCCGCGTTAGGCTCAAGTGGCTCCCAATCCGTCCTCAAAGGAATACTCATACACTAAGTCCTTAAAACTTCAACCCTTGTCTACTAATCTATTTTAAAAATGCTTTAGTTTCCGCCATCAACACCATAAACGTAACTTGCGGTCAGCCAGCAACTTCTTGCTGGCAGCGCCTCGTCACAGTTTCAACCTTTGTCAGCAGTCGTTTACGGTGAAAGCAATATCGCTTTGGAAATCACTACCATCTTCTCTCCACCACGCCTCTTTTAACGCCTCTATACATGGCTCCACCACCCAGCACTGGGCCATGTTGGGTGATTATGGCCTATACCTCCTCGTCACCCAGGGGAGAGACTCATAGCCCTGCAGTGGGCTCCTTACAAAGAGTCGTGATGATGATACATGGCTCAAGACAGCCAAAAATTTAGTCTCAGTTTTTATAGCGCTTGTGTGAGTTTCAACCCTCTACATACAAAACTGATTTGGAGTACCTCGCTTGTTAAAACCAAGCTACTCCGTCTAGATTTTTAGTTGATCTGAGATACAAACTTAACATTTATAATTTTAGGTTCGCAGCTGAAATGTCTTCATTTTTTGGTCCGCTGTTGGGACTCAACTACTTCTTTCATCTTGTATGCTGTTGTCTTCTACTATTGCAGTGTTCTACTGGAGTAAGTAATTGTATCATATATTATAATTGGGTAAGCATTATCTTTTTGATGTGTAACATTAATTAAATCACACCAAAAGACACGGGTATCAGATCAGGAAATTTAAATGTACAAGGTCTAGATCGTCTTACTTTAATAATTACAAACATAATAGTCTTTCAAATATTAATCTTGTATAGTTATTAAGATTTTGTACCGGTCAGCTATACATTCGTATATACGGGAGTAGACTGACGGGAGAGACGGGAGTTGCCTCTCGAAATCGGAAGCTGCCTCTAAAGCTCTCTCTTGAGTACTTGCTGTAAGGTAACGACATTTTATGTTTGGGGAGTGTACGAGCTCTGTCTTCGTATGAACTGGGCTTTCACTTAAACTTATCAAACAGGTATTTTGGTTTATGTTTTGTGACCACTCTGTAAACCATACACGCAAGATGCAAATCACGCCTCGCGCGCATTTTTCAAATACTATGCTTATTTAGAAAGGGAGTTATGGGTGCTTGCTTCGGGACTGAAAAACCGAAACGACGACATGCATTCTGTACCCTTTGTATTATTCGTTCTGTTTTGGCGTAGATCCAAGGTCCATATACTACATCTGCATAGTTAAATAGAGATAATATAAGGCTTTCTGTAATAGTGTCTCTTACTTTTTCAGCTAAATAAAGACCCTATCAATTACAAATTCTATCATCTAATATCAAAACCTTCAATTATCTTTAACATCCACTCGACCTACCAATTACAAGTTCTATCATTTTTCCAACACGCAGTTGAATTCAAAAAACAATTAACCTATTAAATTCAGAATTAATTAACCTACTAACTCATCTCGACAAAAAAAAATCTGCTATATAAACAAATCACAAAATATAAACTAAATTCAATAATAAAAGTAAAAGTGTGATAGAAAACTTAATGCCAATCCCAAAATATTTTTGTAAACCTTATTATTTTACCAAAAATTCAAACTTATTCACTGTTACATGTCAACACAGCCCCTCAATCTGCTGCACATACACTTTGTTGACGCACTTTGTTGACGCACTTTGTTGACGCACTTTGTTGACGCACTTTGTTGACGCGAGCACTGCCCTACATGAAAACTTATGTCTGGCCTCGTTTTATTTGCTAGATTTAAGTTTTAGGTCTTTACCTATGAAATTGCCGTTTTTCACGAAATAAATGAAGCGTAATTTTTTTTATATATTTTTTATTTCTATTAATCAAAGTAATCACCCATGCAATCAGTGCATCTTTGCCAACGCATTGGTAGCTTATTGATGCCTTTCTTGAAGAAATCAGCCGGACGGGAGGCAACAAATTCTTCAAAGACATTTTGTACTGCCTCTCGGGTATTGCATTTTTTTCCCGCCAAGACGTTATCCAAATTCTGGTAAAAGTAGAAGTCTGTGGGCGCAAGGTCTGGTGAGTACGGCGGATGACGGAGAACTTCCAACCCCAACTCTTGTAGCTTGGAGACCGTCTGCTGTGCAGTATGAGGTCGCGCGTTGTCGTGTAGGAGCAGTGGAGCCGAACGATTGACCAAAGCTGGTTGGAGACGTGCGAGCTTCTCCATCATTGTGTCTAGTTCTTCACAGTACAGATCTGCAGTAGTGCTTGTCCCGTTTGGCAAGAAGCTGTCATGAATTATACCCGCGTTAGACCACCAAACAGTGACCATCACTTTTCTAGGGGTAAGTTTTCGTTTAGGGCATTGTTTGGGTGCTGAACTAGGGTCCAACCAACTTACTGAGCGCTTACGATTGTCAAACAGGATCCATTTCTCGTCACAAGTAACAATGCGGTTCAGAATTCCTTCATTTGTATGCCTGCTGAGCAGTGCAAGGCACGTCTCCACGCGTACTTCGCGCTGGCGGTCATTGAGTTCGTGGGGTACCCATTTGTCAAGCTTTATTACCTTGCCAATTTGACGTAAATGGACCAATATTGTTTTGTTGCTAACGTCGAAAGCTGCTGCTAATTTTTTTTTTTTTTATAAATGACTAAAACCGCGTTTGACCTCAATCTCACCTGATGGTAAGTGAAGATTCAGCCGTGGATTGAGTTTCAACAGCTTCCACAATTGCCTTTAATTCGCCATTGTTGACCAAAGTTCTCGGACGACCACGGGGTTCATTTTTCAGGTCGAAATTTCCAGAACGGAAGCGGGTAAACCAATTACGGTTGGTGCGTTCGTTTGTAGTGTTCGCTCCGTAAACGTCGTTAATGTTGCGTGCCGCTTGTGCCGCTTTGCTGCCACGACGGTACTCATACTCCATAATTACTCGAATTTTTAACTTATCCATGATGACAAAAAATGTCCGAATGCGTTGAAAACAAAACACTAACTATTAAACAAATGACAATTTTAGAAAAAAAAATCCATGTTTGTCAAATAAAATTAATTTGAAATTAGCATTATCAGTCAAAAAAAAAATTTTCATTTGAAATGGCCAGTAGGTACGGCAAAACGGCAGTTTCATAGGTAAAGACCTAAGAGAAGTTATATTCTTTATTTTTTTTTAATTATTTATTTATTTAATTACATTTTACAGTTATATTACACGTTTCTTGACTTCCAAAAACCACGGCTGGCTTGTCTGGAAGTTGCAATTCCTCTTATTCTATACTTATAACAAATTTTATCTATATCTTTTAAACACAAATTAAAGGTAAATACTTATGAACCAAAGAAGACCACTAATATGTAATAAAAATACAAATAAAAATGTGCGGGCGTGATATTATACAATTATTATGCGTGCATATGAATGTAAGTCGCATAGTGTTATCGCCTGCTAGCATCTCCCGTCCCGCTCGTACTCACTGGACCATCGGAAGTTTTGGGCAGGAACTTTTGTATCGTATGACATACAAAACTCGCAGGCTATAGAACGCAAGATTTATATGTTCTTCGAACCGGAGGTGTGCGTCGATTAGTAGACCTAGATTTTTCGCTATCTTCACTCGCTCAATACGATCTTTGTTTAAGAAGAAGAAAATAATTTATGTATTCATAAGTTTTTACAAAGTTTATAGGAATGGCTTATTACTATTTTAAAATCTATCTTAGATTTTTCTAGACAGTATTATCTCGGTAAAAATATGTATAATTACAATACTAACAAACAGCAAACATACCGGAGTATTGTTTTAAAATTACTTATAACTTGGCTTAAAGATAAAAAGCCTACTAGTATAAAATTAACTTAATATTAGCCTAATAACATTTTTTTTATATAAATAAATAACAGGAGTAGGTATATTTCGCGCCTTCAGAATTGTATAGACCCAATTCAATATCCATCATAGAAGTATTTTTTTTTTGCTGTTATTTCACGAAATATAAACTTAACTTGATATACCTAGAACCCAAGTAACTTACATGTTTCATATATTATTAATAAATTAAATCAGTTCAAAGTTGAAAGTTTGTAGTTTTAAAACTTCATTCTTGATTTGCCAAAAACTCGTATTCTTTAAATACGCCACTACTATTCTTTAGGTGCGATTTATAATACGGTATTATAACAAAACATAAAAGTGATCGCCATATTTTACCTACATACGGCTAACGCGTTAAAACGCGTTTGGTGCCAAGTATCATAAATTATGTTTCGTGGGATTCAATACCAAACAGTTTTTTGTGACCTCTCAAATACCGCGCAAAGCTCCTCATTGAGTTTGCCAACAGCCTCTCTAGTGTTGTTGTTTTATTTAATTTATCAGTTTTGTACTTGTAAAGTTTATCTTCACTGTATTTTCAGGAATTGGCCACTTTGATACGCTTTGGGCCACTGACATTGATTATATTCCTGCAGCTAATATTGATATCGATGGTGTTTGAAGTAGTTGACACGGAGGTCAGTATGATTCCTGATCGCAGTTGTAGCTAGTTTTGTTTGCAGAATTAACGTTTTGTAATGGGTTTCAGAGCGAAAAATTGTCTGACAGCGTATACAGCGCGCCATGGGAGCTGATGGACGGCAGCAACCGCAGCACAGTGTGCTTCCTGCTGCAGCGCGTGCAGCGCTCCATCCAGGTGACGGCGTTCGGCGTGACTCCGGTCGGCGTGCGTACCATGGCCGGGGTGAGCCGTCGCCCACCTCCCACACACCTGTTTCATTACTAGCCATACCTGGTTGTGAACGAAATAAATAAGATAACTTTCTATTAAAAAATTACACCTTCGTCTTTTATTTAAATCTTTCAAAAGAATGTGTTTATAAAAAGTAACACAAATCAGTAATATGAAATAATTTGATTGAAGACTTATGAATGTTGCTGAAATCATCTTTCATATCACTCAAAGCTCGCGTTGCTGATCATTGCCTTTTTCTCATGTTTAATTTCACCCGCAATGCCTAAAGACTTTAACATCTTGCTTTCTGTGACTCGGATTCCGATACCGCTTCCGATACTTTTTATTTTCTTGGAAGGGTACCTGTTATATTAGCAACTTGGGTCAGTGGTGTCAAGGTCCTTAGTGAACCTGATGATTTTTCACATAGACTCAACAGAGAATATAATGATTTATAATTTAATTTTCAATTTTATCTGGAAAAAATTGCAGATTTAAGCTAGTAAATTTTAAATACTGACAAGTCGTTCTTTTTCAGATATTGAAGACTACATTTTCATATTTCACCTTCTTGCGGTCCATGGATTGATAGCTGTGCTTGGTATTTCTTGATAATAAGTTATTACATCAAGCCCCTAACTCCACCTCTAAATATTCAAACCTACAAAGTATTTAAAATTAATCGACATGTTATATGATTTGATAATTAACATAGATATCAGGAATAAATTGTAATACTTATTGTATTTTTGACTCAAATAAGTGCATTGTTGTTGTAAAAGAATTATTCTGGTTTAATAAAATAAAAATGAAGATAGTCAATCAATTAAAAGTATTTTTCGATGAAACGTCTTATTAAGCACTATATTTCTTTTTTATTAATAATTATAGCATTTTTTTTTAGTTTTTTGTTAAATAAATATGTATTTGTAAGTTCTTTATAAGTTCCCTATTGAAAAAGGTAAATAAATCATTTGTACAGCAGTAACTTTTGGGCTTTTATTCAATATTGTATATTTTTCAAGGTGGTCTCAAAGTTTTGGCCGGTACTATATATGTACCTACAGGGTAGTCATTTAGCCTCTCCACATCAATTTCAATTCAATCCAACTATTAAAATAGTTGGACCACACTACCTTTTGTGAGTCCCGTGGTTCAACTCATTTTAAAAACTTGCCAACCCTCAAAACCTCAAACTGCATCTTTATGTGTATAAAGTACTGGTTTAATAAAACCTCTTTTCAGTAAAAAGGTAAGTACGAGCTCGCTGTAATCAAGTCATAACATTGAATCTTCGATCTGTTCCACTTCGTTCAACTATAAGTTCAACCAAATGAACTAATTGGACAAAAAAAGTGCAATTATTTTGATTTTTTTTATATATAGTTGAACTTTCTGGACAACATTGATGCAATTAGTTCAACTTTCTTTCCTTCTTGCCTCCCTGGTATGTGGTACTTTCTTAGGTTAGGTAGGTATTAAACATTTGGTAAATTGTTGTAAAGTCTACATTATTTTTGATTGCTTTGACGTAGATTTAAGAACCTCCTTTCGGCGAACCAGGAAATTTGGGTTAAGTTCAAAGTTTTTCGCCGCAAAAGTTTGGATTTTAAACTCAATGAATAAAACAAACAATTTTCTCTCTTAGATACATTCAATTTATTTCCAATTTAGCAATTCAATTACTTACATGCTATTTAAATTCCATTTTAGGTATAGTTATTTAATTCAAATATAGATCAAAAACAGTAAAACTATTGAGTAAAATTTCAACTATCACATTACGCACTAAGATAGAAACAGTGAACGAAAAAAGCATGGAAGAGTAACTTCATACAAAATATCTTTGAAAAGCGACACACGGTTTGATTGGTTCTATCTGTCAACGCACGTAGCTAATTGGCTGGGCAACGCTCAGTAGCTATAACATCATTGGCCGTTGAAATCTACAATTGCGAGCAACGAACCTGAAAGAGTCGTCATAGTGGACGATACGTGTAAAAGGCAGCAATGAAGTATGAATATTTTTACTTTGTTGTAGTGGTAATATAAATTGCCTTCAATGTCAGAGGTACTGGGTTCCAATCCCGGTGACGTTAGATATTTTTGTGATGAACACAGATATAAGCTGCCAAGTGCAGGATGATTAAATGTATTTAAATTTGTATTGCATTAAAAAATATGTATATTATATTCATAATATATTTGTATAATGTTCTTAAGTTTAATATCCATTTAGTACCTATACATAACACAAATTCTTCAAGGAACTTAATATGGGCTGAAGCGATAAGGCCGCCCATTGTACCATTTTTAAGTTTGTCTTTACATTGTTTTTATTTTTTCTCCTTTTGTAATGTGTACAATAAAGTGTTAATAAATAAATATGGGCTGCATCAAAGATTTAAATGTTTTGGCTGCATAATATTGAGTGAATGTCTGAAATATTTATTATGAAAATGAAAATGAAAACTTTTTTTATTCGTAGAAGGTATTTTTATACACTTCACGAACGTCAAACGCTGGATGAGGGCGGCGCGGGTCCGGACGACATGACGAATCCTGGGGAGGCATCCGTCCAGAAGATAATGATGCAAACAGAATGCGCACATGTTTGACTTCAAATTACAAACATTTGAAAATTCACTTATTTCATCGGACATAACACCTTCCCCGTAGAAATAGTTGCCCCATATTTTACTTATAAAAACCTGAATTTGGTAGATTACGGGTCGTTTTACACGTGATAACTAAATCAAACTTTTTTGGGAGATTTGATCGATTTATAAACCATTTTAAAGCGCAAATAGGCATTGTTTATACTTTTAGTATTGACAAATACGGTCGATGACATATGCTGCCAACTGCGATAAACACGAAACACCCGAATAAACTGAATAAAACTGAATTTGCGTTGGGTCATTTTCAAGCGATGTGTTAGTTGCTCTTCTACGCTTTTTTCGTTCACTGGATAGAAATCATTAGGCTGCAAACTGGCCGACAGCGGCGCGGGCAGCGACGAGGGGAATCTGAACCGTTCTCGACGCCAGCGTTCGCTCGAGCGTTTTGTCGCGGTTTAAGAGACGTACCGAACAAACGAAAATGTCGATATGGCATCATGGATACTTTCACAATTCATCTATACGATATGATTCACTACAGGCAAAAGAAGACGTAAATCCGTACTTAAAATAAACCAAGAAAAAAGGCAAGATTCATCTAATTACGAAGACCAAAGACGAAATTCCATAAAATTCTTTGATAACACTACAATGTTTGTGAAAACATTTGATTATGTCCTGGAGAATATTAGATCAGAATTACGATCGGATTATAGTAACGAACGTATAATATCTTCAGCAGAAAAGTCGTTTTTATTCTCTCGCATAATTTATTATTTATTCTTCGATTTTTGTGGTTGAGATTTTGGCTTTTTATTTTTTTATTTACTTACTGTTCTTTATCGGTGGTCTTTCTAAAACAGCTGAAATAATTTCTTCCAACGACATTTTACAAGGCTAATTATCGATATCGGTGGGTAACAGACGACACTATAACCGCTCGATCGCGCACTTGCCGCTAGACTGGCGCTCGATGCTCGTTGTCCAGAACGCTTCATACAAACTCGATAGAAAGTATTGAAATGGGAAATCCCTCTCGCGCCCGCCGTCGCTGCCGTCCAGTTTGCAGCCTTACATTGAAAGGCGTTCTACACGGTAGGTATAGGCAAATTATCCAACCATCAACTGGTCACGTTGGCATTCATTCTACACGGAATAGGGTTCCGATTCCCGACCATTTGACAGTTCTAATTACTTTTTTATAACTGAGATAAGGTACTTACGACATCTGTAGATTCACGAATGTATGATTTAAAAAAAAAACAGTCTGTATATATAATGACTGCAATTATAATAATACCTACATATATAGATGGTCGGGTATTACCGTGTTGAACGCCTTTTCCAATGAAGATACAAGTTATCATCTCAGTATCACAGTCCAACTGAACGGTATACATCATTTTCGTTTAATTATGTTAAGCTTCTTCAAGAAGTGGCAGACAATAAGTCACAATAAATATCTTCAAAAATAAATTATAGAGAAAAGTTTTGAAGACTTACCACTAATATTTAAACACTTAGATATCTTTTTTATCATAATAAGCTCAAACATCACTCGCACTTCTCTACATCACCGATCTTATTCGTATTTTAGCTTCTGCAAACCGAACTAATACTATTATTAAAGGCTTTGAACCTTCGAAATGTCCGATGTAAGTACTTCAAATGGATTAAGATATTTGTCCGTAGATTTGAAAACATGAACGTTTAACGTATGTAAAGACGGGGCAGCCATGTGTACGATGAGTTTCTCATTTCGGGTACCAACTTGATCATTGTTCTGAAATGAAAAAGGAAATCTGTCTTTATCACATTACAAGACGTTGAATATTGAAACGTTTTTATATCATGAAATGCATCAGCAATGCAGCTTGGCAATATTCTTGTAAAAAAACGATCAGACTCACTTGCGCTTTGTACTCAGTATATGGCATGGTCTAACATGCTATATACTGAGTACAAAGTGTGCTTTGGCACGACTGCAAAACTAGAACAAGACTACACTTTTCATCCCCCATTTTCAGAAGAATCTTGCGCCTACTTCCAAAATTCAGAGTTACTTGCCGGACGCCCTTTGGCACAAAAAAATGTCCAGGGGCCCGATTCTTCGAACTGTACGGTGACGTACACGTTGTTCACCGATGCGATGGTTCTCCTAGTGACATTTTATTGGCAGAATACTGAAAAAAAGTCACATAATGGACCCTTTTGTGCCTAAGATGCGAATACGGTGAGTTTGTGACTGTATTGTATATGCAAAATGACTAGATAGGTTCATACAACATAAAATGTTTTGCTATAGGGAGCTGCGAAAAACCTGTCCTCAAAATATCGCACAAACTAAGTACTAACCGAATATCCTTTATAACTGTTTTGAGGCTGGCAGGATCTGAATCCGTGACTATCCAGAACACCCTCGACGGCTGGTACTCTCTGCGCCGCTTCTCTTCCTGGTATGTCCCCGCGATGTGCTTCTTTGCTTGAAGAGATAATGGTCTTGTAAAATTTGAATATTTTTTCTCAGAAGCACTTTTAGGCATTAGTTTTCGAGGAACATTTCTGACCATCCTGAAAAATAAAATGGAAAATCAAAATCAAATGGACTTAGCATAAGAAAACTTTCAGTTGCATCAATATTAAAATAAACACAAAATATTGTCATTCATGATTCAAATTAAAACACTTTTTGAAATGGATTTCTCGCGTATTGTACGCGGTATTCAGGGTGTTTGGTCCATCGTCGGCCAAATTGATATGGCCTGTAGAGTAGATTATGCCTACAGCTATGAATAACTTTTAATGGCTATGCCTAACTTGCCATTAAAAGTTGGCTTTTTAAGGATTTTTAAACTTGTTTTGTTTTTCGTCTCGAAATCATCACAGAAAAATGAAAGAAGAAATCAAGTCAAGACAGCTATTTTTAATCGTAATTAAATGTATATTATCATGGTTCATTAAAGAAAGGAGTTGAAAATGGCGGCGCTTATCATGTTCTCTTGCTCCCACACTAGTGCTGTCCATACTCACTCTCGCGCGTACGATCAGTAAAAAAATATTTCAGTTTAATACTCATATTATATTGTTTTAAATATATACATAAATATAATTTTTTATTCAATATAATACGTTATTTATGCGAGTGGTTTGCTGACCGGCCACTCGCGCCTATGGCCATATTCCCTCAACTATTATTATTTAACTTGGAAATAAGATTTATTTGAAGCACCAAATTTGTTTAACAGGTTCGAAATCAGACTATCTACAACTTTCATTTCTGCGCTTAATTTTTTAATAACAATGGATTTGACTGGTCCAGCATTTCGTTCAACAGTGCTTCTATCCTTGCATCATCGTAATGATTTCCAAAAATAAAAAATAGGTACTCAGTACCTAAATTTCACTTTTTTTTTCAAACCTTGGACTAAGCCCTAGTTTGACCTCAATCTCACCTGATGGTAAGTGTAAATGAGGTCAAAGATGATAGCCAACGGGTTTATAATAGAACTGGCTCTTCATCAAATGTTTTCGGGACGCATAACCACTGCAGTGGCAAATTTGTGTGGCAATTTGGCGGCAAATTTTAGTCAGGCTATCACCAAGCAGGCTCACTCGGATTAGTCGCTTTTTACGACACGCTTATCCAAGGGTGGTAGGGTTATTCCAGGGTAAATTAGGGATAAATAGAGATTCCATTACAAGACGTTGAATATTGAAACGCTTTAAAGGCAGTCCTGGTACCTAACCACTGTTCGTGGACTAAACGAACACACATACATAACTTCACGCCTGTATCCCTTATGGGGTAGGCAGAACACCAGAGGATATTAAACCATATTAATGTAGGGAATGCAATCTCGCGAGATTGAGGATCGGACGAGATCTCGCGAGATTATGAAAATCAAGATTTAAGAGTATCAATTTTTGCAAATAATTTCACTAATAAAATAGATATAGAACTCCCGGGACATTGAAAGAAAAAGAACCATCGATATTTTGAAATCAACATTTATTTTTACGAAGTCAAAAAGATTAACTAACAAAAATAATAGAATTTGAGTTGAGTACTTGAGATCAATCAAATCAAAGGCTCATTTCGCCATACTAAAAAGAGAAATAGAATATAAAGTGAAAACCAAATAAAAACAATCAAATTAGGAACATCTTGCTATACAATTATTTACAAACTGTTTTGGAAGTAGCTTCTTAGAAAGCACAACGTATTTAAGGTATCGTCACCTAACCTACACCTTATTTTGCAGGCTAGATAGCTAGCCGCTGAGAATGCCCTTTCAGATTCCACACTTGTTGGTACTATAGTAAAGTTGCGAGTCAGTTAAAAGCGAACTGCAAAAGTTCTCCTTTAGACCCCCCGGACTCGTATAGATTCATTCCCTTCTTCAACAATTGGTCCAGCGATTCAATCTCGCTAATCTCGCGAGATCTCGCCCATTTTTAGGCCGAGATTGCATTCCCTGCGCGCCTGCTCTAAGTATTATACCTTAAATGACTTTTACAATATGCCTGGCAAGAGAAGCAGCTGTTATAGTCTTGCTAATGAAAGTAGACACTAGAAAAACATTATTATTATTATTACTAGCCCTGGGTGTCCCAAAATTGGGCAAAGGCCTCCCTTTTCTCTTTACATCTTAGGCGATCAGCTGGAAAAACATGGTGAAGAAAAAAAAATAGCATCATGGTAACCCTATAGTACCATGATGCTATTTTTTTATTACGATATAAATGGAATAAACGGACTTGATACTTGTTTTTTTTTTTTTACAAAATTATCGTAAAAAGTAACAATAGGTACTACCAGTGTTCTCCTACTTTTTGATGATAAGTATACCATTAAAATGAAAAGGAACTAGTATAAATCAGGTTTAAAAATAAAACAATAAAATACAATAATTATTTGTATTCATTGTACTCAAAATCTGAATCCAGAAATTCTATATGGAATGAATCGTCAGAGTCACTGGTATCGCAGTGATTATGAAACTATAATTTTTTGTTTCAATTTCATATATGAAAATTCCGAAAGCACCAACATCCGTTCGATTGACAACAGTGACACCAGAAAAACGACTTTGTCATTCATGCTACTACTGCCATATTAAAAGTTTGCAAAAACCCCCCGTGTCTACTTTCGTTAGCCAGACCTACCTACATACGTACAGTTTTTTTTTTTTTTATATTGAAACGAGGCACTAATAGTTTAGAGGTGAAAGCGTTCAAATAGCCAAAAAAACTTAAAATTATGGAACTCAATAACGTTTCTGCCTCTATTATTTCTTCCCAATAAAAAGTAGCATTTGTTTTAACACATGACCCCATGAACTACTTACCCTACCAAATTAAATTGCAATTGGCTAAGCCGTTTTGACCGGGAAGAACAACAAAATGTAGAGGTAGATACACATTATACCCTGACAATGGTCGGATGGATGTATTTTTGTTACTCTTTCACTCAAAAATTGCTTCTATGCTGGACTGGGAGCGAAAGAAAAACATAGAATGTGCCAGCTGCTTCTCTTCCCGGGCATACTGTAAAAGTCAGTTAAGGGACCGAGGTGATAGGCTGACCCCCTGTCAATGCAATAGTCTCTCTCCACTATTATAATGCCTCCAAATTTGTCAAACGTGACATCAGATGGTTTTTATTACCTCTGGTGTTCTGCCTACCCCATACGGGTAGATATGTAATAGTTATCGCGAAAATTTAAGACAATATTAAAATTTAAGGCACTTTGGCACCCGATTTGTTTATAACGCTATGTGCCTTTGTAATGTACCTAATAGATAGTTACCTACCTATGTTTGTGGTTAGGAGTTATACATATTATATGGGCGAAGATTCTTCATTTTTATTTTTGTTATTAAAGATAGTTTGGACCTTGGAGAAGAAAATAACCTACTCGAAATACTAATTCAATACAGACGAAGTCGCGGGCATCATCTATGTAATATACCTACCTACCTACACTTTTTCACAAAACCTAGGTGAAACTGCGGATCACTGCTTTGTTGTAACAGTCTTTGAAGTAATTCTGTCTGTTTATCTATCAGTAACGCTTTCACAGATAAATTCTGAGTCGATTTTGACGAAATTTAGAATAAGGTAAGTTTTAACTTCAAGGAGGATATAATAATAGTATTTATCCAACTCTAATAAACGATATCCACGCGGACGAAGTCGCGGGTCACAGCTAGTCAGTAATATAAGTCGGACACTTCTTATTTACTTATTTTAGAAAACACCAATGTAGTTGTAATCACACAAATTTTATCGTGTAAGAGTCCAATTTATTACCTTTCGATATAATTATAACTTGTATTCATTCATCGAATAGAAATTGATACATGGACCATTATGTTCCGGACACTGACTAATGGACGCTCCATATGAATCAGGAGAACCAACTTATTTATTTGTTATTTAATTATGCTGCAATTATTGTAAAAATATAACTTGCACTAGTAAGGGATAAAGCTGAACTATACCAAAAAAAATCATGTAAGTATGTTGGTTAGTTACAAAAATATACCCAAAGACATCAACATTTTTGTCTTTGGAGAAATACCCAGATTCGTTAAATTTGGTGTTGTTTATACAGCTACATTTCCGCGATGTTAAAAGTTTCACGAAATCTCAGTTCATCCATGCTTGAAAAAATACAATTTATTACAATGAATTTGAAATAAGAGTGACGTGGCGGTCAAATTAAATTTATTTGAATTAATTGCACGCTTTTGTACAGTTAACTTAGTCTGAAAATGCTGGTTATGAAATTTCATCGCTAAAATTTAGCATAAAAATATGCATCCAAGGTAAGCTTTATCACAGTCATTACGATAAAGAGTATTCGGGATCGATGAATCGCGAGTGTGGAGTGGGCAATAGCAAAACGAGTAAGATAAGGGTGATGAGGTGCGTGGCATGTGCTTCGCGTGAAATGACATTGCGCAGAACTGCTTGTAGCTAAAAGTTATAGAAATTGCAGAATATACTTGACTGCAAATTTGGAAAGACGAAACTCTATTTTTGAGTTCACATATGTTTTGTTTTGTTTTCATAAAATTACAATTTTTATTTGTAAAAGTAATCTAAGAAAAATAACATGCATTAAACAATGCAAAACGAGCCTATTAGCTGGATAGGATTGTTTTTATTAATTCTATCGGTAAACTAGAGCAGCAAGTCATGGAAGCATATCTGAAAGTTTAATTTACGTAAGGGTTCTTTATCCTTCCCTCTTTGGTTTTTAGTGCAAAAATACTGAATTCTACATTATGGCCAACAGGAAAAAGAAAGACCTCAAGTCTTCGGCAGTCACCAAAACAAAGTAGACTTTTGTTGATATCCTGCTTCAACCACGTGTGTCAGTTGATAAGTGGTGAGTATATGGAGTTCATATTAGGTAGTTTGTTTATGAAAAAATAAAAGTTGTAACTGTTGAACTTCTCTGCAGTCCGCTATAATGTCAATAGGGGTGTTTAATTAAATTTATTTTATTTTATTATTATTTATTTAATCGTACGGTGCAGTTCTAATATTCTAAAATACAATACGTACCAAAGACGATCTATTACTGATATAGATTTAGCAGTATCCAATCAGCAATTATCCAATATACGCGTGAAATTTGAAGCAACTCGACTTGCTGTCGGGTTCAGTATTTTTGCATGACATACTAAGTACACGAAAGTATTTTTTTCAATTTCGATAAACTTTCGTTTGCCATAGAAATGAGTCTGTCCTCTTTTTTCGGGGTACAAAGAAGACGTCCAGAAACAATTATAGGTAAATAGTCTGAAATTTTAAAATGTTTTATCAAAATAAAATTCGCCTCGCACTTAAATATACTGACTAGCCATTGTTTTACAGCGCTGCGTCTTAAGCAGGTCCATTCAAATCTATTCGCTAGGCAATGTTTTCTAAAAATAAAAAAAGGTCTCATCGTTTGTCTTCCATCACACCTGATGATAGTCTAAAAGTCCATGTGAAGTCACGAACTGAAATAAATTCAGCACTAACCTGTAGTTTGACTATTTATAGTGTAAATATACCACGTCCAGCCGATGTACTACTCAATAGATACAGCTCGCACAGGGAAAACCCGCATGTTGTTGTTTATGTGAAAAAAGTAAGTATGTAAAAAACTCTAAAAAGCCCAGCTGCGGGATAAAAAAGCAGAGATTTTTTATGTGCACCAAAGTAAACGCAAACGAAAGATTATGTGCTGTAAATTGAGATTTTTACCAGGCACCTTAAGTTTATAAGTAGTAAAGCTATAAATTACTAAAACATTATAAATTTACTGCTATAAGCCTTAACATTTTACCATATCGGTAAGTTATAATAAATATTACTTTGTTTGTAAGAACAGCGGGGCAAAATTAAAAGTTTTAATTAAAAAATAACGCCATTTAGTTTTAATTTTATTCAAGGCGCAACAATTGCTTATTTTTTTATTTTTTATTTTACTTTATTAAGAAAAGAAAAAAAAAAGAAAACTTATTTTTTGCTTTTAGTAAAAAATAAGTAATAATTAAGTTGTTAGGTTGTGGCCAGTGATTTATTTTGACGTAAGCTCATTTATGACAAATATGCCGTCGAGACTGATTTGTAAGTACAGTTCCTGTAAGAAAGCGATTATGAAGCATGTTATTCTTTTTTTTACCGCTCATGACAGCGGGCAAGCGGGCACTACTTCAAGGTAAGTCGTATCCAGGCTCATAGACATCATTCATTTAAAGATGGTAAGATTAATGATGCGTTGCCAACCCAAGGCTTCGGCTCTTAAAAGCTTGTAATTTCACAGGCTGTTCCTCCCCTTTACCCGGAACGCAACTATTCTTTCACGGAGTTACTATGGCGGTACAAATAGGAAGGACCGTAGTACCACCCCAAGCGTATCCTTTTATATGCTAACACTATAAAATTGGTAGTAGTGTCTGGTAGTAGTGAAATGTTGTTCACAAAGTATAGATCTCCTCGTGCTGTAGTAAACTAGTTCTGCCTATTCCTGGCCTACTTAGGTTAGAGCCAGTTCCCTCATAACGTCGAAGAACTCTTTGTACTGTTTCCATTGTCACACCGACAGTCTTGGCTGTATCGCGCTGACTTCGGCCGGTCTCCAGGTTGTGAAATCTGTCACAATTTTGTCAAATCTGAGCAAACAATTTGAGCATGCGGTTATCTCATCTTTTCTATAAAGATCACATAGAAAAGATGGGATAGCCGCATGTTTTCTCTTCGAAACTCAAGACCCGTCTCTGATCCCTCCAGGAATGTGTTAAGAGGATTCAGAGCTAGATAAAACCAAAGTGGGCTCAGAAAATCACCCTGAAATATTCCCCTACCGATCTGGATTCGGTTTTCCGCGTCCGTCATTCGCTTACCTTGGAGACTGAAATCCATTGTCTCATACATCGGTCGAGAAATACTTGAACTGTACCCTCGATTTTGTACAGTTTAAGAACCCTCAAGAGCCATGTATAAGGCACGGAGTCAAGCAAAAGGAACGCAAATGGAGGCAAATTATTTATACTTTGTCAGACGACTCGGATAAAACAGGTTAGCTCCAAACAGTTTGACACTAATTAGTGCTTATTAGTGATTTTAAAATATATGGCTTAACAAATATGCCTGAAGGTTAACCGTGTGTCATCACAAAAGCAATTCTACAACCTAGAGGTTAACCGTGTGTTAACACGTGGGAATTTCAAGATGGTATAAGACGTAAGACTAACCATGTGCTAACGTAGGCAATACGAAATAGTTTAGGACAATTTCAATCATCAAATAGTTTTTTATGTACTGCCTGGAGTTGGCTCGGGTAAACTTACGAAGGCAATTCTTAAAAATTATTTTGTCTAGGTGTTCTTTTTAATACCTTTTTAAAAACATGACCATTCTAGGTCTGTAATATATCTAGACGATATATTATTTTATATAGAAAAAACCTACTCCGAGTGTCAAAATAATGTTAACAAAACAATCGAATTATTGAATTGCTTAGGGTTTGTCGTACATTATGGTTTGTTATGGTTTATCCTATACTAGCTGTTGCGCGCGATTTTACCTGCGCAATTTCGATTCCCGCGGGATTTTCGGGATAAAAAATAGCCTATACGGATTCGGAAGAATCCCTCTAAGTAATGGTAAAAGAAATATTGAAATCGGTCGAGTAGTTTTTGAGCCTATTCAATACAAAAATACAAAGGTTTCCTCTTTATAATATTAGTATAGATAATTTAGAACCTCGACCAATTTTTAAGTTTCTCGGTTTTTTACGTTACGTTATGTATTTCTACAATGATGGTAAAAAGCAACAAGGTTATAATTATAGACTTTAGGTAATAAAAGCATAAATAAGTTTATAAATAAGGATATGACTGCAAACTAATTAAGAATATAAATAGTGAAGTTCAGTAGTTAAAAAACAAAAATTATTGAAATTATCTATCAAGCTCATCATACTTTTTAAAAAACACTGCAAAGCCTAGTTCTTCATAAAAATATGTTAATTAAGCATTTATTTATTGAGATGGTCAAGAGGTTATTCGAGATAATAATAACACAAAAGCAATATCACAATGTGATTCATTCTTAAAATATAATTTTGGATGATCCATTTTCCATTTTTTGAAGAATTTGAACTTTATTATTTGAGAGCACAAAGCAATGCTTTACTAGTTGTCTATTGCATCTATAATGGACATTTACAAAAAATATGAAGGAGGTAGTAAACTATTTTAGAAACCAAGGTTATCAATCTGTTATATTTCTCAAAGATTTACATTGCAATGGAAAACATTATAATGATTGTCTTCAAAATGTGATTGTTAACAAGGTACTGTATGTACTGTACACTTGTTGACATATCTCATTATAACTCAATTCCAGTTTTTACTCAGTTTTACAAAAACCTATACAAGTTCTTTAGTGCCAAATTGTAATTTTTAGGATTACTCTTTAATCCTTAGGCACAAATTATCTAAGTATATCAGTACCCCAAGGTTTGTTCTAAAATTGTACATTTAACTCAAAAGTTATATTCCTAGCAGTCATACACTATCACGGAGTTATTTCAATTGATTGAAGCGCCTCCCCAGCAGCTGGAATAGCTAGAAATGTTTTAATATTTTAATCTTTTTTTTGTTACTAGACAGAAGTTTAGTAGGTATGATTAAAGTTTGTCCAATATAATGTGAGTTGGAGATTGTTATGTGAATGAGAGAAATATAAAAATAATCATATTAATTATTTTTAATTTAGGTAGGTAGGTATATAAATTTTATAAATTGAAAAAGATGACAATGATTACGATGCCAAAATTTTGCTTTCTAATGTACTTTAGAAGACATTAAACGGCGATTATACAAAACAGTATACTAAAGTCTGATAGAACAATCTTAATATAGTTTTGACCTCAAGATATTTACAGGCACTTTTATTTGTGGCTGGAAAGTCTCCTACATTAAGTACATAGTGCATGGAATGAGACTGAGATATCCTTTCATATCAATTATTTAGAACTTTTGGCCTTTTTACTTTGCTTGGAAAACTATTTTATGGGGAAACAACAGCGCCTTCACCAACAGTTTACTTGGCTTCAGCAATATTCTCCAGTCAGCATTTATAAGCGGCAACATCTTATTTGAAGTCAATTTCATCCATATCCATCCCAACTCCATCTTTTTCTGGTCCATACAGCAAGAACGTCATGTATCCATAGGTTGCATGGCTAGCGGTCGGTAGCGTTGGGTGTCGGGTCTCGTCTCTTCGCCAAAATATGATTGAGGAGGGTGATGGCTGGTGCTTGCGTTATACTCGTGAACGGGTGCTGTTAGCGGTGCCAGGTCGTTTTGCTGATGACTTTACGACTATGTTACTTTTTGACTTTGACTTCCCCATCGCCATGTCCATATCCACGTCCGTGTCTGTGTCCTGTCTTTATCCACGTCTATCTCCATGGTCTATCTCTAATTCTATCTATACCTCTATATTATCTATGTCTACGTTTCTATTTGGTACTTCCTTGCCTAATGTTTAAATATAATAGTAGACTCCAGAAAGTCACTAACTCGTTCATGGGTCAATGTGTACGCTTTTATAATAAAGTTCCAAAAATATTTAAGATTAACCATTCCATAGATTTAAGGACAAGTGTTGTGTGAAAGGTCTACTATAAGATATTCGGATGCAAGAAGATGGGATTCCCTGGCTGAAAGTTGTTATTGTATATTTTTAAAAGATGTGGTCATAATTATGTGATAAAAGCAGGTGCTTAATTTTTCACTAGAATTCCCTATTAAATACTACTTTGTTACTATTTACTTTACACCTGAGTCAATCACGCCATGAGACCTGGCACCCGGATCGCTAGCCAGTCAGCCTGTATAATAAGTTGTCTTTGAATTATAAAAACTTACTACCTTATTATTGAATCTAAATGTAATATAATATTTTTAAATGTTTCAATTTTCATATTGTAAATACTTTATTGTCATAATATTATAGGCTTTCAACGGTACGTTATATCTCATTGTTTTTCTCTTTGTGGTGGTAGGTACTTGATGTCTCATACCCATTGAAGGACTATGGAATCTGAGGAATTTTATTTTCTATCTTCTACTATTTAAAGTGGTTCATCTCTTTTGTATTTTTCAATGTGAGGTATATGATTGTGGGGGGTCATGTCCCCTGCAACTACCCCCGGGACTGCGCCTGGCTACCACATCATACGATTGTTATGTATGTAAGTCGTTCACGTCGCGTCTGATACCGTCAACATTCTGCGCACGTTGGGTATTTGAACGTGTAGTGCGCAGTTCAAATACAAATACATTACAAGTTCCATTACAGCAATCTGTACGCACCATTAGACTTTATGTAGGTACCCATTTATTTTATGAAATAAGTTTATTTCAGCATCGAATTTCAAAATATCAATATAATATAATATATAATTGATTGGGTCATTTTGGGTTCAATAAGCAATTTTTTAAAGCACTAACGAATTTAAGACGGAATTTAAGTAAATATTAATTATTTTCTGAGTAAACTAAACTGAAAGCTAAAGAATTCACTACGCAACGCATGTACCCACGGCGCGGCGCTATCAACATAGAATAAGTAGGTAGGTATAGACGGCTTCACGAACGGGCGTCGACCTAGTGAAACTCTTTATTTATTTATAGGGAATTCTGCTGAACAATAAACTACCTACCTTCTTTTATTACATTACTATATTATGCAGAATCGAGTACAGAGAGCTCTCGTTCAATATCTAGAGTTTGGAAGGATGAGATTTCTGTTTCTTTTTTTCGATCTCTTCTTATACCAAAAAGGTGCGGGTGGTGTGGAGACTACACACGCATCACCCTTAAAACTGGGGGTGTAGAAGACCTATCCCTAGGTTCTCTAGGGCAATGGAATTCAGCCCTCAGTATCGATGTGTAGTAGAGTTTCTGTTCGCAGAGCTCGCCGGTTACTCATCCCACGGTGCCGACGGAAGTTGGCAGACATGAGTTCTGAGGGGGGGGAGGATTGCCCCTTCCGGTGGGTTACGGAAGCCTCCCCCATTTGGCGTCGGCCTCTCAGGGGCTGTGTTTCGCACGGAGCTGGTAGGGCATGGTGGTAGTTCGTTATCCTGGATTGCGGCATCACCGTTAAAGGGGGGAGGTCGTTGCTCGTAGGCGGCGACCTTACCCCACCTCCGTCCCGTACGTTGCATGCGTCTTTTCGCGGCTTCAGGGTCGGGGGCGGGTGCCATCTGCCCAACATCACAGGTGTAATGGACGAGTCATAGACTGGTTATCTGGCCTCCCTACGTTTGAAAGGGGTGATATACCAGGCGTACGGAGAACCTTCTGGGCCATTGAGGGCTGGAGCCGTTAACTCTTTGGACCTGGGAATCTACCGGGCGCTGTAATGGAGAATCCATGGTTTACCCCTCTAGTCTAGCGTGTGTTGGGTATCCAGGTAATCGCTTCCGGCGATCCCGTGGAGTGCCCGGGGGGGCCTACGCGGCCCCCCGGACCCCCCGCGCGGCGATTGCAACTATGACTCTCTTTAATATTAAGTAAGATATCAATGGTAATAAAGTGAAACTTTAAACAAAACTTCAATTAAACTAGAGTGTTACTTTATCTGTTGTGTTGCAAACATGCAGGGGAAGTTACTGTGTACATACATACATAACGTCATGCCTGTATCCCTTATGGGGTAGGCAGAACACCAGAGGTTACAAGACCATCTGATGTCACATTTAACAAATTTGGAGGTATTATAAAGATGGAGAGAGACTATTGTAGTGACAGGGGGTCAGCCTATCGCCCACAAAAACGCCTTTCAAAGTTACTGTGTCAACTGGAATTTTTAGAAAATTTTGTGAAAAGTGTTGCTTTCTTGTCAGAGATCACAACTCTGTATTGTTTATTTGACAGCCCTCCTAATTACAGTGCCAACCACAGACATATTGTACATCTATATAGGTAACGCGAATGCATGTACTTCGCGTGTCCGAACCCCGACCAAGCGTCAAGGTTGGTCGCCGCTAGATTCAGTCCGCACGTTTGTATTTCCTAAAAATTCAAAATTCAAATAGTTTTATTCATCTTAGGAATTTCACAAAACACTTGATGAAGTCAGTCATCACATACTTCGGCTTTAACTAGTTGTTGATAGTTGTTAAATAAGATATTACAGTATACCAAGAGACAAAAAAAGCCGGCGGAAAAAAACTCTTGGCACTCTTTTTCAGTCAGAATTATCAAATTAATACAAATAGGTACAGTACAAATTGACCGTGACATGAAAAAAAAACAAACACAAGACAGCTGCTTGTGAGAGCAAATGTCATGCCACAACCAAATTGCTTACATAGCAGATGCAATGAGCTATGGATGCACAATACGAACATGACAAACTGGGACCAGAGTATTTGAACAAGAATGGAATAAAATAGTCATAGTATCATTAGCAAAACGACCTGGCACCGCTAGCAGCACCCGTTCACGAGTTAACGCAAGCATCAGCCATCATCCTCCTCAACCATATTTTAGGGAAGAGGGTGACCCGATACCCGACGCTACCACTAGCCATGCCGCCTGAGGGAGCATGACGTTCTTGCTGTTGTCTTGACAAGAAAATAAGTGAGTGGGACAATCACCAGTATGTCATATATATACTGCACAGCCAAGCCGTAAACAAAATTATTCAGTAATTAGACTTTTAGAAATATCCTGTTGTGCTTAATCCCATGCCCTTTTATCATCTAAGTAATCTTTAGTTTTATAATAAGCTTTTCGAGATATCACTAACCCTATCACTAACTATCAGCTGTGACGTCAATAAGTTGTTAAAAAGTCGGCACTCATGTGTAGCGAAATACTCAGACACAATTGCACATAAAGTTTAACTAGGTATATAAGAAATTAGTAATTTAGTAACAATTTCATAAGCCAAATCAAGAATCCCGCTCTTATTATATTTGAGAAATGGTATATATGTATACATTTTGAGAAAAACAAAAAATTACCTACAAAATAAATCATTTGAATTTTCTATCCTGAGGAAGTCTTGTTGCTTGACTATAATATATTTCCCTAAAATTATCAAGAGTGAAGGATAAAATTAAAAAGAATGAAGAATAAATTACATTAGCCATTGCCCAATTAAAATTAATCATACCAACTATACACAGTATGCTTTCAAAAGAAAGTTATTAAACAGCCTAGAAATTGTTTTATACTTTTGAATTTGAACTCTACAAATATCATAAGATTCTGTTCGGTGCTGAAGTGCTAGTCCATTGTAAAAACTGGATTTGTCATCACATCCTACCTTACTAATGTTATATTGTGTATAATATTAGTAAGGTAGGTGAGAGTTTGGATGGATGTTTGTACCTCAATCACGGTACAATGGCTCAACAAGTTTGGATGTAATTTGGCATAGTGATAGTGGAATAGCTGACATAGGCTACTTTTCACCCCGATATTCCGCGGGATCAGGAATGCCGCGAGTAGAACCGCGTGAAGCAGCTAATCAATATGATAGAAAATAGGCACCTCATTGTTTTTATGCTTTTACGAAACACAATTTTACACATTAGAAGGAAAGTATAAATTTTAACTTTTGTTCTTTCTTCTTTGAAATTAAATGAATTGAAATTATATTTTATGAAAGATTTTTCAAAATTTAAGGGATCTTACAAAAGGCTTAACAAATGTCTAGAAAAATCTGCCCTCAAGGCGTTCAAATATTGTATTTTAAAATTCTGAATAGTAGGAAGGTACATTAATCTGGTTATTAAAAATACATTATTAAATTAAATAATAAATTATATCATTCAATTATATTTTTTTTATCATTTTAGTTCATAAAATTTATTTATTATTATATTGTCTTAAGCTTCCACGATTTTTTTCTTAATATGTCATAATTAAAAAAATCCATCATTATGATATTACCATTTTCATTTGTCAATTTGCGAATTATTCTAACTACATTAATAATTAGTGAAATAATATACATCATGGGGTTTGGTTATAATTACGTCATGATTCCTTGGATTTGTGTTGAAAGTTTAATTCGGGTGTCATGTAACTATCTTTCCATATAAGGCGATGCAAATCGCAAATGAAGAATCAAAACACAGGTACTTTAAAAATAGCTTACCCCAAGTCGGGCTCTTCCAGCGCGTCGGGCGCCTCCGCGGCGGCGTCTCCGTCCGGCAGTGGCAGCCCCGGCCGCGGCGCGGCGAGCTGTGTCGCGGCAGGCTTCTGCTGAAAGTGCTGCTTCGTGGTTGCCTGCTTCTGGCGTAAGGCCGTCACCTTGCTTGACGTTTCCGGAATGTTCTTGTAGCAAACCACTAACAATGTTATTAATAGTAACACAATAACAACTTTCTTCATGTTGATAAAATTACGCAGTATCATTATCAGTATAATTAATTCAAGTATTAGATTATGGATGAGCGATTTTATGATCTTAGAAGGCTGATTATAGGGAGCTGACGTTCACTGCCGCAGCAAAAATTATGAAGTGCCTCTTAAATCAATATATGCACAAACTGGGTCACAGCTATAGGTGGGCGCGCAGGCCACCTAGATGCGCCCGAATGCCCTGGATCTGGGAGGGTGGGTGGATACACCGAGTATATTGATTTCGACCATTAATACTGTGCAAAGGTATTTTTTTTTTCAATGTTATTCGATGGCTATGAAGGCTATGAAGCAACCCATAGACAATAAGGTGTTTACTCTCGGACCAAGAATCACAGTGATTCTTGGTCCGAGTGTTTACTTCAGGTACTGCTGACACTTCCTAATTTCAAGCCACTCTGATGTCAAAATAGCTGTTGCCTGTGACTTCGCCCGCGTCAATGCCAGCTGGATAAATCATACTAAGTAGGTACTAGATAATGATGTCCATTGGATTATGTTTTCTTTTTTTTGCTTTCAATAAAATCAAAAAATACATTTTACATTATACAACAATATACAAGGAAAGAATGAACATTGATTCCTGAACTAGGATAATCCTGTTTGTCAAGCTGTGCTAAAATAAAATTTAATAATCATTCAAATTTAAAATAACATACGGATCTTAAAAAATATACATGGTGGAATCTATTTTATTATTCTTAAGAAGTAAAAAATAATACATTTATTAAACCTAATTACACATTATACAAACATTATCAAAAATTAACTGAGGTATAAGAAATGGTCAGTTGACTTTCTAAGCAAAAAGATTTGTGTCAAACAACAGATGTTTAATTGAGCTGTAGAGGTTGTATCACTTTTTTTAAGTACCCTTAATTCCTACTTGATTGATAGTTTAAAATGGGCTTTAGGCCTTAGTTTAGTCTGTGCGCTCATTCGTTCAGAGTGAGATTAGCTGTCAGCCGGAGGTTATAAATATAATATAGTGTACCCCATAGATCTCTAACACTATGGATCTGAAATAACAGCAAAAAATGGGTGCATACCTAAAGTTAAATCGTAGCATAAAATGGCCGCCAATAGTGAGCATACTAAAGTTGTATCGATATCGATACTTCTAAGGCCGTATACAGAATTAAAGCTGGAAACTTATAAGCGCTTATCAGCGAAAATGTCCGATTCATCGGACGATTATTTTGTTTTCTTGAGCAAATGTGTATTCAAAAATGCGAAATGAAGCTTTGTAGCATCATTTATTAGTAAATAACTGAAAACTTGATGATCAAAGATATTTTAAAAAAAAATTTTTAGGTCTGTGCTTTATCCTGGTATTGGAAAAAAATATATAAATTACTAAAGTTATCCCACATGCTTACCATGAAAATGCTTGAAATGATTCATCTGGGGATTTATTAACTTATTATTTGTCAGGAAAAATATACGCTTTTTCTAAATAGCTTTGTTTATAACTTTATCACGCCACCAGAAATAAATTGTCTTACCAAAATTTAGGGGTTCAAAACTTACGTTCTCCTATTGACAGTATTTGACATGGAAGGAACACACATCCGATTAATTGCGACGGTTATTTTTACAAACTTCTGCCCGGTGCGGTCATACCATTTTTTATAACGGTCCTAGGGCGTCTTATGCAACTATTAAAAGAGACGCCCCTTAGCCGTCATCTGCCATTTAGTAAAACTTTCTGCCTTTTTTTCCATTTACTACTTATATATACCAGTTTTTTCTTTTTCTTTGACTTTGATTATTAGTCTACGAGTGTTTTCGAAGCATATTTGAAGCGTTTTATTCGAAATTGAGAGCAAGTATCGAATTAATGACAGGTGTTGTTTACCTTTTTGGAAAATCGAAAGAAGTATTGAAAGAATATTCCTTCGATTCTTTCGATACTGGGGAGGGACAGGTTCATGAATTACGAAGGAACACAAAATAGTAACAATAAAAATGAAAATAAATAAATAAATGAAAGTGGACATTGCAATTATAAAAAGTGAAATCTGATCAAAATAATAGTAATTATAAAATATAACTATCCACATGGCCACTATGTAATAATTAACCATACCTTCCTTTTATATTATGAAAGTTAGAAAGATTTTACACTCGTATTATGCAGGTAGCAGTAAAACAACATAGTAATTTTTACAAATATTTATTCATTTCTAAAAAAAAGGTACAAAGTCTATTTTTATTGAATAATACAAAATAAGATTTCTTACCTTTTGGAAAATTGAAGGTACTGTGTCATCTCACAATCTAATTACATCAAGGGTCTTATAAATGCTATTTTCCTCAAAATGTAAAGAGCAAATATACCAAACTTTAACTTTTGGGTTTAAGTTCTCGCTTCCAATGGCTTCTAACCACCGTCCCTTTAAGTTAACATTTCTTGGAAACCTAAAATTATAAATATCGATATAGAGTTTTAAGAAAAATACATCACTATTAAATTCTAATGTAAACAAACAAGACAGTTTCAACAATAGTTTTCGGCAAAGTAAAACATGTTTAATATAAAAAAATGTAGTGTATAGTTAAGATTGCATGTCCAAATCACAAAAAAAGTTATGTGGAGCACTTTATAACAACAATTTACTTGTTTTAATCAATGAAAATCTTACTAACCTTTGTAAAGTTAAATTAGGGTATTTATCATCTTTCTTCGCACCACACTACAAAATTGAACATTTCATATTGAAAACTGCTTGCACTTTTTGCAGATATTAACATATAAAACACAAATTTGCAGCCACTTAATTAGTAAATTGAAAAAACCTTTCAGCCAAAACACAATTTGACATCTTAAGTACTCTGAATTCTGAAATACAACATGGCGGCAAGGCACTCTAATGACATTCGTATGACGTCATGCCTTTAATTTTTTCATTCGGTAGGAGAATGAAAATAGTACTATCTCTTTTTTTCTTCAATGGTTTTTGTATTGGGAGAGTGAGATAAAAGAGTTTTAGTTATACCTACTTAATATCTATATAACTATAAAGTATGTATAGAAAAATAGAACATCTCCATGGATATCATCTCGCTGGTGTACCCCCAAAAAGCATACAATCACTTCGTTCTAAGAGAATGAATGAGCTAAAACAGAAGGTTACCAATTCTACTGCCAATATTTGAAATAAAAAAGTATGGCCAACTTAAGGAAAATACTAGGGATGTGATATTCGTTATCGATAGTTAGGGATGTTCACGGTCGATAAAAGATTCGATAAACCGCAGGTACAGGGAAAAATTGATAACACAACAAAAAATATATTATAAATATTTTATTGAAGCACATGGTATTTCTACTTAAACCTATTTAAGAAATAATAAAAGTGATAAAAGTGATTCGATGAAAAAATTGTGACATTAAGTTATTTTAGATTCATAAAGACCAGTAAAACTGTTAAATATTGCTGTTATTTATAAAGGGTTAAACAAATTACATCAGAAAATCTTTTGTTACTTCAACAGCATTGTGTTTTAGAAAGGCTAACACCAGTCGAGTAATTAATTATAAATATTTTACATTTATGTAGTAAACATACATCTTTGTATGAATTATATCGTTATGTATTAAAAAAATATAGAAAAATAATTAATAAAGAATATAAGCTATATTATCTATTATATAATATCAAACAATGAAAAGAAAAAATGTTTTCCGAAACAGTACAATTTAACATATTTTAAGTTCTCAGGAACAAAAATAATTATATCTATTATACAGGGTTATTGGTAATTAGACCGGATCCTTTTTAGGGGTGGTAGAGGATGTCATTTGCAACAATTTGACTATACATTGTGATATCCGGAAATGGCTCATTTTTTTTATATTATTTTTTTTAATTTTTTTTTAGGATATCCAGTTTTCCTACTTAAAAATTCAATAAAAAAAAAAGTAATAATCCGATTTCAATTCTGTTTGCAGTTTTAGAGAGACCTTGTTACAGCTCTTAATAATAAATAACAATATCATACTAATGTGGACCCATCCAGAAACTTGAGGCTGTTTCATAAAAAAATAATAATATTTTTTATAAAATTGTTTGCAAAAACAATTATTATCTCCACAAAAACGCTAGTAAATTCAGTCTGCATTTTATTTAAAAAACATGTACAGTTTGTGTGCTATCCAACGAGGTAAAAAAGTTGGTGGTTTATTACACAGTTGCAGAAATAATGCGATAACAAAAGACTTAGGTAGAGACATTCCGAGAAAGGGTTTTAGACTAAGGTATCCATGTTGAATGCGCCGTCTCGCTCTTGCTTGTGTTTGTTGCACGAACAATGTGAACCCAGTTTGCTCAGGCACTTCGTACTGTTTAGACGCTCTTTTCAACCCTTTATCACGATAAAACTTCGACCTTGCTAACGTTATTGGACTTGTGTAACTTCTTTTTCTGTGATTCGGCTAGTGAACTGGACTCTGTGATTGATTGCTTACCCGACGACTTGGCTTATACTAAAGGACCTGATCATGGCTGCGGAGCCCCGCGACCACCTACCTCGTGTTCGAGAGTTCACAAACGAAGAGTATGCGGACATACTCTTTTGCTATGGTTTTGCCAATGGCGTCAGTACACATGCTCGAACGGAATATCAGTCTCGATTTCCAGAGCGCCGTTTACCCCATATGAGTGTGTTTGACGGAGTTTACCGGCGAGTACGAGAAACTGGTCGTGTTCAAAGACGACAAAGCGATGCTGGACGACCTCGTATTTATCAATCGGAGGAAGAGGAACAGATAATTCGCATGTTTGAGCAAGATCCGACGACCTCAACAAACGTCATTGCACGACGTCTTGGCATGTCGCAATGGAAAATATGGAACACAATGCACGGGTCAAGACTCTACCCGTATCATTTGACTCCGGTACAAGTTATACAAGACGGAGATCCTGCACGTAGAGTCGAATTTTGCAGATTCATGTTGAATACAGACATGGAAGATGCCAATTTTTTATTAAAAATTTTATGGACCGACGAGTCCAAATTCGATCAAGATGGATTAACGAATTACCATAATATTCATTATTGGGCCCCAAAAGAAGACGGTAACCCAAACAAGAAAAGATTAAAAGGATCACAAAGAAGGTTTTCCCTTAATGTGTGGATGGGCATTATTAAGGATGAATTGATCGGCCCTTTTTTCCTGCCCAACAACCTCAATGGAGAAGCATATGAAGTTTTTTTGCGAAACGAACTTTATGAGTTACTCAGTCATGTACCTCTTGAAACCCGAAGGAACATGATTTACCAGCATGATGGTTGCCCCGCACATTTTAGTTTAAGCGTCCGTGAGTGGCTAAATCGTCAGTTTCCCAATAAGTGGATTGGCAGAGGAGGACCCATTCCGTGGCCGGCCAGGAGTCCCGACTTGACTCCTGTCGACTACTACGTATGGGGTCACATGAAAAGCTTGGTGTACGACGAGACTCCTGGACCTGTGGCAACCATCGAAGAATTAAAACAGCGCATAATAAATGCAGCAGAAAAAATTAAAATGAACTTAAAGACAAGTGTCGTTAAAAGTAATTTACGCAAACGTATGCGTCTCTGCATTCAAAATAGGGGCTCACATTTTGAGAATGTACTGTAAAAATCATAAATACACAATAATTACAAAATCATAATCTTTTATTTCTTCAAAATAAATTAAGTTAAATTAAGAAAGTATTTCTTCCATAACTACTTCTCATGGATACCGTCTAAAACCCTTTCTCGGAATGTCTCTACCTGAGTCTTTTGTAATCGCATTATTTCTGCAACTGTGTAATAAAGCACCAACTTTTTAACCTCGTTGGATAGCTAACAAAGTGTAGATGTTTTTTAAATAAAATGCAGACGGAATTTACTAGCGTTTTTGTGGAGAAAATAATTGTTTTTGTAAACAATGTTATAAAAATAATTTAAAAAAATTTATGAAACAGCCTCTAGTTTCTGGATGGGTCCACATTAGTATGATATTGTTATTTATTATTAAGAGCTGTAACAAGGTCTCTCTAAAACTGCAAACAGAATTGAAATCGGTTTATTACTTTTTTTTTTATTGAATTTTTAAGTAGGAAAACTGGATATCCTAAAAAAAATTAAAAAAAAATAATATAAAAAAAATGAGCCATTTCCGGATATCACAATGTATAGTCAAATTGTTGCAAATGACATCCTCTACCACCCCTAAAAAGGATCCGGTCTAATTACCAATAACCCTGTATAAAATACTTCTGAGTTTAGAGGATAGAATCTTATTACTAAGAGAATGCCTCTATAGTCTCTTCAATAGGCTTGCTAAGGAAGCTTATCTCATGTAAGTTATTATTTTGAAAATGGTGAAATATTTGCAATCGCTCAATAAAGAAATAATGAAATCTTTCATTATTTATTTATTGAGACGATCTGTATTCAACCAATACTTTGGCAATGCGAAAATTAAAGTATTTTTTTTCGTATGTATTATAACAGACAAGTGCAATAAGTTGTATTTTTTTAAAGTGAAATGAATCTACCACCAATTATTGAAAAGACGATCTGTTCAGAAGAAGTGGCTCGAAACGGCAATCTTCTTTAACATAAAAATAACAGCTTATAGCCACAAAATGGCCCAGACATTTCATAGAAACCCTTTTTACATAACATTTGTTTTACACTATCTTAGATAATTAATAATTATTTTTTTGCACTTTATTATAAAAGCTTACAAATTGACCAACGAATGACATGACAATGCATTTGGACGGTTTGGATTGGGTGTTTAAAAAAAAAATATTCAAAATGCTTTGGCTAACCAGCTAACCTAAATCCTCGGTTTCTGGAGATTTGAAAATAACTACTAGCTTTGTACACGAGGTAGGTACCTCAGTATTAGATTTTTTTAAACCTATAAAATAAATAATTAGTGGGCAGGATTTGTGGCCGATTGCTTTCCCGACGACAATGTGGCTTATGTTAGAGCCCCAGCGTTGTTGTTTTTTTCGAAATCTTAATCAGTAAAATAGTTTCCAAATGCAAACTTTTTGTGTAGTTGCTCCACTGTAGTATGCTTCTAATAAAGATTTTCCTCACGAACTGCTTTTACCCACTAAGACAACTGCAATCAGAAATAAATATTTTTATTCTTAAATCATTTATAAAGTTCACTTGAGTATTTTACTTCAAAAGTAACCATATCCCCTTGAGAATATTTAAAATTAAAAATTAAAATTAAAAATGTTTCATTGACGACCGGCTGGTGTAGGGGTAACGTAAATTGCCTCCTATGCCAGAGTTCCTGGGTTCGAATCCCGGCGGCGACGGATGTGTGTGATGAACACAACAGATATTTGTCCTCAAGTCATGGACATTTATATGTTTATTTAAGTTTATTTTCTAATAAAAAAATGTATTTATTCAAAACGGTATGTATGTTTATATATTTCTTAAGTATATCAGTTAATTAGTATCCATAACACAAGTTCTTTAAGAAACTTAGTTTGGGCTAGTTAATGTTGTGTGAGTGTCAGAAATATTTATTTATTATTTATATTTATTTACTTTTTACTAATATCCTTATAATATAAGTGTCAAGTGAACCCCTTTAAATACTGAAAGTTTGTGTTGGGAGACACCACTCTTCCCTAACATAAAATAAAATTTAAAATAAAACATGAATAGATTTTTCAACACACTTGCTCGTAAAGTGAGCCTTATTCTATTGAATTTAGAACTATAAACTGGGCTATAAGTCACGTGTGCATAATATATTATACCCTAGTGCATAATATAATGAATCCTACAAAGTTGAATTGTACCTTAGTGCAAATTACATGCGAGTAAACAGAGCATATTTTATTGATCCGGGTTATTAAATATTTTCAGAAACAACAGAGATTTTATACCACTTCAAATCCATATACATTTTAATGTTTGCGCCTTATATTAGTAAAACAAATTTGTATATCAAACAAATTATTCACAATTTAAAATAATTTGTTATAAAATATTAAATAATAATAATAATATATTTATTTATTTTGGCATCTTGGCCCAATTGTTAGTATTACAATCTTAAAAACTAGGTTAGTACAAAATTTCATATCAAAAAGTCCTCATAGATAATATACAGTCAATAAATTTAAATTACAGTCTATATAGGTCTACAAAAGTCTAATAAATTTTTATATTAAATTAATATTAAACACTGAATTATTATTTACACAAAGTTAAAGATAAAATACTAAAATATTATAATTAATCACTATAGTCATTTAAAATAAATAAATAATACCAGTCGAATTAAGTGTGATGGCGATAAAGTTGAAGCTAATGTAGTAAGTAATTATAATCGTGAGTTACATAAGTCGTTATTATTTGAAATTTATTATCATTATGTCAGTAAAATGTAATTGAAAAGTTTGTGTCAGAAGCATTATATTCATGAATGTCAAAATTATAGGTCAATTTAAAAAAATAATAGTAAAAGGTCATATAAGTAAATTTTAAATGTCCAGAAGAACTACATAAAATATTAAAATAAAATTAAAACTATCTATATAAAAGCGTCATCTAAAATTCATAAATAAATAAAACCAATTGCAATTCTAAAATTCACTAATATTACACCAGAACACTCATAAATTGCTTCCATATTGAAAGTTCAGGCTTAGACGCAAAAACTTTTAGTATGCTATTAGAGCTAGTGCGTCGTCTGTTCATGAGTGAAGAGTTTTTATTTCTCATAATAGCATAAAAATCGTTTACTCCTGCTAAGGCAAACATCGTGGATGCGCTACATCTCCAAGGTAGTCTCAGTAATAGCCTCAGGCCGTTATTGTATTGAACGCGGAGGGAGTTCAGAGCAGCCCGCGAGCCGCGAACAGAGTAATTTTAGCCTCCTCACTACAACGTGCGAACCTGTGAGCCAACATGTTACACCTAACTGATAGAGCTTTTCGCTCCCTCTCAATATCAGAGTGATCGTTAAGGTCTTCGGTTAGATAATGGCCTAAGTATTTAAATTTAGTCACATGGTTCAGTGTTGAGCCAGAAAGATTTATTTTGGGCTTATATCTTAAGGACTTACCTGGGACTGAAAACACCATATACTCACTCTTCTTACTGTTATATATAAGACCATGAGACCTCGCATATTCCTCACACCTATTTATTAAAATTCTAATAGAACCCGCTGTAGGCCCCAGCAGAACCATATTATCGGCATAGCTCAAGTTATTCAGACTCACACCATCAATCTTGCAACCTACTGTCATTTTGCTAAGTTCTATTATCAGATCGTTAATGTAGAGATTGAAAAGTCTAGGTGAGGTGATACCACCCTGTCTTACTCCACAATTCAAGCCATAATCACACGAGAATGAATTCCCCCATTTTACGCAGTTCTTTTGATTGCCATACCAGTGCCTGAAGAGCATAACAATCTCCAAAGGTACACCCGCTCTCTCAAGCTTTTCCCAAAGGATGTCATACACCACCAAATCAAACGCCCTTGAGAGATCGAGAAAGCAGGCAAACACTGGAGTGTGTTTATCCGTATAATAGCGGACAGTCTGCTTCAGACATAGTATGGCAGTCTCCGTGGACAGGTTGCGTCTAAGCCCGAACTGAGCGTCGTGTAACTTGAGATGCCGCTCAAGCTCCTCGTCCATTAGCCTATCCAGTACCATGGCTATAATCGTAGCCAAAGATATGGGCCTATAGTTAGTGTGGTCTGCTATATTACCCGTTTTATTTTTCAGAATCGGAACTACTATGGTCCTTAACATTTCTTTTGGCAAATGTGAGTGGCTTATGCACAACGAGTAGAACATTGCAAGGACTCGGGGTAGATGAGAACCCGCATATTTTAAATGTTCAATACTCAAACCATCATGCCCTGGTGATTTCCCGCTCGTCATATTTTTAATAATACGTCTAACCTGCTTAGCTGAGAACCAAATGAGCTTCTCTTCATTGAGGATCCTACCTTCATAATACCTAGTAGAAGTTTCGGAAATAGGTGAGCTGATTTCAAAATGCCTTTTGAACATTTCCGCAATGCCTACTTCCGTATTACAATTATTCACCATCGCAGGCAGACTCGGTCTAATATTCAGTTTGCCCGTCTCTTTCCAGAATTGTTTAAAATTGTTTGACGCCCTGTGAGATGCAATGATGTCCATTTTGATTTTATCTTGATTTTTCTGACACCATTTGAGTTTGCCTCTAAAAACTTTCTGGCTTTCTAACATGCGCTCCCACAGCGCACCCTCCCTAGGTTTGTTATTAGACAGCCAAATCTGATGATCAAACCGAGCCCTCTGATGTGCTTCGCGCACATGCCTATTCCACCCTATTACCTTTTTATTAAAATATTTGCATTTACCACTCCAAATTAAACATTTTCACGTAAAATAGGCTGTTTATGATATACAGACAATGACACATTTGGCGGAAAAAAAACCTAAGCGCATGCGCGAGGTTTGGCGCCACTTTTCAATCACAATTCACAGCTTTGTTATCAAGTGTGTCCGTGCGTGATTTTCTCAAATAAATCTTATTAAAATGTCAAGTTCTAGTTCGAAAGAAGAACAATTATTACAGTTAACCCCGCCCGAAATACGTAATGAAGCCAAAATTGCAAACGATAGCCTAATACCAGAAAAATCGAAGGAGAAGTACTTAGCTGCATATGATAGTTTTTTAGAATGGAAAACGAAGAAAAACACTCATTCATTTTCTGAAAATGTATTTTTGGCATATTTCTCTGAACTGGGAAAAAATTTATGACCACGTATGTCTGTCTTTTACTCACAAGTGTGTTGAAAAACGTCGTATGTAACTCGTGAGCGTTGCTAATTACAGTCTCGGCTCATTATTTAGCCCTCGCCTGCGGCTCGGGCTCAAATCACAGCCTCGACTGTAATTAACAACTTAGCTCACTTCTTACATAATATACTGTAATAGTTTACTTAACAGCTATCATCTAAGAATGAGATAAATACCTACATAAACTGTGTTTAAATAACTCCACACAACTCTTCCCACACATTTGATTATATAATTTGCGATGTTAATATAATTTGTCTTGGGAGGGTGTCGTGAAAGGCGCTTCAGGGTCCACCTGGCTAGCGACCACTCTTCTGCCGCCAAATATCATCGCTCCTGTGATGATGTATCCCGGAAATATCTTATGAAGTGCCAGGTCCTATTAAACCCGTGTGCAGTCATCTTCGACTTTATCTTCATTTTCCATGAGGTGAGATGCGGTCAAACGCGGTTTCAATCACCAATAAAGTGCTCATATTACACATACCTAAATAAGAACTAAATTCTGAATATAGCGTAGAAGAGAAGCTAATTTTGTATGTTTGATTTAGTCAGTAGTGGCCAAAGGTGTGCCAAAATATCTTTATGATAATGAAATGGTCTTATTTACATACCACCTGGCATCTGCTGGGAACGTGGGTTAAAATACACCAGAGGCAGGTTTCTTCTGAATTTTACAGATTTTGCATCTCCAAAATCCATGAGATATCCCGGTACACGATTTAAGGTATCTGAAAGTTATTTTCAATATAGTTGTAAATTTTATTGTGTTGTACTATTATATTTAATAATCCATGAATGCAGGGCATTAAAAACCGACTTCACGTCAAAGCGACTGATGCCAAACTTAAGTATAAGGTCGTCAAGGTAAATGTTTTCCGTTCTTATTCATATATTTTTCAAAAAAATTAAATTCTTCATGAAGTTCTCAAACGATTTCGATGAAATGTAGGTGGGACCACCTCAAGTATCTTCTATCATTTGAAACAACAATATTCAAAATCGATTCATAAGTGTCCAAAAAGTAGTGTAACAAAGACACCAAAAAACATACACACGAATTGAGAACGTCCTCCTTTTAGAAGTCGGTTGAAAATTAGTGAGAAGGATTACTAAGATTTAAAATAAAATGAATGTTAGCAAATCTGTTGCGCAGTGTTCTTCTGTGGCGTGAGAGTTCCTTTGTTCGAGTTCCAGCTGGGACATTTTAGGATTGCTTTCCATACACGCATCTATAAATTCGGACTTTTGGCTAAAGGGGGGCGTGCCGGGGACTACAGGAACACCCCCGAATTCATTCCTCACCTTAGGAAATGAATATTTTCCAAATTCATATTTTCAAAGTTTGAGGTTATGTTGCTTTATGTTACTACTAAAAATAACATATTTGTAAACACACTGAATTACATACGAACTTAATATTGATGATTGAATGAATGAATCATTCAATTTTTTAATTAGTTTTTTTTATTAGCCGGGGTAGTAAGGTTATACCTTTATTTAAGTCGGGTAGCACTACAGACCCTACTAATTTTAGACCAATTTCAATTCTACCTACTTGTGATAAAATTTTTGAAAAAATTATTCTTAATCAACTCTTGGCCCATTTCACTTATAACAATTTACTTCATAATAAACAATTTGGATTTACAAAGGGCCGTTCAACAACTGATGCTGGTGTTGAACTATTTGAAATAATCACTGGTGCCTGGGAGGGGTCGGAGGATGCCTTAGGTGTATTTTGTGACCTATCTAAGGCATTTGACTGTGTTCAGCATGACACTCTCATCAGGAAACTCCACCACTACGGCATCAAAGGCACTGACCTCAAACTTTTCAAAAAATTCAGAAGGTTGAGGTTAACCGGAAAAGGTCGGCTGGGTCGGTTGTGAGAATGGGAGTGCCTCAAGGATCAATTCTGGGCCCATTTTTGTTTCTAGTCTATATAAATGATCTACCCTATATGGTAGGCAATAATCATGAGATTGTATTGTTTGCTGACGACACATCATTAATTTTTAAAATGATAAGACAGAAAATAAACTACGACGATGTAAACAATGCTCTCGCAAATGTTGTTCAGTGGTTCAATATAAATAATCTAGCGTTCAATGATAAAAAAACTAAATGTATAAAATTCTCTGCACCAAATGTAAAACAAGTTGAGTCTGATCTGCGGCTTAATGGGAACAGATTGAATCTAGATTGAATCTAGTAGATAACTCTGTTTTTCTTGGAATTACCTTAGATTCTAAATTGCAATGGGGCGCCCATATCTCACAACTAGCGAGTAGACTTAGTTCTGCAGCGTTCGCGGTAAAGAAAATTCGCTCATTGACTGATGTTAATACAGAGAAGCTGGTATATTTTAGTTATTTTCATAGTATAATGTCCTATGGCATCCTACTTTGGGGCAATGCCGCAGATATTGACATGATATTTACACTGCAGAAAAGGGCTATTCGTGGAATGTATAAACTTGGAAACAGAGAATCTCTTCGAGAAAAGTTTAAAGAGATTGGTATCTTGACCCTTGCATCACAATATATTTATGAAAACATTATGTATATTTATAAGAATAGTAATAAATTTAAAACTAGGAAAGATAATCATGATTCAAATTACTCTGTAAGGACTAGGAACAACCATAAGTTAGCGTTTCCTAAATTAAGGCTGGCTAAAAGCAGCAAATCATTTATTGGAATGTCAATACGTATATATAACAAAATTCCGAAGTCAATTCAATCCCTGCCATTCAATAAATTTAAATCAATCGTTAAAAACACTCTATCTCGAAAAGCTTATTATAAAACTAAAGATTACTTAGATGATAAAAGGGCATGGGATTAAGCACAACAGGATATTTCTAAAAGTTTCTAATTACTTAATAATTTTGTTTACGGCTTGGCTGTGCAGTATATATATGACATACTGGTGACTGTCCCACTCACTTATTTTCTTGTCGAGACAACAGCAAGAACGTCATGCTCCCTCAGGCGGCATGGCTAGTGGTAGCGTCGGGTATCGGGTCACCCTCTTCCCTAAAATATGGTTGAGGAGGGTGATGGCTGGTGCTTGCGTTAACTCGTGAACGGGTGCTACTAGCGGTGCTAGGTCGTTTTGCTAATGATACTATGACTATTTTATTCCATTTTTGTTCAAATACTCTGGTCCCAGTTTGTCATGTTCGTATTGTGCATCCATAGCTCATTGCATCTGCTATGTAAGCAATTTGGTTGTGGCATGACATTGGCTCTCACAATCAGCTGTCTTGTGTTTGTTTTTTTTTTTCATGTCACGGTCAATTTGTACTGTACCTATTTGTATTAATTTGATAATTCTGACTGAAAAAGAGTGCCAAGAGTTTTTTTCCGCCGGCTTTTTTTGTCTCTTGGTCTACTGTAATATCTTATTTAACAACTATCAACAACTAGTTAAAGCCGAAGTATGTGATGACTGACTTCATCAAGTGTTTTGTGAAATTCCTAAGATGAATAAAACTTTTTGAATTTTATTTTGAATTTTGATTTTTTTTGAATTTTGGGGCCTTACTCCCGATGCGATCGAGAATCAAATTAACTTGATCTCAAGCATTTCACAACTCTGTGGTACAATCAGGGACCGGAAAACCCCTTTATTTGATTAAGCCTATTGATAGGGTAACCCTATCAAAATCTTACCATATGGAAGTGTAACCCTATTGATATGGTGAATCCTTTGTACAATTTGAGCCACCGCTCGATTCAGTGCTAGTATCGGTTTCGGGAGTACGACTTCGACTTCGCGAGTGTAAATTGGCCCCTGGAATGTAAATTTTAGTCCAGACCAGAAAAAAAACATTTCATAAAGTTAATGATTCAGTAAGGAATAAGAGATTTTCTGACAGCTCATTAAAAAAAAAACGGTACAAAAATGGTACAAAAGGCTTTGATAGATGGCGCTTTACAAAAGGCGAAGTCTTGTCTTGTCATATAGCCATTTATTACACACTGCGTTTTTTAAATTAAAATAAATTAATTGACGTCTGTATCAGAAATTGAACTTATAAATAACCATAAATGATAGATACCACTTACTACTTAAACTATAATGTAGATAGTTTACTCACTTAACGCCTTCGGCTTTTTAAAAGTGCCATCTATAGAGGTTTTTAGAACTAATCTTTATGAGCTGTCAGAAAATTCCTCATTAAGTTCATTAGAATAGAATAGGATTTGAAACAAGTAAAATAAATACTATGTTTTACCTAATTAAATTGTATGCAGTTCTTGTATTATTTTAATAACTTTCAATGGATGGATCTAATTTTTCTTTCTGGTTTCTTCGATGCCATAAGAACACAACATAACATAAGAAAGAAGAAGATGCCATAAGGAATTTAAGATCATTATTCTTCATGGTAACAATTAAGAAATAAAACATCTCCGGCGCTGCGGGAAGTGCAGCCCCAACGCCATAGATAATACATATATAACTGGCCCAAAGCCCTTGCGTAACTAAGCGCAAACAGTCTGAAACAGTCGTGCTCACCTCCGCGCCTCTGGCTTTATAAAGAAAACTCTAGGGTCGATCCAATAAGCCTACGTGGTTAAGGGGTCAACAGTTAAGCGGAGATCGTAATCCAAGAAGAAAGCCAAAGCTGTCGAAAGCTCAGAAAAATGCATAAAAAAACACTGGAAGCACATTCATCTAGCTGCAACAGAAACGAAATGATTCATTGGAAATGATTTGATAGATTTTGGTTTATGGAGGGAATCCCACCTTCAGTCATCAATATTTTAATGATTGATTCGGTCATTCAATTCATTCATTAATTCATATCAATCATAAATCTTTAGATTGATTATATACTTACTTTAGTTTAGTTAGTAGTGAGTGACTAATTAATGCTCGCTTTAAATAAAATGGAAAATGTTCAGCTAAGATGAGGAATAATTCAAAAAAGTCCCCGATGTGAATTTTAAGCGCTGTCTGACATAACCTCAAATTTTGATAATATGAATATCATTGAGAATATGTAAATGGAAATATTCATTTCCTAAGGTGAGAAATAAATTGGGGGGCGACCCCGTAGCCCCCGGCACGCCCCCCTTTAGACAAAAGTCCGAATTTACAGATGCGTGTTTGGAAAGCCAACCCCTCTCTGGTTTGATTTCATAGAATGTCTATGTTATCGTTTGTGTGTTGACAAGAACAGGCGCTCATTATTTATATTTTTTTTTATTCGCTCTCACACCTCTGAGTAGGTCATCCCACAACCCGAGGAAGAGCTAGCCTCGCTACCAAAAAGCATACAATCACTACGTTTTAAGAGACCCCACTGAACGAATGAATGAGCTAAGAACAGGAGGCTACCAATTCTACTGCCAATATTTTAATAAAAAAGTATGGCCAACTTTAGGAAAATACTAGGGATGTGGTGTTCATTATCGATAGTTAGTGATGTTCACGGTCGATAAAAGATTCGATATATAGCAGGTACAGGGGAAAATAGATAAAAAAACTACAAAACAAAACAATAATTATAAACATTTTATTGAAGCACATGGTATTTTTATTTAAACCTATTTAAGAAACAATAAAAGTGATAAGAAAAGTGATGCGATGAAAAAATTGTGATATTCCTAAATTATTAATTACAGCAATAAGTTATTTTAAAAGCATTTTTGTTACAATGTTAAGCATGCATTATTGTAATTAAATATGTTGTTATATTATCCATTCTCCTTGTTTAATTCATATTCATTATTCTTGCGGTAAAGTTTATAAACAAATATAATAAAATATAATAAAAAAATATTAGTAATTATTAGTAAAAATATAGTAACCTAGTTAGAGTTATTGTGTACTATACTTTAACAAAAAGTAAATGCATAATATTTATAACAACAATACATATACAATATTTAAAGAAAAAAGTTATTGAAGATTCATAAAGACTAGTCAAACTGTTACGTATTGCTGTTATTTATATAGGGTTAAACAAAGTATATCAGAAAATCTTTTGTTACAATTTTGCTACTTGAACAGCATTATGTTTTAGAAAGGCTAACTCCAGTCGAGTAATTAATTATAAATATTTTACCTTTATTAAGTCAACATACAATCTTTATATCTTTATGTTTAAATAAAATATAGAAAAATAGTTAATAAAGAATATAAGCTATATTATCAATTATACAATATCAAACAATAAAAAAAAGCTTTCCGAAACAGTACAATTTTACGTATTTTAAGTTCTCAGGAATAAAAATAATTATACCTACCTTTATATAAAATACTTCTGAGTAAAGAGGATAAAATCTTATTACTGAGAGAATGCCTCTATACCTAGTCTCTTATTAATGACTTGCTAGTGAAGCTTATCTTATGTAAGTTATTACTATTTTGAAAATGTTGAAATATTTGCAATCGCTCAATAATGAAATCTTTCATTATTTTTTTTATTGAGTCGATCTGTATTCATCCAATACTTTGGCAATGCGAAAATTAAAGATTTTTTTTCGTATGTATTTCAACAGACACGTGCAATAAGTAATATTTTTTTCAAAGTGAAATGAATCTACCACCAATTATTGAAAATACGATCAGAAGAAGTGGCTCGAAACAACAATCTTCTTTAAAATAAAAATAACAGCTTATAGCCACAAAATGGCCCAGAGATTTCATAGAAACCATTTTTACATAACCTTTTATTTTAGACTATCTTTTAACTAAGCTTAAATAATTAATATTTTAAGGCACTTTATTATAAAAGCTTACAAATTGACCAACGAATGACATGACAATGCATTTGACGATTTGAATTTGGTGTAGGTATAAAAAAATCATTATTCAAAATGCTTTGGCTTGCCAGCTAACCTAAATCCTCGGTTTCTGGAGATTTGAAAATGACTACTAGCTTTTTTATTTTTAAACCTACAAAATAAATAATTGGTGGGCGGAATTTGTGGCTGATTGCTGTCCCGACGAAAATGTGGCTTATGCTGAAAGGCTGTGTTGTTGTTTTTTCCGAAAAATAGTTTCCAAATGCAATCATTTTATGTAGTTGCTTCACTGTAATATGCTTCTTATAAACATAGATCTTCCTCACGAACTGCTTTTATTCACTAAGGCAACTGCAATCAGAAATAAATATTCTTATTGTTAAATCATTAAAAAAGTTCATTAGAGTGTTTTACTTAAAAAGAAAACATATACCCTTGAGAAGATTGAACATTAAAAATTAAAATGAAAAATGTTTTATTTACTTTTTACAAAAATCCTTATAAAATAAGTGGCAAGTGAACCCCTTTAAATACTGAATGTTTTTGTTGGGAAACAGATATAATAGATTACTTAACAGCTATCATCTAAGAATTAGATAAATACCTACATAAACTGTGTTTTAATAACTCCACACAACTCTTCCCACACATTTGATAATATAATTTGAGATGTTAATAGAATTTGTCTTGAAAGGGTGTCGTGAAAGGCGTTTCTGGCTAGCGACCACTCTTCTGCCGCTAAATATCATCACTCCTTCGGTGATGTGTTCCGGAAATATTTTATGAAGTGCCAGGTCCTATCAAACCCGTGTGCTTTCATCTTCGACATCATCTTCATTTTCCATCAGGTGAGATGAGGTCAAACGCGGTGTCAATCACCAATAAAGAGCTCATATTACTCATACCTAAATAGGAACAAAATTATGAATATAGCGTCTAGAAGAGAAGTTAATTTTGTATGTTTAATTTTATCAGTGGTGGCCTTTGGCCCAAATATCTTTATGATAACGAAATGGGATTATTTACATACCACTTAGCATCCGCTGGAAACGTGGGTTATAATACACCAGAGCCAGGTTTCTTTTGAACTTTACAGATTTCGCATCTCCAAAATCCATGAGATATCTCGGTCCTAGGAACACGATTCATGATATCAGTTATTTTCAATGTAGCTGTAAATTTTATTGTGTTGATAACATATAATAATCAACGAATGCAGAGCATCAAAAAACCGACTTCACGTCAAAGCTTTGGCTAAAGTATAAGGTCGTCAAGGTGAATGTTCTCCGTACCTATACCAACATATGTGTTTCAAAAAAATATTTTTTTTCATGACGTACTCAATCGATTTCGATGAAATTTATATGGGACCACCGCTGAAGTATCCTGTAACAGAATATTTAATATCGATTCACAATTATTGTCCAAAAAATCATGTTACAAAGACACTAAAAAAACAAAGACACGAATTAAGAACATGGAGGATTTAGAAGTCGGTTGAAAATTTGTGAGAGAAATTACTAAGATTTATAATAAAATGAAATACCTACTACCAAAAGTTTAAACTTAAAGACTCTGTTCCGCAGTGTTCTTCTGTGGCGTGAGAGGTCCTGGGTTCGAGTCCCAGCCGGGACAGTTTAGGAAACGAACTTTTCTTAAATCTTAGTGGATACCCTCCTTACTTCCGCTGTATAGTCTCCATAACAGAAGCTTACTTTAATAATAATAAAGGTTCACTTTGATGCCACGGTTGATGTTTCAGTTTAACTTAAAAAAATACTCACCATACACTAAATTAGTTAGTTTTTCCTATTCTAAAGACGTTTAACGTAGATCTGATGAACTAGCTGTGTAGGTTTGGATCAGTATAATTTCCACCTCTGAAGGACCAGTTCTGAGTTCACCTGGCTAGCCTCCCCTTCACATACAATTTGTCACGAAAAATTATCGCTTCGATGATGATCGATGTGTTCCAGGCAGAAATATATCGTCTACGACCTGTGGAAAAGTTCGCGATGGTACTTAGTATATAAAAATTACCTGTAACTAAAAACAATCTTCTTGCATGGGTTCTTACATCTTTATTGATGAATTGAAAAATTTTTGTTCTTCTTCTTTTAGACATTTAGACATTTAGACATTTAGACATTAGACATAAATTCATTTAGACATCAATTGACAAATTGTCATCGTCTCATTTTGACAATGGGGAGTTTTCTGACAGCTCATTAAAAAAACAAAACTGTACAAAATTGGTACAAAAGGCTTCGATAGATGGCGCTTTACAAAAGGCGAAGGCGAAGAATTTATTCCACTCTGCGTTTTTAAAAGTAAAATAAATTAATTGACGTCTGTATCAGAAATTGAACGTATAAATAACCATAGATGGTAGATACCACTTACCAACATTATAGTTTACAGACTTAACGCCTACGGCTTTTTAAAAGTGCCATCTATAGAGGTTTTTTGAACTAATTTTTATGAGCTGTCAGAAAACTCCCCATTATAAATAAATTATTTTAAAAATAAATTGTTTTAAAAATAACTAAATTTTAGCTGGTTGCCATTAAACCAAAAGAAGAAGAACTAAAATTTTTCAATTCATCAATAAAGATGTAAGAACCCATGCAAGAAGATTGTTTGAAACCTTATTTCAATCAGTTAAGATATAGAATTGCAAATATGCAGTCACAGTTGGATCGCAGGCGGGCAAGGGTTGTGTCTGAACCCTGCTCGCTACCACCTAAGACCCTTCTATTTGCTCTGGAGATAATCCAGCCTGGTGGAATGTGGCTTCCAACTCCTATGCTTTCACCACACCCCAGAGAAAACTGGTACAGTGGCGTACCCAATGCTTGGGTTCAGAGAGAACAGACATGCTGTGATATCAATATTAAGTTCCTTTTCTGTTCAAACTTACATGTAAAATGTAATTAAAATTTGTAGGTAGGTATTAATAGCAGTCTTTTATTGTAGAAATCATTAATTTGCTGTTGTGATATATTTAAAACTTGTTTGTTTAAATGACTTTTTAATAGTATTTCTTTGGAAATCATTACAGATTAATAAATGTATGAAATACATCCAGCATATGCATTAATATTGGTGTTAAAGGTCTAATAAACATTAAATTGTTCATTGAATGTTATTAATAAGTTTACTTTTCTTAAAGTCTCTTTTAGTTTTGATAATAACTTGTTGTTGTTATTAATTTTCTTTAGTAAAGTGAATATTTGATAAAAGTTTGACTTGGTAAGTTTAAATACTTGTATTTACTTGGTAATCTAGATGTTTAGTGCTTGCACTGCTATTATTTGGGGAGTTAGGTTGTAACTTAATATGAAAAGATAAAATGTCATGAATTAGGAAAAATTCTAGTGAAATCTATCCAAATTAACTTTCTTTTATAGTTTCTTCAAAACAAGTAGAATAACTACATTTTCTAATGTTGGTGGTCCAATTAACTTATAATCAAAAGTCACTTTAGTCAAAAAAATAGTCTAACAAAACTGTGGTTCTTTGTGAACTTTATTTTTCAAATAAGAACTTAATTCTTTGGCGTTTGTACGGCATACTTCTTAAATAATTTAAAGAACTGAGTACCTAAGTAACTGTAATAAAACTTTTTTATTTAGAGTCTTGGCAGGAGATTAATACCTACTATTGTATTTAATCATTGGTGGAAAGCTTTTGGTTTGTAATAAACTTAACTTAAGTAGGTACATTGCTTACAAGATAATCAATATATATAAAACTGTTCCGTTACTGACTGAGTGACTGAGGTACTGAGTGACTGACAGACAACGTACAGCCGTAACTACTGGGCGTAGAGAGCTGAAATTTGGAACATACATTCTTTAGGGGGTGTAGGGGTGCACTAAGGAAGGAATTCCCGAAATTCCCACGGGAACGGGAAATATAGGACTTTTTAGTTTGTTTGAAAAATCTTATTCCTTGAGTGCACCGATGTGAAACTTGGTGTAAAGGTTTTTCAATGTGTGTCTGTTTGTATTATGGAAGGAATTGCCGAAATTCCCACGGGAAGGGGTTGGACTTTTTAGTTCATATGATCTTATTCCTTGAGTGTACGGATGTGATACTTGGCATAAAGGTTCTTCAAAGAGTGACTGGTTGTGCTAAGAAAAAAAATCCCAAAATTCCCACGGGCACGGGAAATATATGATTTTAAGTTGAAAAAAACTTATTTCTTGAGTTCATGGGTGTGATACTTGGTATAAAGGTTCTTTGCAGTGGGTGTCTGGTTGTATAGTTTCTGAAATTTCCACGAGAAGGGTAGTTAAGCGCATACGAAGTTGCGGGATAAAGCTAGTATCTTATAAGATTCTTAATGTTGTAATTCTTTTATGTATTTGTTTGGCATGAAGATGCTTAGTAGGTACCTAAACTTTAATTTGAATTTAACTTTAATATTAGATAGTTTTTCAATATATAAGGAGAATTAAGTCTCATCCTAATAACATAACTGTATGGAGGCATAATATGTTTCTTTTGGATTTTGATTGTTTGAATTTTGTTTATTTGACCATCTGTCTCCATATTAATTTCAGAATGTTGATCAGTTGCAATGTAAACATTAGTCTGGCACGTCGGAGTAATATCAGGCTTTCACCTGGTACTGTGTTGGTGAACTCAGCAAGCTCGAAGGTCTGTCCTTGAAGGTTAGCAAATGCATAAGTCTATTAACTTAGATTGTTAGTGCTAGTGTCGTGAATTCTCGTTGGATAGGTTGGGTTAATTACCAGTTGAAATGTTTAGTGAGAATTGACTTAATGTCTTTCGAACTATCTGTGAAGTAAGACATACTACGGGTTGTGTAATCCTGTATAGTGAAGTATAATTTGTGGTAACTTTCAACCGAGCTATTTTCTTAGTCATCTTTGTCAGTACTCCATTTACGTTGCGTTACTATTATTGTTCACTGTTACAATTAAATAGTTTTCCCTTGATTTATATTTTAGTTATCTTTGAGTTAAAAAAAAAAGATCTAGTAGCATCTATTATAGTGCCATCTGTTTTTATTTTGGTAAACTAATACTAGTTAACTCATTAATAATTCTGTTGTTGAATTAGTTCAAGAAGTTTCTACTTTAGATGGCGTTAGTTGTTAGCAGACTAACGTTGAACAACTTTTAGTTCCCTTAATTTTGTTTTCTGTTTAGTTTTTGTAAAAAATATTAAACTTATAATTTAAATCCTGTTGAAAAGTTTTTTTGAGTGGGTAATTGCAAAATGTTTTTTTTTATTTGTTTGCAAATGAACTGTGCATAGAATCATTTTTGTTTTTGTTTCATGAAAGTATTAATGCTGTTTAATTTTTTTTTGTAATAGTTTCGATTTCGCACATTTTAATTTTTATTAAACTTTTGTTGGTAAAGTTTCTTTTAAAGGTGTTAGCAGGTCACCATGTAATTTTTTCTTTCAGTTTATTGAGAAGGCACTTTAAATATTCTTAAGAATGTATGTTTTTCTGGTATCCTCCTATTTTGATAAATATGTGCATCTATCTCCACTGCATATTAACATCTAAACCGTAGTCATATATTGAGAAGTTGGTTTTCTTAGGGCATGGAGTAGTTGCATACTGTGTCTTCATACAAAGATTTTGGGGAGGGGTTGGTTAAATAAAACTTGAATTAGTTTCACTGAGTCTATATTTTATAGTTCATAAATCACAATCATTTAACACACGTCATAAAGTAGATACCTACAATTGGTACTTATCATTACGTAGTGTTAAGGGAACCTAGTTAGGCGGCGCTCCGCAGACGACTGGCGGCTATACCGCTCGATACATTCGTTTAGGGTTTGCTGACTTTGCTTACAATTTATGACCGCTACAAAGTGTTATTTTTGCAGCCCCCTGGTTGGCTGTTTGTACATACCGGAGTTGAAAAACGTTAATCCTCTGGATCTTTGTTTTTAAAATCCTTCTTCTGCTGGTGAGCTGTGCTCCCCAGCAAGGTGCCTGTTCCTTAATGAACATGGTTTATATAAAACAACCCTGTTTAACAGTGTGTTTTCTTTTGTTCAAATCCTAATTGTTCAAATCCATTGTTGGTATGTATCATCTTGGCCATCTTCCATGTGACCATATTTTCCGTGGTATGTGCTGTCACATCATATTATGGTGATCACATGTGTTTTGTTACAGGGTTTCTCCTATTGATACAGTTTTTTTTGTTGTTACAGTTTCTCCTCTGTCCATATTTTTCAATAGTAGATTTCATCAGAAATTTCGTCGAGTAAAACATGTACTTACCTTATACTCCGGAGAGTAGCTGCTCCTAATATTTAAATGATGGCAATCTGATCACGGAGAACAAAGTGTGACATACTAAATTTCCAGAGAAACAAGGTATTAAATTGTAACCTTTTTTGTTTAGTAAGGACCTAATGAGGCTACAACTTTGATATAAAACTTGAGAGATGTAAACTTTACAAATGTAAATGCCAATATATGTATAAAATGTTCGGTTAGCCGGAACAACTACAACATCAAATTCGTTCTAGTAAAAGTTTCACCAGTTTTGAGATGTCGACACTTGATCGATACTATAGGTCACCGCTTAAAAATATATGTACCACCTAAATACGTACCTACTGTTAGGATGGCAGCCTGTGGGCCCTTTTTACAAAAACACTTTTATTCACCGCTGATTACAATTTAAGTTTAAATGTAAGCATTACCACACAAATTTCAATTGTCAAGAAAATAAATCAATTGAATTGAATTGATAGGTAAATAAAATAAAGAATCGTACCTTTTGGTGCCTACCACGTTTTTTCACATATTTATTCATAATCTAACAGTCTTAATTAACTCCCGTGTGATACGATAAATAAAAAATAACAAAACGTAATAGAGCCGATTATGTTTTCACGTACGTATTTGAATCTAAATCATCGATATGAATATAATTAAAATGATGAAGTTGGCTGCGTCATAGGTACATACATCACCATATGGTTGGCGCCACGACCAAGTTGATGAACGATGTGATTCCTGATTGTGTCGCACATCATGCCAGCTGTACCTACCATTTTATGTTCCTACTCGTAAATGTGCAAAGACAGAAGACCTGTACGCTGACAAACGAAACTAAATCAGTACCTAAGTACGTCCAAGTTGTTGAAAAACTGTGTTTGTTTAAGTGCCCGGGGAGAAATTTCCAAGAGGAATTCATAATTCTTGTCCAGCTGCGTCACAGGCGGGAACTTATTTACATAATATTTTAGTAATGCTAATTACTGATGCGTCCGCAACGAGAGGCGCGAGCGCAGGGGTCGCGGCGCGCGTGCGCTGGCAGCAGCAGGCGACGCTCCCGCCTCCCGCTGGCACGGCCACACGCTACACATGAGGGTAAGGAAGGGGTGTGCGGGATTCATTTATTTAATGTAACATATAGTTACAGTGAACTGAGCACTAGCGCTGGCTACGCTAAAGAACAAGGCGACATGTGAGCCGGAGTGCTCACTATCGGTATATATGTATTTAGTATACTAGCTGTTGCGCGCGGTTTTACCCGCGCAATTTCGATTCCCGCGGGATTTTCGGGATAAAAATTAGCCTATACGGATTCGGAAGAATCCCTCTAAGTAATGGTAAAAGAAATTTTCAAATCGGTCCAGTAGTTTTGAGCCTATTCAGTACAAACATACAGAAATACAAAGGTTTCCTCTTTATAATATTAGTATAGATTATACAGGGTTGATTTGTAGTCATCGGCCAATCGGTTTTTTACACAATAAGTATCATTTATAGAAAAGATTTTTGCAAAACAAAATTATTTATTTTTTTACAAGGAAATCAATTTATCCGCTAACATATTAAACAAGGCATGGTCACTCTAAATTACCATTAAAATAAAGATAACTACGCGCTACTACACACATTTTGTAGTACTACGGCGTCGTATTATCAAGGAAATGCCGCGTCATAGTAGCTATGTTCATCAACAGCGAGAAAAATTACATTAAATGATGACATTAAAATACATTTGTACAAAGGCGATACTAATGTATAATAGCACCTGCGCACGATTTTACCCTCGTGACTTTTACCCCGTACGAATTTATTTAATTATTAATTAAGTAACACTAACAGCATGTACTTACCTATATTTCTTGATTAAATTAATATTGCTAATTTAATTTATAATAATTTGTAATTTGTTATTAATAAATAAAAGGGTTATTGAATTATCTACGAGGCGCGGTACGTAGCTAATTAACCAGCGCAAGTGCAGGGCATTTTGTGTATAACAAAATAATGTTTATTTACTCAATAGAGCCCCTTTACCCCGTGTCAACGGGGTAAAGGGGTAGAACAATACTGGCGCGGCCACGTTCGCAGCTAGCATTAGCCGGCGGCTGCGGCAGCGCGTGTGGTCGGCGCGGCGACGCGGCGGCGGCGGCGGCGGCGGCGCGGCATGATGGCGGCGCGGCGACGGCGCGCGCGCAGTCCGCTGCCGACACTCGCGACGCCCGCACGCGCGCTCATGTTAGTGCTTTCACGTGTGACTTCACAATAACATTGCACATGTGCTATCAACAACTACTGTTTTTTAAAGTGGCCATTGTGAAGTGAGAGACGTATATACCTAATATTGTGCTTTTAATTTGAAAACAACGTTTCAAGAAAAGGTTTATGGTATGTTTACAATTCCTCTACTTAAACACCTGCTTGCGAACTATAGGCAACATTTAGTATAAGTTTATCTTTATGCCTCTTGCATGCAATGCGAAGAACTTGCCAACACCGAGGCCAAGCCTTGAGGGCGATCTCTGCCGTCTGCGAACTTGCCCATTTTCAATCTCAGCTCGGGCTAATAAGATAACATAAATCCGACTTTACTGCGTAGGTACATATTTTTAACCGACTTCAAAAAAAGAAGGAGGTTCTTGGGTGTGCTTTAGTAGTAGTTGTTGAGTGCTAAATAAAAATTTTCAATTTTTTTCAAAATGTTTATGAATTCGGTCGTTGTTTACCTTGACGACCTTATACTTCAGCCAAAGTTTTGGCGTGAAGTCGGTTTTTTAATGCTCTGCATTCGTTGATTAATGTCTTAAAAATGGATTAAAAAACAATATCTCTTAAAAATTATGCGAACCCCGCGACAGGTGGGAAAACATACTGTAAAAAAAGTAAGACAAGGAAAGATTTATTTCTGATAAAAACTTGATTTAAGAATAGCATCAATTTAGGAAATTACTAGCTGCTGCCCGCGACGTCGTCTGCGTGAACGCTATGCAGCACCAAACGCACCTACGATTATAACACTGCTAGCGTGATAATATGTAGCCTATATGTTGACCCGACTTCTTAACTATCTTCATGCCAAATTTGAAGTAAATCCATGCAGTACTTTTTGAGTTTATCCCGGAAAGACAAACAGACAAACAGACAAAAATTCTAAAAACTATATTTTTTGTTTCTGTTTCGATTGTAGATCATACCCCAAGTATTCTTTTAAAAAAATATTCAATGTACAGTTTTGACTTTCCTACCATTTTATTATATGTATAGATACTAGCTTAAACATAATCCGTAGGTACCTTTGTAATTAGATTACATATAAATACAAAAAAAAAAAATTTGAAAAACCCACGACGCGACGGTTAAAAAGAATAAAATAATTTAAAATCCCGCGACTGAAATGATTTATGTGACGAGAGACAATTAACGTGAAAAGCTTTTTTAAAAGTTCACTTGATCTCACACAGAGTCGGTCATATTATGAACAACATACTATTCGTTTTCATAGCACTTATCTACGCTTACCTATTCGGTTCTCGAAGATGTAGATGTTGCAATAACATAGGTATTCAACTCCCTATGAACTTTATAAGAAGAGCAAGAAAATGCATCTGGGGCTGCCATTGAATGAATTCGTTTTGTAGTTTTATATTGAAATTTAAAATATTTATGGCAGCCCTCGACGATTTATTTAAAAATACATAGTGAAGTATTACTGATGAGTTGTTACCGTTAGACCTATTTAAGAACATTATACCAATCAAATCCAAAGCGATAATTGAAAACGGCATTCAAATCGGACCAATGGTTTGCAAACAAATATTTACTGCAGCGCCCCCTGGTGAGTTGTTACCGTAACACCTATCTCAGAACATGCGCTAATCAAATCTAAAGCGATCACTGAAAACAGCATTTAAATCGGACCAGTGATTCTGGAGATAAATGGTAACATTGGTTTGCACAAACACCCTCTCACCCCAAACGCATATACCGTCTCCGTTCCGTCGTGGGTAAAAAATTAGATTACTTACCTACGTTATAAAACAATGGGGCGACCTATATTGAATTTTGCATTTAAATGCCTTTTAGTAAAACGCATTTTGTATTTTGAATATTCATTTTAAAATGCAAAATACTTTATGATTAAGTTTAGCCAACATTACCAGTCAAACAAAATGAAATGAACTATGACGCTTTGATTGCCGAATTTACCGATAGAGGCGCCGGATAGCCTTGCGTATAATATCTTGTGTACTGGGTTCTACAGTTATACGATGATGATGAGTGAGAGATGAGGAATGGTAAGAAGCAAACGCAAAGATAATCGATCTAACATCGATCTTTATTAAAAGTCAGTTATGAAAATAAGCAAAAATAATTAGTCCTACATTAAAAGTTAATTACATGATATTTCAGATGGCATGATAACCAATATCATAAAAATCTATTGTATTTTTCCCTATTCGCCTGTTATTATTAACAGCATAGCAGAATTTTTGATACGCGTACCTACTGATAAATATGACCAAAATGTAATGCATGTTATTGGAAATTTTAGTTCGACTTTTATATATTTTTAAAATAAGTAAAAACATCTGAGATTTGGTAAAAACTTATTTTATTCTGAAAAACTTATTTAGCATTTGAAATACAAAACGCAAAACTACATTTGAAATAGTAAATCTTAAAAGTATTTTACATTTTGTAACCATTTTTGACATCCCTGGCTTTACCCACGTAACTAGTGATCCTGTTGGAATTTCTGGATAAAGTTAAGCTTATAAGTACCGAAGCCAAGCTTTCCCGTGAGTTGGGCTATCAAAGGCGAGAACATTTTAGAAATACATCTTGTAGGCTCCGAGATTAGCGAGTTCCAATACACAAACAATATTGTAACTATACGTCACCAGCTGTAGCCCGCGACTTGTCCGCACGAATGTCAGTTACATCAATAATTTATCTTCTTCCTCCTTTAAGTTCAATCCATCCAAATCGATTAAGTAGTTTAGCTGTGAAAGGGTTACAGATAGATAGACCGACAGAGTTACTTCTGTTAGGGTAGGTTCGCCAATTTGTCCAATTTGTCCACCGGTTCAGTCTTCCGACCATTTGAAGCGAAAAAGAAGCAATAACACACTTGCGAAATTATTTTATTTATTTATTTATTCATAAAGTTTGTTACTATTATACGTTAGGTATATGAATTGAAAATTAACAAAATTAAATAAATACAGAAAATCAAACAATATAAATTAAATAATAAGTACAACAAATCGAATTATTTAAACTTAATAATACAACAAATCAAATAATACAAAATCAAATACTTAATTTAGAAACAAAATAAATAGTTAAAAAATCAATCATGGAACGGAATCAGTAATACGGAAAATCATTAAATAAAATATAAAGACAAGAAAAAAAATCCACAAAAATAACAACTTTGCAAGAATATAATACTTAAATAATATAAAAATTATTGCAAATTCATCTCACAAAACTTCTAACATTCAGATAAGAAGTCAGCAAATAGATCCTTAGGGTGGTTCTATTTGCTGGTAATTGGAGACTTCACACCATTGAGTTACTATGTACGATAGTATCTCAATGCTTCACCTATATTTTCAGTCTTTGTTGATACTCTGGCTGAAGCGAAAGGTCATCTACGTATATTGTTCCGGCTTCATGCAGAATTTTTCGAAAATTGCATTTTTTCTCTATAGTAGTTATGTTCTATCAAATGAAACAGTCATCATTAAAATCGAATCATAAATGACGTGTAATTAAACACACGAAAAAAAACATGCACAGGAATTGATAACCTCCTCCCTTTAGAAGTCGGTTGAAGAGAACTGCAGTAAATATAAAACACGGTAACAGAAATACCTACGAGAGGAGAATTGGATAAAATTACTGAGGGCATAAGCCCTCAGTAATTTTAACCCACACAATTATAAAATTGTGTGGGTATGTAAAAACAAACCACGTAGAAATAAAATTATTAAGCATAACCACATTTTATCAGCGTCAGTACTTTTACCAGGAGCGTTCCTTTAGAACTCCTATTGCCATGCTTATTTTTACTGTAGTTTTATGTATGTCTATTCCAGAAAAACCAGGAGAAGCCGCGGTGTACAGCTGTGTTATAACAGCTTCTGAAGTAACTCTGTGTGTCTGACTGTCGGTACCTAACGATCTCACAGCTGAACTACCGACTTAGTTTATTTGACGAGATTTAGTGTAAGAACGATAAGTTCTTGCCGCGTAAGCTTGGCTTAGAATGTCCTGCTCCCCCTGGACAGGCGTATCGCATGAGACGTCAAATCCAAGTGGGCCTCGCGCGGTGATAGGACTTTAGGTTCGCCTGACTCAAACATGCCACCAAGTATCACCACTTCAGCGGTGATGTGTTCTGAAATCGTTTTATGAAGAGCCAGCGCTATCATAAACCTGTTTCCCAATTTTCCCATTATCTTCGAACTAAATTACGGCCGCCGTCGTCGGGCCGGAGCAACAAAACACAGCGACATGCCAGCCAGCCAGCACGCACGCCACACCGCGCCTTGCCGCGCGGATGTTTGCGCCTATTTACAGCTCCACTATTTGCGCCGATCCAAGCGCGATCACCTCACTATGAATATATCACTTTATTTATTCATTTAATCCCCATCCTTTGTATGTAACCAAAACCGAAGTAATTCATTTCCTCAGTATCACAAAACGACAGTAAATTATAAGTACCTATCTAGTTAAATAACCAAATCGATGGCGGCAGATCATCCGCTCCAAATGCAACCCCGATGCTGACCACGATCCTCAGACATGAGGGACCGACCCAAGAGAGAGAGAGTTAAATAAAAAAGTATTTTTTTGATGAACACATTGTTGCCCTGTGTTATGGTTACCTACATAACGTAAACTTAAAAAAATTACAAACATACTTAAGTATTGAATATACATAATAGATACTTATAGGAGATAAATTTAAAAATGTTTTTCGATATATTTATCCCGAATTGTTCATAACCACATTTCGAAATCAAATCGTTCGTTCTGCAATAGATCGGGCGCGTTGACGGAGGGCTGGTTGCTTGCTTTAGATCTACAAAGAGCCACCATGTGTTGCCGATCACTAAACAAACAATGCCGGCAAATATTGTACACATAAACGAAGCCCTTTTAATGAGTTTAGAAGTGGGCCGAAGCTTTCGGTTATTTATTGGTTGGTCTCAAAACCGCGGAGGGGTAGCTGAATTATTAACATAATAGCGTATTTGATACACTTACGTGGGCTAGGGGTTTACTGAAGTGGTGAGAGAACCAGCGGGCGTGGGAATGAGGCGGGCGATGCGGCACTGTTCTTGTACTCAACAACTTATCATAGCTTCACATAGAATGCGCCCATTAAATGTAATGTCTCTTACTGAGATAAATTTAACGATCATAAAAGTTAATAATCAATGATAGGCATCGAATAATTTGACGTCCATATTAGGTTGGGTTATACACATAGTAGGCACATTTGAAGATCAATGCACAAATAGGCTATGGAATGAAAAGTTTATAAATAAAAATAACATTTTAAAAGTTTGGTAGAAATTGCAATTGTTAGGTTGAGATTAGGATCAGCCAGCATCGCGCGGCTTCGTTGTTGAAAAACCGCAGCAAATGACGCAAGGCGCGAGTTAAAACCCGCATGTACATTGTTTCTATGTTGTAAAAGCACTTTTTGTTAATACGATGAATCTATTTATTTATTTAGTATTATTAACACTTTATTGTTAACCTTATATTATAACAATTTAAAATACATTCAAAGTGACTGAGAATCGTCAGAACTTTAAGCAATATCAAAGAAGGGTTTAAAAATAAACGCAACAATCCCAGTGATGGCATGCTAAGTGACTGACGCTCTAGGAACGAGTAGAGCAGCTTCCTGTGCGCACGTGCTTCGTTTTGAAACTTTACCAGCCCATTTGATGCCACCAGCCCACCTTTCACTCGCCGCCTGCTGGACGTGCTCGATCGCCGACACTCGCAACACTCAAAACAATACATTCACGCTGTTAACAAAACGCATTTCGTATCTGTTTACAATTACACAATATTTAACCCTAAAGTAATGTAAGTAAATAAATGTTTTGTTTTTACTTGAGTAAGTATTTTGTAATAATTCAGGTCCTGCTGCAAACTTGGAACAAGATGGACTGGGTCGTGTTCGAAGTTGAGAACCGACATTCATAAAGCGGAACAAGCAAGCTTCAGTCACCGCACTTGAAACTTGAGTGACAGTGGCTTTGACATGTGGCAGACGATTCTGCTCTCCTCCTTCCTTATTACAATTACAGGTATGTGATTAATTATACTTTTTAAATCCAACAAGCGCTATTTCAAATCTTTAAAACAATGATGCAAAGTTTCGGTCACACACTCATAAAGCTGAATAACAACTAACGAAATAATGCGCAGTGCAAATTTAAATGCGTGCTTTTATAAAACAACTTTTTTTTTAATTTTTGATTTTGGGATAAGGATTTTTTTTAGATTTGAATCGCAGACTAGGTTTTAGCATTAGGTTTAGGCATTATAAGTAAATAGTATGCCGCAAAAACCATTCTCAACTCAGAATGTTACCTACTTCGACGAAGCAAAACAAAATATTTTACGGAGCTATGAATTGACATAAACATCTCTAACTATCTAATCTAAAGCCAATAAAGTAAGTTTATTGTCGTCAACGAAAATAGAGTCCCGCGGACGCGCCAGATTCCCCATTAAAAGCATTTTATCGCGAGCAGCGCGGCACATGGCGCGCGGCGCTATATTCGGTGTTCGTATGCCGCGCGAGCAGCGGACCTGCCACCGACACAGGATGTCGACTTCACATATCCCTCAGGAATATTGAATCTGTTTTCCGCAGAAGGTCGAAGTACAGCCCTGCCTGGCTCGCTTACAACTTCTCTTGCGCTAATTCTACGCGGGAAGTGCTCGTAATGCGCGATTGGTATTTTACGCAATCTTAAAATAACCTTCCACTAAAATAAATCGCCGCGGCTAATTTTACATCTTGTGTGACACCGTATCACTGCGTGGTGGTTAACTCTTGGAGCCGTTTGCGATCTAGCAATTAGGTGTATCTATTTTGGATGTTAGTTGCAATCAAGTTTAACGTGTTTTGTTTTGAGCTAGTTTTCGGTTATGATACGACGGTCCGGAGCCAGCGCACGTAGTACCGTGGCATCGCTCCCCGCGTCTTTAACACGGTAAACTTAGGTGCAACCTTTTTCCTATTATTGTCACCAGCAGGAAGGGAGGATCGTTACAAATTTAAAACGCTTTAGTCAGTTAGATCAGGGTTCATATTATAAGGCATAGCCAATAAATTATTTATTACCTACCTACTGCTTATAACGCTACTTTTGTCCGCACATTTTGCCCTGAATATATCGAAGTTTATATCTTATATCTCTGTTCCCCATTCATTTTACGTACATATACATAACTTCACGCCTGTAAGCATCCCTTATAGTATAGGTAGAAAACCAGAAGTATATTATTATTGAGGGTATTATAATTATGGAGACAGACTATTGAAGTGACAGAGGGTAAGCCTATCGTAATTTTTTTCATTTTATTTGCCTGTTGAATAAAATGAATGAAAGAGCTCCCACACGTTGATATTCTGTGTAAAAACACTTGAAATGCTACTTCACGACGTCGCGTGACGGTCAAGTCTTCCCAAAGTTTTGTAAGCTGCAACTGTAATCTTAGTATACGACTAACACTTGAAATAGAATTCAAGAGAATTAATGATATTGTTTACAAGCGAAGTGCTCAATGAGTGAAGTAAAGAATCCTCGGCGCCGGAAGCCAGCAGCCGCCCGCATCCGCCGCGGCTGAGTCAGCGCGACCGACGCGCACCCCTGCGTGTGCGTTGCCTACTCTTAGCTATTCAAATCATTTCCACCACACACCACGGTGTGTGATCACTAGGAGCTGTATTTTCGTGCTTAATTTTATGCTAGCTCTACATATTACTAAATACTGCGTAAAATTAGTCGTAAAAAGCAATGTTTGCAAACAAAACGCCAGTATCAAGCGCTATGGTAGATAGATAGCTAATCTAAGACATTATTATTCCGATATAGTGACTAGCTGCTTGGCGGTGTTGACCGGCGTAACTTTTAGCCAATAAAAATTTGGTAAAAAATATGCTACTAAGAGTCAGCCTACATCTAAATACTCTGGTCGTAGTTTGTCATGTTCGTGTTGTGCATCCATAGCTCAATGCACCTACTATGTAAGTAATTTGGTTGTGGCATGACATTGGCTCTCACAGTTAGCGTTTTTTTTTCATGTCGTGATCAATTTGTACTGTGCCTATTTGTATTAATTCGTAAAATCCTGACTACAGACGCGAAGCAGGTTATTAACGATTTTGACCACGCCGTTAAATATGCATTTTTCGTTATTAAAGGTTAATTAACCGTATTATATGCTTGTAACGGTTAAATATCACCGCGGGATGTCGCTAACGGATTGAAATGTGTATCGCAAATAGCGCGATGATGCAAGCTTCGAGTGGCAAAAAAGTCGGTTGAAATTGCCTATCTCAAAAACTACTGAACTGATTTTGGACTGATTTTTATATACTTAGCAATAATTTAATGAATACAAATTGATTTGGATTCTTTAAATTATTGCTTTATAAATTTACCACTACTTGGTTTAAAATAAGCTTTTCACAAATTTTACAAGTGATGGTAATATAGAGATCGGTCTAAAGTTACTGGGGTCGGTCATGGTTCCAGCTTTAAATTCAGGAACAATTTTACTAAGATTTAAATTAACTTACCGACAGTACCGTCGTGATCATGGCGCTTTTAACAGTGCCGAAATATCGAGAACTCAAAATAAATGAAAAACATGGTAAATATCCCGTTTCTAAAGTTAATTTAAATGTTAATGACCATGCCAGTTTAAAAACTTAAATTTTACTAAGTTTCATTAAATCGGAAAACACACTACTATCAACACAATTTTTAAATATGGTAGCTAAATTCGGTGATTGGACTAGTAATTCAATATTAAAATCACCACAAATAATGGTATTTTTTTAGTATCACTAAGTTTAAGTAAAGTTTCCTCCATGATTTTTACAAACAAATCATAGGATAAAGCTAGCCGTCTATACCTATATACGCTATATATTATAATAACTTTCCTTAGCTCAATGCATGCAATTTCAATGGTTTGCTCAACAGAAAGACTAACAACATCCGTTCGTGTTTAAAATTTCATTCCTTTGTGTGTAACAATGAAGGAGCCGCCACAATTTGCCTGACTTCTACTTATGAACTATCTATTTGATGATTATTGAACGAAAATATCATTTGATGGTCGTTTAGCCAGTGCTCCGTTACGCACAAAATATCTACAGTTTCTTGATTCATAAAAGGTTAAATTTGTAAATCCTTACCCAGCATGCCTTTAATATTTTGGTGAGCTACATTTATTACATTTTTACTATAATTTAATTTTGCAGCTGGGACATTATGTGCTAATAACATTTTGATTATAGCTAGAAGTCTTATTATCTATTGTCATCGCCTCTAGTAGGTAAATTAACTAGACTAGTCCTAATACTATTACTTGGAATGTTATATTCCAACGGTTTTACAAATAAAAGTGGCTGCTCAACAGAAGCAGAGGTTTCAGTCAAGATGACTGGTAAATCATTACTAATAATATATGATAGCGAAATTGCTATTTGTCCCAAAGACTAACGGACTTACAAAATATCTTTATATAAAGTGAGTTGTTATAGTATTGTAATATAAAAATATTTCAACTTGTTAGTCATATGTTGCAGCCAGCGGTTAATATATTAATATTTTAAGTATTTCGGTACAATTTATTATTTGCAAACATTCGAAAAGTAACAGAGTTGTTCAGAATATAAGTTAATTTAATTTAATTACCTATATCTACAATATTACTTTACAATTTCTATTGTAACGAGTATCTTTTAAAGTTGTAGTTTATTGGATGGCGTGGACCACTGAAAGCACGCGTTGGATTTAAAAAAAGACTTAACATTTGATAGAGTAACTCTTGAGGAAAAATGTACGTGATCTACTGAAGTAAAACCATGCGAATGTTCTCATAAAATAATGATGTTTGTGAAATCTGGAAAAATCGAACTATGTGTATATTTCCTCCAGTTATTATTATTTTGGCAAGCTTATTGGATAGCTTACATAAATGTGGCAAATTCTCTTTGCGAAATGTTCAAAGGCGAATGAAGTTGTTTTTGTTTGTGTTTTCCTTGGCGTGGCCCTGAACGCCAGATTCCTTCGATCGATCGGTTTTCAATCGCAAATCTGAAGCCCTAAAACTACAATATTTGCCACTTTGTTTTTGCGAAATAGCTTAGATAAATCTATTACTTAATAAATTAAAACTAAAAAAAAATTTTAAAACAAGCATTTATTTAAATGCGCTAAAAAGAAAAGAAAAAAATATGAATACGGAGAATATTCACTTTGATGACCTTAAACTTCAGCCAAAGTTTGGGCTGACAAGGGTTTAAGAATGTTAGTGAAGTCCGTGTTTTTAATGCTCTGCATTCGTTGATTATACATGTAAACGTTTTGTTCAATACTTAATCAATGTTGGTCTTTACGTCTTTGAATTGAAATTATAGGTTGAATTTTTCACTTTTTTCCTACTTTTTTCGTTATAATTGAATAATCCTAAAAGTGGCTTAGTAATAAAAATGGCATGAGTAAGAATGAGCGCGCGCAGCGGAGCAGCGCGGGCGCACATGTGTCGCGGCGCGGGATGCTTTGTGTGGTCGTCTTGACCTCGCTGATTTATTCATTATTATCCAGAATCGTGCTCTTGCACCGCATTCAGATATTTCAAATATGCGTGTACTTATTGAGTGTTGTTTCACGTGTCAGAGACTCGCTAGTGTTCATGTCATGTTTGCGCGCGACTGTATTGCAAATTTAGTAGGTACCAACTTTATATGACAGAGAGGTCGTGGAATAACACGAGTTTGATAGTTTTTTGTGGGGCTAGTCATTAATGTTCTCACGTGATGGTAAGTGATGAGATCGGGGTCCAATCACCAAACAGGGTCGCTCGGCTTAATCGCCTTTTACAACTGACTTACTCAGGGCCGCAGCTGGGGCAGTGCTATGCTGGCCCTACGCGGCTAGTTTGTATGTTATGTCGACTAGCAAGGGCTATGATTTCATCATCATGCAGTTGTTTGTATGCATATCGGTATGTTATGTTCCCGCTTTAGACTTCGTATCATAATTCAATTCAATGAAGGAGTTGTAATATTTTCTTTTGATCGTCTAATATACAACGTGTAACAAAATGGAGAGATAAAACTTAAGCTTCTATACCATACGTAGAATATACAGTAAAAGAATTAGCATGTTCAGTGCTGGACGTAGACTTTCATACAAATTTATTTAACTATTTTACAACAAAATATTTTGACAACCCTAGTCAACCTAATAAGCTAAAACAAGACTTGTGCCGCAGTCAGTGACCTTATGACCTTTCCCGCACCGTCTGAACTTTGTAGTAAGTATCTGTCTTAGTTACCCATCACTTTATTTTTACGCCATCTGTTATCGAATAGATTTCATCAAAAGCTACCAGCTGTTTTTAGGTTTGACACTTGATATTTTGACGATAAGAATAGCAAATTTATGTTACTGTTACTTATAAACTACATCACCAGACATACAATTCCCTTAAGTTTTATCTCTTCATTATGTTACACGTTGTATAGGCAGGAATATACCTACTACATATATACAGTGTGTTAGGGATCGGATTTCCGGTACGTACTTCGCCCACGTAGATATAGAACTTTAAATTTTATAGACAAAATACTATACTAAGGGGGTCGCACCCCTAACCCCCTCTGAATGACAGCAATTTAAAAATTTTATAACTTGTAATTGTAATTGACTTCACTGAAACTAATTTTATTCATGTTTTTCTATCGCCTCCATATTTAAAAGATTATTTGAAAGATTATGTATTAAGTATAGAATTATCAAAGTAAAAGTAGGTATTTTTTGTTTTGAAATACGCAGGTAATGCAAAATAGCCCATGAAGTCCTTTAGCTTAGCCGAGAAACTTTGAAAAATTCACAGTTTTTTAGTTAATATGCGCTACGTAAAAAACTCGCACTTTAACATACTTCATATTGTTTTTTGTTCCATTTAATTTGTTTGTGTTTAAGGACAAGTGTAATAAATAAGCAAATCGGTATCGTAATTCTGGCTTCTTATGTATGTAGGAGTATTTTTTGAATGTGTTATTGTGGTGCAGGCGGCGCGGGCGGCGGCGGCGACGGCGTGCGGTTCGCGGGGCGCGCGCGCGGCGGCGCGGTGGGCGTGCGCGGGCAGCCCGCCGCGCTCGACTGCCTCGTGGCCTCGCTGGGCCACCACACGGTACGTCCACTTCCACACATGGCACACCTCACCTGCTGCACGAGCCGCTTACCGGTGCCCATCGATATCTAGCCGCCTGCTAAATATAATACTTAGCTTACAGAAACGCGTTTAAGAAACAACGTTATCGAGATGGAATGCGATCAATGTTGTCGTAAACATCCAAAAATACGGCATTAGAAACAGTACCTAGCACGTGGAGTCGATCCGCCCAGAACACGCAGGAATCTGCAAAAACGCGTGGAGGGTTGCGGGTCATCGACTTGACAGATTTAGCATGTTCCCGGAAGCCGGTGGGGCCGGCGGGCGAAGGTCGCGGCCGCCGGCGCCGGTGTGCCGGCCGGGCGCTCGGCTCCGGCCGCCACCTGCCGGCGCGTGGCCTGGCTCGCCGCCAGCCGCTCTCGCAAGTCAACTCGATGGCGAAACAAACAAATTAGTGGACTCACTTTTGATGAACTTTTTGTTAGAATGATGTGCCCCAATTACAAATATTTTTGGTTTGGGAGAGAAAACGCCAATCTTTATTTTTAACTGTTTAGGTACCTACCTAATGGCTAGCAGATATTGGGAAATTGCCTATTCTTTGTATAAATACTCAACTATTTACGTTTTGCTCGCTATAGTTTTTACAGTTTTGCGTTCTTAAAACGAACAGTTCTTTATATACGACTTTAATAAATTTACACCTACGCCTACAGTAAGTTCCTTCTATTATTGAGTCAATATTTTAAACTAGGTATTTTTATTATGTTGTACCTTCTTGCCTTGTTTTATAAAACAGAGTAGGTACGTCGTGACCACGCCACGCAAGCAATTCTTAAGTACCTACAAGATTTATCAGAAAAAAAATTCGATAAAGTGTCGGTTTTTGTCGTTAAAGAAAAAAATGTCATTCAAAGGATTAAGAGAAATTGAAAAAAAATTGTGGAGTGGCCGGGCAGTGTAAAAAAAAGTAGCCTATATGAATAGAGTAAGTACCTACCTATTAGTACGATATTATAGGTACTTAAATAAACAGGTAGGTAGGTTGAACAATTGAATAATTAGGTACTTAGTTATTAAGAACTAATTGATGTTCACATTCGTTTATGTCTTGTCACACTTTCCTATATGTTTTCAAAAAAAGCATGGTCTAATCAGAACTTCTAATAGGTATCTCAGCACTTCGTTTGAACAACTGCTAAAATACCTTTTAAGTACGAATTCCTCACAATCTACTTAAAAATAATATTTAATATTTTTATTATATTAAATATCTACAAAAGTTCTATTTAAACTTTGTTAGGTTTAATATTTTTTACTGTTTCCTGTCGCACTCACACTCGACTCCTAGCATCACATCCAGTACCCACTGACCTTACTTCGATGTATAGTTAGGTATATTTTTCTAACGGAAAATGTTTGTGATGAGAAGTGGGTGGGAGGGTTTAGCTCGATACCTATTAGATTATAAATAAATAAATAAATATTTCTGACACTCACACAACATTATCTAGCCCAAATTAAGTTTCTTAAAGAACTTGTGCTATGGATACTAGATAACTGATATACTTAAGAAATGTATAAACATACGTATTGAAAAAATACATATTTTTCGTTAGAATAAACTTAAATAAACATATTTATAAACATCCATGACTTGACGGCGAAGATCTGTGTTCATCACGCCGATATCCGCCGCCGCCGGGATTCGAACCCAGGACCTCTGGCATAGAAGGCAATGTATGTTACCGCTACACCAGCCGGTCGTCAATTAGATTTGGACTTGAGCAACTGCTTGACCAAGAAACTGGTAGATAAAGCGAAACACAGGTATGCAGGAGAGGAGTTAAGTTTGGTTCACGCTATTGCTTCCCATAGGAAGACATTTACCTTAATCGAGAATTTGGTTTTGTTCGCACAGTAGAACAATTTCTATACCACTTCACACTATCTGAAGAATTTACCTTCTTACAAATAATGACTTAAGGAGTGCTAGGATGTGAAAATTGTATTGACACGTCTCAATTTTTATCTACAGTGAAAAGGTACCTGTGGGTGTAATGGAGTGATAAAGTGGGAGCTGCGAGTGTATATTTACCTTTGAATGCCGGCCACATGCTTTTGTATGACTAACTCATATTAGCGGTATCCAATGATGGTTATGTCCGGTCGTCGGGGAGAACGCCCGTTTTGTCGTTCATTACTTACAATACCTATTTGAGCAGCTTTGCCTTATTTTCTCTGTCTTTCAAGACTTATAGCTATTGATGATTCCACAACTCATCTGTTTCGCTCAGGGTTATTCCAGTTTATTCTAGTCTGGAAAATATATCGGTAGTAAGTACTTAAATTGTAAAATAAATTAAGTTAATGTCAACATTTGTGAAGTTATAATAAAAACTATAACATTACGATAACAAAGGAGGAAGGCAAGTACGTGGTACGTTGCGTTAAGGTATCACCAAATTATCTGCATAAGCTTAGGATATGTTCGAGACTTCGGTGCAGAGGGAGCTTCTTATAAGTAGAGTAATTTATAAAAGATATTCGATTGATTCATCGTTCCTGTTCGGATATAATTACAGTTTACTAACCAATATTCTATTTTATAACCATTTCAGTGAATACAACTGAATTCAGTCATGTTGAGTCTATTTTCGCTTGGTGGTAGGATCCCTTCTGGGTCCGCCTGGCTAGCGACCACCCTTTATATAAAGTCTGCCGCCAAATGTTACCGCTCCGGCGGTAATGTGTTCCGGCAATATTGTATAAAGAGCCAGTTCCTTCCTAAACCCGTGTGCTTTCATCTTCGACCTCATCGTCACTTACCATTAGGTGAGATTGAGGTCAAACGCGGGTTTAGTCACTTATAAAAAAAAAAAAAAATGAATAAAAAAATCCCACCTAAAGGGTCTGCTCCTATGGCTACGGGTGTACGGGTCATGTAGCTACCAACTTCCGTGCATACCAATTCCGTGAATACCTGTTTATTTCGCAAACCCCAGAGAAGTCTTATCAAATCACCTAACTTTATTATAAGTTTTTTCCCTAAAGTTTTTAAAGTTAATAGAAACTTCAACATAAAGTTTAAACTTTGACTAAAGCAATTCGCTCTTGTAGAGATTCATTATGTTTTGCCTGCTTTGTATACAAAATACTTGTGTAAGTAATTTAAAGTCCCTGCAAAACTTATTTGTTTGAACTAAAAAATTAAAATAATTTATTTCTATTACAAAGTTTAATTGAATCTGTATACCCCGTGACAATGATTTCAATAAACCAAGCATCTTCATTGCCTTCAGCAATGAAACCGTTTATTTCCACGGTATGCTATGTTTGGTGGGGGATGTAGTTGAAGTTGTGTGGCAGGTGTCGTGGGTGCGGTCGCGCGACCTGCAGATCCTGACGCACGGCGACGCGGTGTTCACGGCGGACGGGCGCGTGTCGCTGGCGGCGGGCGCGGCGCCGGGGGCCGCCGGCGAGCTGCTCTCGCGCCACCGCCTCACCATCGCGCGCCTGCGCGACTCCGACGCCGGCCGCTACGAGTGCCAGGTCAACACCGAGCCCAAGATGAGCCAGTTCTTTCACCTCACCGTGCTAGGTACCTACTCATTTAATTAACACATCATTTTATTATTTATCCAAAATCTGAATATACTTACATCTCCGGTCTCAAGGATTAAGTGCTTTTTATCGGATACTTCGGCATTAGCATAATTATTAATGGTATCTTTTTGTGTTTAATTTAGATGAAGAAATAGCTGAAGCGGTGGCGGAAGCGGCGGCGGAGTGGGCCGCCGAGCGGCAGCCGCACCCTCGTACGTATCTTAAATCTTCATTTTGTATACTTTGGAAACATGGATAGATAGATATACTTTCAATCAACACTAATGATCATATTGTATTTTCATGCATTAGTTGGTCGTAATGTAAATGGTTTCTATGTATGCCGTTCAATAAACAATTTTAAATTCTGACGTCATTGATAATTCTATAGTCAAACCAGCGCAAATTTGGTGGCCTGATAGTAATTTTTACCATCCAATTTGAGATAAACATTAAATCTTTTGGCTTGTGGCATCGCCTTAAGAATAGCGCTACCCCATCTCTTCCCGTGGGTGTCGTAAGAGTCGACTAAGGAACAAACCAGAGGACGGGCAGTAGCGTCCTTTTGTGTATAATAACATCACACTGCGATCGCCAACCCGCCTGCCAAGCGTGGCGATTACTGCATTTCCCCCCCAAATTATTGAATCGCAAACAAAGGCCCCGGCCCCTAGTCCCCGGCTGTCCCCGGCTAGTCTCGATCAAGGTAGCGATCGAGGAAACGGCGGGGCAGGGGGTGCTAAGAATCCCCGGGTTCGACCAGACTACCAACGACAACCCTTGGCCCTGGCGACATACAATGTTAGGACACTGCGGACAGACGAAAAGATTGTTGAGCTGGAGGAAGTATTGAGTGGATTGCATTGGGATATCCTGGGGTTATCCGAAGTCCGTAGACAGGGAGAGGAACCGATAATCCTGAAATCCGGCAATCTTCTCTACTTCTGGGAGGGCGACCAACTGTCCCAAGGTGGTCTCGGGTTTCTCGTCCACAAAAGCCTCGTGACCAATGTTACAAAAATCGAGAGCGTGTCAAATAGGGTAGCGTACCTGATACTCAGAATTACCAAAAGGTATTCGTTGAAGGTCATACAGGTCTATGCTCCGACCTCGACACACTCCGATGATGAGGTGGAGGCTATGTATGAGGACAACTCCAAAGCCATACACAGCTCCAAAACTCATTTCAACGTGGTCATGGGGGATTTTAACGCAAAATTAGGCAAACAAAGCGGCGATGAGCAGAAAGTGGGGCAATTTGGAGTCGGAGTCCGGAACGTCCGAGGCCAGATGCTGGCCGACTTCTTGGAGAAAGAGGGCCTCTTTATGATGAACTCATTCTTCAAGAAACCGGAACACCGTAAATGGACTTGGATAAGCCCCGATGGTCACACCAAAAATGAGATAGACTTTATCATGCAACGAGAAAACAGATTTTCAATGATGTCTCTGTGATCAATGCCGTTAAAATCGGTAGCGATCACCGCATAGTAAGAGGCACATTGAGTCTGAATCCAAAACTGGAGCGATCTCGACTGATAAAGTCTGTACTTCGTCCTGCACCCATCCAGATCCAAAACCCCGAAAGATTTCAGCTCGAATTGCAGAACCGCTTTGAATGCCTCGGCGACTGCGTCGATATGGACGACTTCAATATCAGGTTTGTGGAAACTGTCTCCACGGCTGGGTCTAAGTTCTTTAAAACCCGCCGTACAAAAGGAACCGGAAAAATCTCAGACTCTACCCTTAAACTCATGGAAGAAAGACGCACAATGATCCTGCAGTCCCCGGAAGATGCTTCTCAGTATCGGCGGCTTAATAGACAAATCTCCAAGTCCCTAAAACGCGACCTACGCCGGTTTAATACAGACCGTATTAAAACGGCTATCGAGCAAAACAAGGGCTCAAAGGTCTTCGCGAGAGATTTGTCTATAGGCCAGAACCAACTGACGAAGTTGAAAACGGACGACGGCAGGGTTGTTTCGAGGGAAGTTGAGAAGTTCTACGGACAGTTATACACGACAACACGGGCACCTGTTCAAGACATGGCAAAAGACCCACGAGCCAAATTAACCCGACACTATACCGAAGATATCCCAGACGTCAGCCTGTACGAGATTAGTATGGCCCTTAAACAGCTTAAAAACAACAAGGCGCCGGGTGATGATGGAATTACAGCCGAGCTTCTGAAAGCTGGTGGCAAACCTGTGCTTAAGACCCTTCAGAAGCTGTTCAATTCCATCATTCTCGAGGGCAAAACGCCCAAAGCGTGGCTCCAAGGCATAGTGGTCTTGTTCTACAAAAAAGGTGATAAAGCCCTTTTGAACAACTTCAGACCCATTACTTTGTTGCAAGCCAAGCAAGGTTACTTGCGAGCCACAAGCTGTTTTCAAGAGTCATTACGAACCGTCTCGCACGCAGGTTTGACGTCTTCCAGCCTCCCGAACAAGCCGGTTTTCGAAAAGGCTTTAGCACCATAGAACACATCCATACGCTGCGGCAGGTTATAGAAAAGACGGAGGAGTATAACCAGTCACTTTGCTTGGCGTTTGTGGACTATGAGAAAGCCTTTGATTCAATCGAGACCTGGGCTGTACTGCAGTCTTTGCAGCGGTGCCAAATTGACTATCGATACATCGAAGCGTTGAAGTTTTTGTACAAAAACGCCACTATGTCAGTCCGTCTTCAGGATCAGAATTCGAAGCCTATCCAACTGCAGCGGGGCGTCAGGCAAGGCGACGTTATATCGCCTAAGCTGTTCACCGCAGCGTTGGAAGATGTCTTCAAGCTTCTGGACTGGGATGGGCTCGGCATCAACATCAACGGCGAGTACATCACTCACCTTCGATTCGCGGATGACATCGTAGTCATGGCTGAGACCCTGCAGGACCTGAGTAAAATGCTCGATGACCTCAGTGGAGCCTCGCAGCGAGTGGGCCTTAAAATGAACATGGATAAGACGAAGATCATGTCGAACGTCCATGTTGCACCTGCTCCTGTGGTAGTTGGAGGCACCACGCTCGAAGTTGTTGACGATTATCTATACCTAGGACATAAAATCCAGTTAGGTAGGTCCAACTTTGAGAAAGAGGTCAGTCGTCGGATCCAACTCGGCTGGGCAGCGTTCGGGAAGCTCCGTAAAATCTTCTCGTCGCAAATACCGCAGTGTCTGAAGAAAAAGGTTTTTGACCAGTGTGTGTTGCCAGTGATGACATACGGCACTGAGCCGTGGTCGCTAACTATGGGCCTTATAAATAAGCTTAGAGTCGCTCAGCGGGCAATGGAAAGGGCCATGCTCGGAGTTTCCCTGCGGGATCGAATCAGGAATGAGGAGATTCGCAGGCGAATCAATGTCACCGACATAGCCAGAAGGATTGCAGAGCTGAAGTGGCAATGGGCAGGGCACATAGCTCGCAGAACAGATGGCCGGTGGGGCAGAAAAGTTCTCGAGTGGCGGCCACGTACTGGGAGACGCAGCGTAGGCAGGCCCCCCGCACGATGGACCGACGACCTGGTCAAAGTCGCCGGTAAACGCTGGATGAGGGCGGCGCGGGACCGAGCATAGTGGAAGACCTTGGGGGAGGCCTATGTCCAGCAGTGGACGTCTACAGGCTGTGGATGATGATGATGATGATTAAATCTTGCGAATTGTCCAATATTTACAGTGTATTTTTGTGTACGGGTACCAGAGTAGTACGTACATGGGCGCGTGACTGGCTGTAGTAGGCAGTAGTACACTGGTCCTGTAAAGTTGGTAGTGCAGTGAAACTATTATATCGTTGTCTTCAGAGAGCGTGACGGAGGCGATGCAGCGCGACGAGGGCGCGCGGGCAGCGGCGGGCACGGCTGCCGGGCGGCCGGCGCCGGCGCCGCTGCTGCCGGGCCTGGCCGCCCTGGCGCTCGCCGCCTGGCGCTGAGCGCTCACCCCACACCAAGATACTTAACCACATGTACATATTGTTGTAAATATTCTTTCCATTACATAACTTATAGTATTTTGTAAATAAATCAGATTGTCATCAAAATTGTGGGGTTTTCTTTAATATAAATAAACAATGGATACTAATTCATATTTCTTTTATCGTCTTGCGTGGTAGAATAATGAACTCGCGTGCATAGCATGTGGCACGAGAGGTCGTTAGGTGGGAAACAGCACCTGTAGGACTTAAGTTGGTGGTAAGTATATACTTACCTACCTACTAAGCTAATATGGATAAAACTAAAAAATATATTATTTCCATACTATAATTTAGTAAAAACTTAAACATAGTGTATGCTACCTAATAGCTGGTAAATATTAAAGATTGAAGTCAAAAGTAAAGTTGTCACACTGGCTCTGGTTAAGCTTCTAACTAGACCAAGACCTACTACTTACACCCTGGCAAATAATTCAATGCAGTAAATTGACAGCTCCAGTGTGCCCTTTAGCGAAGAAAAAAATAGTGATGCGTTTTAAGTGAATGAATGATTTTTTTTAAGTTATATCTTAACGATATAGGAAAAAAAATATTTTGACTCACAAAATATTTTATAAGTACTTTAATTTTCTCTTTTCTAAAGTGGAGATGCTTTACGTCACTTACTTTTTCGTTGTCTTTAAAAAAAATGCAATAAACTAATTTCACTCCTTATGTAACCGTTTTAAAGAACTAGGTATGTTTGGTAATTATTTATTTTTGTCAAAATTTACTGTAGAGATAAAGTACACACCTCAAATACACATATTTATAATAAATAAATAAAATAAAAATCGTTTATTTCAGACAATTATAGTCCATACACAACATAAAAATTATAGTTTATAAATTATTTTTTTATTCTAAACGAATTTGAAAGGACCATTCTATTTCAATCATTCTCATTCAGTATGTTACACTACGAAAATTATAATCGGTATCATTATTTTTCCTTTTTGACATTTCAACCTGTCAGCTTACTGCATTGAATTATTTTCCAAGGTAGGTATAAGTGATCTCCTAAGGCGAGATAAGATGTACCTAAATTTAATACGTTGGAGGTTTGTGTATAATAAGGAATCAGCATTTATACGAATATTTTTCTAATTGGCTGTGTTTGGTTTGTTATAAAAAATCAATTAGTTATGAGACCGAGATCGAATCTGCGACCTCGCTACCGCCGAGAGGTTGATTGGCGCCACGGCCGGCGAGCGCCTGCCAAATTATCTCTTACGAGAAAAGAATCATAGCCCTACTCATTTATATAAAATTGAATCAATTAGGTACTTCAAAGGAACGACAACCACAGCTATCAAGTCTAAGTGAGCTTATTCTCTAGCTTATTGAACTAGCTATCGCACAGCGTTTTTCTTCCATGCTGAGAGGGAAAGAAAAACATAGGATATGCCAGCTGCCGGGCATACCGTAAAAGTCAGTTAAGGGACGGATGTTTTATTGGCGTTTTGGTGGGTGTTAGGCTGACCCCCTGTCACTGCAATAGTCTCTCTCCGTCATACATAATAATATCCCAAAATGCAAACGTGACATCAGATGGTTTTACCGCCTCTGGTGTTCTGCCTATCCCATTATGGATACAGGCGTGAAGTTATGTATAAGATGGGGCTATGTTAGCATAAAAATTACTAAAAAATCCAATAAGTACTTATAGTAAATAAATAAATCCCATGACGTCAACCAGGGCTTGTGGCCAGGGCCCGGCACCTTAGATGGTAGAAGAGCACTATTCCGGCAAGCGGAAGACCATGGTTTGACTTGTTAGTACCTATATTTCTTATAGACCTTTATTTAGGTATTATAAAAAACACTGTACGAGGATAGGTAACTACTTTCAAAACTACTGTTTACAGGATAAGAATAAAAATACCTGATTGAGTAAACAGCTTACGCTATTACTAAGATAACCATAATATTCAGTCCGTTACGGCGATTTAATTATAAACATCAGATAGTTTGAAAGATTTATTGGCAAAGGTTTCCCGCTAGTGTGAAGAGGCCGCCTCTCGCGAGGAGCGACGTGCACCACAACTCCCGCGGAGCTGTGCGCTCACCCGTCCAAACCATTTGGTTTCTAACTATAAAAGTGATGCGTTCTGAAATCTCCAAGAATAGAAATCAATTAAAGTTGTGACAAATGCTGTGTTGGTTGAAAGAAATATTCCAACATCAATGCTACAATTTTGTTTTACTAGGGCATAAGTATTATATTTAGATAGTTGGTTGGTAGGAATGCGGGGTAGATCCAACGGCGTTCACAAAGATTAGCAGATACATATTCGTGACCTTGTAATTACCATAATAGTAGATTTTAGTTATTTTATTCCAGCAAGTGGAGTTGCCAGGTGTAAGTGAAGTCCGACGACTCCTGTGGGTTCATCTTGGCATTATGGATTAAAGAAACACCTTGAACCATGTGTTACTACCTAGGTAGATGTTTTAGGGAAGCTAAGCCCGCGTTTGATCTCTGCCTCACCTGATACGTGCAGGTGAGTTCCAAGATGAGAACACGTGGACTTAGGAAATATATTTGTTTTGTGATTTTAAGACATTGCATCCGTACCTATGATCTCCGCAAGGTTAATTGATACTTTTTTACTTTTCTATATGAACGTCTGAAGGCGGTTCCAACCTTGGTGACTCACAGTTTTTTCCCAGAAACATAATGCCCTTGGGCGGTTTAATTGCTATGGGTAGGTAAGTAATAAATAACAATCACAATAAAATATCTATGTACCGGAAAAGTCAAGGCTATAGCCTAGGAACACACATACATAGAATAGGTAGGTGCCCACAATGTATCCTGATGCTCAACCCCGATCGCACAGAGAAGGTATCAATAAACAATCTTACTAATATCATAAATATTAAAGTTTGGATGTTTGTTCCTCAATCACGGGAGAACGGCTCAACGGGTTTGGATGAAATTTGGCATAGTGATAGTGTACAGTCCAGAATAGCACATAGGCGGGATTCGAAATGGCGCGGGTAAAACCGCGCGCAACAGCTAGTACGGATCTATTTAAAAGTATGTTGGTATTACCAGCGTATTACTATAAAATAGTTAGTACCAAATAAAGATGTCGTGGCGTAGTAACTCCTTTGTATATCGATCAATATTAAGGGTAAAGCAATGCTACTCGGCAAGATACAAGTAGTGAAAGCCGACCATTCATCTCTCACGGCGATTTCCGTGCTTCGGAGGGCAAGCTAAGCAGTCGTCCTGCTGCCTTATCACGTAGCTTGCAGGAGCAAAACGATGGCATGAATTGCGCAAGGTTTGCTAAAAAACAACTAATTCGTATTATGTTACAGCAAAAACAAAGCCATAGCAATCCGACGACTGTGCTGCCTCTATCGTACAATCGATGTACTAAAAGTGCATATAAACCCTTTGACTTTCATACTTTTCGTGTGTACTTTTTGCGAAATTTTAAAAGCAAACATCTGTTGCACATTTTATTAGTTTCTTTTTTAGCTACCAAATTGTTTTTGGCGCTAGTGTCGTAACAATAAATTTGATTTTGAGTTTGAGTTTGAGCGTGTTGACTGCGCCATTATAGCTGAACGCTAATATTTACGTGATAAGGCAGCCGGTTGCTACTTGACAAATTTAGAAGCCATTTCAGCGCACTGAAAATTGTGACATCCACCAACCAGCACTGGGCCAACTCGATGATTCGCGGTCTCAACCTCCTGTCGCCGGGGGAGAGACTCATAGCCCTGCAGTGGCCTCATTACAAAGGTTTGTCATACTTAGGTACTTACCTACAATAATAGTTTTTTTTTAATCCGCTAAATCCTAGTGAGCATATTTCATTATTCGCATAACTGCTTTATAGCATTCCATACGGATATTATTTTCACAAGTTTTGTTTCTGTTTCTACAACGAGATTATAAAGAAAAAGCGACACCTGATTTGCTCCTACATTACTAACAGCTGTACGTAAACACTAAACCGGGCTTCGTGAGCTTCACTTGATATGAGTGTTAAAACATAGATGTCGCTTCTTTTAATCATCTTCAATTGAAACAAGAGAAATTGTAAATTAAATTGGCGAAGGAAGTTATAGTGAGATATTTATGCATAATTGTAATGACGAAATTCATCTAGTGACGCTTTCGTTAAAGGCTGGGTGGAAGCCACTTGAAGTATACCCAATCAATATAACTACAAGGCGGGTGGACGTATGTGCCAAACTAAAAAAGCAGCCGGCTAGGTACGTACTATGAGGAATCTAAATGATGCCACGAACAGATGTCACGATTTCATACATATCGAGTTACACTCAATGCTTACAAGTTATTCTTCGAACTTTGTAAATAAATAAATATTAGGTAACCAGTCAAAGTTAGAAGCTGAAGTTTTTGAAAGTATGGCTTACAGCTTTCGGTTTGTCTTATATTATTTATTTCAGTACAAAAAGCTATTGTGCATCATTACTGTTACCCCATAAGATCACACAATAACAAATAGCAAGAGGGTGTAGTATGCGTTAAATGCAGTAGATTTCGTAAGTAGTTTTCAGACCACGCTCATGGGAATACCTTTGAGCTATAAAAATATAAATTCATAAAGGCCCCTTATAAATATCCCGAAGAAAGTAAGTGAAACTAGATACCTAGTTCAGCTTTTGTGCTTTTTACGTTTTATTTTAATTAGATATTTATTATTATTATATACCTAGGTGTCCCAAAATTGGGAAAAGGCCTCCCTATGATCTCGATATAGATATCAATATTCATTCCAAGTAGCTTAAATGTTATACACATTCTAATACGTCATTAAAAATTAATTCTATTACGTCTTTAGAAATTAGTTGTAGTTGTATAATAAATAGAAAATATGACTATAATTAGTATTTTTAAACATTCTGTTACTAAGGATTTTAAAAATACTTATCAATATTTGCGACAAAAAGACATAACCTAATTAAAACTTGAGCTCCCTAAATAAAATAAATTGATAAAAAAAAAAAATTAAAACTAAACGGCGAACAAATTTTGCTATTAGCTTATACATTACGCACCAAAAGCTATCTATTTCTAAAAAAAGATCCAAGAAATACATTTTGATTAAGTCACTTTTCAAAAATGACCCCAACAGAATATTTTTTGTCGAATATCTTCGAAAGTAGAGGACAAAAAACTTTGCTGTGGTAATTAAAAGATCCACGATACTCTCATCTCTCTAGTCTCTACGAAACACAAAAACAACATTTTGATAGGGTTCAATACGCAAGGGTACGAACTAGTTTAAAAGCGACATCTAGTGTTATTCAGCAGTAATAACTACTCTGTGCAAATGAACCCAGACTTCGCTGAGCTTAATTTAGTATGAGGAAAAACGTATAGATGTCAGTGTTTTAAATTTCTTTCAAAATGATTACACAAGTGGTTTTCCAAAGTGATTATGTATCAAGCTCATGATATTTTTCTCATAATATTTTACGACCAAAACATCCCATCCGAAATTAAGTAGGTACATACCTACCCTATTTGATGGAATTTCTAGAAGGAACTGATAACTGAATTCCCACAGTAAAATATTACAGAACCGTACCTACCCCAACTCTCACGTTTACTTTTTAAAAACTGCTTTTGTAAAATTATTGTAACATATTTAAAAAATATAGCATGAAATAGTTCGATATTTTATCACCAAGTTCATGGCCAACCAAAGTAGGTATGTTAATGGCTGTATTGTCGTCCTTAGGTACATGTTATTTAAAAGCTATTAATCACGATACATGTTACGCGTTTTGCCCTCATTGAACTGAGCATTTCTTTAAAAATATAGCAGCTTCGCGGGGATTTTCATCATAGCTTTTGACCTTATAGGATATTTAAACAAAAACACTTTGTCACATCCGAATGAATTTTTTAGAGAAAGAAACATACAGGTGCGGAGGTATCTTTCAATGAACTATACATATAAATTACCCAAACTTATATACCAATGTGGAGTCGTCGTGGCGCCGTGGTTACTGTGTGTATCATACGATATCACAGGTTAAGCAACGTTCGGCGGTGTCGGTACTTGGATGGGTGACCGCCGACCATTAATTTCTCACGACGACTTCTGTGCTTCGGAAGGCACGTTAAGCAGTCGGTCCCGGGTGCTGTATAACTGTATACAGTAGTCGTTAGGGTTTGTCAGAAGCCATCTTGGCGCCCTGAAAATTCTGGCATCCACCACCCAGCACTGGGCCAGCTTGGTGGATTATGGCCTATACCTCCTCTTCACCCAGGGGAGAGACTCATGCCCTGCAGTGGGCTCATTACAAAGAGTTGTGATGATGATGATGATGATATACCAATGTGACAATGTGACCCTAAAGTCAGCTTGTGCTATGGAGACCAGACAGCGGAACTAGCTGGAGGGGGGGGGGAGGTATCGTAGTAAACGTGAAACGATCTCATTTCGAAAAATTGTGAATTTTGTTACCGTTATTATCAAAAGCAAGAAAGATTCCCGAGGTCACCTACCTTGTTTCTAATTGGATTAAAAAGACGTTATTTAAGTTGCATACTAAAGGAGTGCGGACACTGTTTGATAATTTCTAGTAATGTTATAATACTTCGAGTACCTTTAGAAATACTAGCTGCTTCGCGTGGTTTTACCCGCGGAATTTCGAATCCCGCGCGAATATCGGTATAAAAAGTAGCTTTTGTGCTATTCCACACGGCATACTATCACTATGTCAAATTTCATCCAAATCCGTTAAGTCGTTCAGCCGTGATTGAGGAACAAACATCCATGCATCCATAGATCTATCTAAACTTTCAAATTTATAATATTACTAGCTTTTGCCCGCGGTTTCACGCGCGGAAACTTTGTGATACCGAATGAGGAGTTAGTTCACATAAACATAACAAAACGCTAGCCTACGACAACATGCAATTGGTATAATCGGTTGCGAGGATTAACAAAAATCATTCTACATTTCTACCCCCTCAACCCTTTATTTGAATAAAAAGTAGTGTGGACGTTTTCAATATTAAAGAGTAATGTTCACGGTCCATACAGTCTCTGACCTGTCAAACTACTTTTTGTAAGGTATGTGAATGTATAAAGATGATATTGTCATTGAAATGCTGCCTGTTTATATCTAAAATATTGGTGCAGACTTGATTTGATTTCTTAGAAACGATATCGGGATTTTCATTTCAAGTGGATGATACCTACTTGTAGTTTATTTAGTAACTTGAGAGGGTAAAATATTAAAATCTTTGCTGCGGTTTCTAATATAAGTAAATGATTTGGAATTAACCAAACATGAGCTTTTGCACTTTGTGTTGTTTTAATACATTTCATGAGTTGTCAAAAATCTGACAGGTCAGCTATCAACATTACTCTTTATATCTGTTCCAAATTTCATTGAAATTGGTTCTGAACAATTTCAAAATAAAAACCCCCTATTTCTATCCCTCAAAGCGTTTTTTGGTAGTAAAAGTTAGAAAATGTCCCCTAAGGGTCTGGTCTACCTATATATCAAATTTTATTTAAATCTAATCAGTACTTTAACGCTAAACAGGCTGACCCACTTTCAAAAAAGTTGAAACGATATTTAGTTCTAAAATTTTAGTTTAAATAATTCTGATAGATGTCTCATCAAATCGTACGTCAATCAAATCGCGCAACTTACCTACTTAGTGGACTTCCTTCGGTCATCCTCACTTTCACAGTTACTTATAATATTAGTAGGATTAATTAATTAATTTATTAGAAGTAATACTTAGTGAGATGATGGTTTGGATGGACGTATGATTGTTACTCAATCACGGCAGAACGGCTTACCGGATCTTCATAAAACTTAGCACGGCAGTTTATAGCTTCAAATAGCTCATAGGTCGTCCACTACTCGAATGTACTGCTTAGAAATACACACGAACAAAGTTTATAACGAAAACCAAGTATCTATTTAATTATACAATGTATGAACATAAAGTGGTATGAATGAAAGGTATTTCATCGGTCTAATCAATAACTTTATTTGTATATTTGTATAACAATAACAGTTCTAGAGTACCTAAACTTGGGGAACACAACGCTAAAGTCTCTTCGTAGCACATTGCTGTGACGCATGCACTGTCACCACGCTCCACTGCACCCAGTGTCCCTTATTGGTCTCGTCTAAGCAGGACATTCAATTTCTATTCTACTACGGCTGTTCTCTAAATATCACAAAAAAGTATGTAAGTATTATTTAAAAGAGCATTAGAAAAAGAAACAAAAAAATAATAGAAGTGAGAAGTATATTAAATACGACTACCACTCGACATGTAACCAAAACTTTAAATAAGTATCAATAACTATTGGCAATGAGTGATGGTAAAAGATATTACAATACGAATTCTACATTCAAATGAATGAGGGTCTATCAGTAATGCCAATCACAGCTAATATTTTGGAAACGATTCCTTCTACTCGTATAGTCGTCTAATAAAGATTCAGACGGAAAAGACTTTTCAATCAAATCTGTACCTTCGGGAGCTCCTTGTTTTAACACAGCTTTATTTGTTCAGCGCATAAAGAATAAAAATGAAGTGCCAAACAAAAATAAGGTATTCATTTATTTATTACACTATAGATATATTTTTTTTGGGTTAATTTAACGCTTTTATTTGATATTTAAATCTGTGAGCGCTTTTTGACCTATAGAAGACCCAAATTGAATTCCATGTAACGCCATATAAACCAACGGACGATCATCATCTTCAGTCAGCCAGGAGACGTTCACTGCTAGACAGAGGCCTCCCCCAAGGTTCTCCACAAAAATCGGTCCCGCGCTGCCCTCACCCAGCGTTTACCGGTGACTTTGACCAGTTGTCGTTCCACCTTGCGGGATGCCTACCCAATTATTGCCACTTTATCTTCTGGCTATGTCAGTGACTTTGGTACGTTTGCGAATCTCTTCATTTCTGATTCAATCCTGCAAGAATTCGAGCATAGCCCTTTCCATTGCACGCTGAGCGACTTTGAGTTAAGCTTGTTTATAAGGCCCTGTGTAGCGCTCACGGACGATCAAATACGCAAAAATAAAGATAAGTATTTTAAAAGTTATGAAGGAACAGTTTAATGTAGTTGAACCATAGGCTGAACTGAAGATTCTGGTCAAAATCCCTAGTTTTGCTTCGGCGAGGCGGCGTGGTAAGGAGATTTCATGTCGCGTTTATAAAAAAACAATATACCTCTGCAATTCCACGTCTATAAAAAAAAGATCAAAAATATGCACAATTATATTTGATATTTTGTCCACTACATTGAATTGGTGCGATTTTATAAATCCTGTAAAGACGTGTAATATGTAAAACGATGTAACTTATCATAATTGATAAGTAGATGACTTAAGATACGGAGCAATATAATTTATGATTATAATCCAATAAAATAAACAAAACTGAAAAAATATGCTAGATAAAACCGACCAGGACTCGAAACTGGGACCTCTCGTTTGCAGGACGAGTGCTCTTCTCTTTACCACTCGTTACAGAGAAGGTAATCGGTAAAGTATTCCTTACAACCACAGAACCGGTAGATAATTTTATTTTTCTTTATTTTTATATCAATACCTATATTATTATTTTTCACAGATGGATTTCTAATCACAAAAATAACTTAGCATTACCATCTAGCGCTAACATACTAAGAATTATGCATAATTACAAGAAGTAGGTCTGAATGTTTTAAATATGAAGTGAAACCGGTTAAAAAGCTTAAATATCGCGTGCTTTGTACATTAAACTTTCAGTGATAATTGATGTCGCTCTACGCCACCTGTGATTATTGATTTATGAAGTGAGCGTTTGAATATGATAGTGTTGTAATGGCGCTATAGGAGGCCGCGAGGCGGGGCGCGGGCTCGGCTCCCGGCTCGCACGACCCCTAGCGATGACAATAGTGCACAGTTGCATCTATCGCTGTAGTCGGATGCGCCGCGCCGCGGCGCCGGGCGGGGGCGAATAGTCCAGTTGACGTCGTGATACACATCGCCAGATATTATTTTATTGGTTCTGTATGACAATTTATAATAACATTATTGTATAACTGTGTGAAGCAACACTAAGGAGCTTCGCTACATTGTTCTTACTATTATTGTATGTTTGCAGTGGTGCTTATGGCAATATCGAAGATTTTTCTGTGATATATTATTAAGGTAAATAAACAAACAGACAAGGAAGGAGTCGATACTGGCGGTGATGGTTGAACTGATGGAAATAACTAGACTGGGTGTGTTGCTATGTACTGACGTGGAACTGAAATAAATTCAACGACATGATTGGCGGCTAGTGGCTTTATGACAGGTTGGTATTGCGTCACTGCTACGGAACACACGCTAGCGGCCAGTTCGTTGGGGACATTCGTCGTGTCCTATTGTTTTTGTTTATAGTTAGTTGTTCTTTGAATAAGGGAGGTATATTAATTATGTAATAATAGTGAACATCAAGGGATCGGAAGTAATTGTACTTAAATAAAAGTTGGTATTTTTATTGGAAGATTTATTAACGATTAACACCAAGTACCTATTTAATAATTTGTTTTAATATTTTGATGTTTGGTTTGAAAATATGTATGAGGGATTTTTAGTTTTTGCCGGTTATAAACTACTTATTTAAGGTTTGTCTTCTATATTGAATAAAAACTATGAGATTATGTTGCTTTTCTTGCTATGCATAAAGTACAGCATAATGATTGGTAGGGAAATTGTGTTGAAATAGATAAGTGGTGTCCGATCGATTAGTCGGAGGTGTCCGAGGTCGTGCGACATCGATTCATAGTTTGTTATAATGAGTGCGGCGGCGGCGTGAGGCGGCGCGAGGCGGGAGTGGCGGCGCGAGGCATGGAGGCAGCGCGAGGCATGGAGGCGGCGCGAGGCATGGAGGCGGCGCCGCGCGAGCTGGCTTGCCTGGCGGGCGGCGACGTGCGTTGCGCGGCGGCGGACGGCGCGCGGTTGGCGGCGGGCGCGGGCGGCGCGCTGCGCGGCTGGCGCGCGGCGGCGGCGGGCGCGTGGGAGGCGCGCGACGAGCGCCGCGCCGCGCACCGCTACGGCGTGAGCTGCGTGGCGTGGAGCGGCGCGGGCGGGCTGCTGGCGTCGGGCGGCGTGGACGGCGCGCTGCGGCTGTGGGCGCGGGAGGGCGCGCGCGTGCGCGTGCTGGCGGCGCCGCGCGCGGAGGCCGTGCGCGCGCTGTGCTGGGCGGGCGCGCGGCTGGCGGCGGGGCACGACGACGGCGCGCTGCGCGTGTGGTCGGCGCGCGGCGCGCTGCTGGGCTCGCTGCGCGCGCACGAGGCGGCGCTGACGGCGCTGGCGGCGGCGGACGACCTGGCGCTGCTGCTCACCGCCGACGCCGACGGGGTGCTCAAGGTCTACGACCTCAACGGTGCGTCCGCTTTCTTGTTCGATAGTGTTTTTGCACCCAGTTACAGCGAATTTAGTAACTTAGAAAATGCCAAAAATTTGTGACATTTTCAGTTGCTGCCCAACCAAAACGTGCCTACTCCTTAATGGTGTCTCCTCAATGACATAAAATCACATTTTTTAATATTACTGTTTATTTTTCTATTTCTACAATAATAATTATTTCTAAATTCTCTAACAAAAAAATCTTGTTTGGTTGAGCGCACAAAGAATACTGGTGGATCTCGCCTTGAACGAGTAATGCAAGGTCGATTATATCATATTATCCAATAACATTTTTTACCACAACTTTTTGATAAGTCTTTTTATTTTTCAAAAGCCGGGGAGGAAAGCTTTGTATTCAATTTTTGGATTTCAATTTCTCAGTCGCTAACAATTTGGTAGGAGCGTTATTCCTTTAGTATTCCTGTTCCAATGATTTTTTACTACGGATGGGCCGAATGTGGTTTGAACTGGTTTCGAACCGTAGTTCTGGAACCGTACTTCGGTTCAATTTAGCCGCGTTTTGGAATAGCTATCTACTCTTACGATCTAGGGTATACTAGAAGAAAATACCGCTTAATAATAGTCCAAAATAATAAATGGTTGCTAAATGTAGTAAAAACTAAAAATAAAATTAATTCAGTTTATGATTGTACCTTATTAAGATATGACACTTTGTTAAAAGAATGCAAGCTGTTTGTTTGTTTGGATTGAATAGGCTTCGGAACTACTTAACCGATTAAATAATTCTTTCACTGTTGGTAAGCTGCACTATCCCGGTGAACATAGACTATGTTTTATCTCGGTATTCCCACGAGAACACGATCTAAGCGGGTGATACCATGGAGCGCTGCTAGTTATAGATATTAATTTATTTCTATATGTAACGTATGATAGTGATTAAAAAACCGTATGTTTTATAACGAATGTTCGGCATTTAAACCGAATTTCTGCCGAATGATGAAGTTCGGCGCAAGTTCGGTTAAACAGAATGTAAAATGATGTTCGACCCATCTCTATTTCTTACCGGACTGCGGCAAGCAAAGGAGGGTTATGTTTCCAACGCGTGTGTATGTCTGTTTCTTGTTCCCTCATATCTACTGAACTGGACGGATTTAAACAAATGAGGTATCAAAAGATACGTATTAACTGCGGGAGTAATATAGGAATCTCCTACGTGCTTGTTTTGTGATTTTTAGTTTTAACTTACTTTTTTCCGCAGTCAGGTTTTAGTTTTTGTAATAACTTTTTTATTTACTGGAGTTTTTGTTTATCTTTCATAGCACAACTATATTATAACAGTTTTGAAGTTATTCCGTAAACTTGTCTATCTTTAACGCATTGACAGCAGAACTACTAAATTGATTTTGATGACATTAAATTAAAGGATAAGCTTTGAACCTCAAGAAAGGACATAGTTTTATTATTTGTCCAATCACAATAACTGATACTCACGCAACAACTAGTAGATACGAAACTACATTTTATAAGAACCTACTGACCTACTTCCATTTGTTCACATTAATCATAAGCTAATAACCACATCGAAACTGCAATTTATCGAAGAAAATATTATACTGTTATATTTAATACGTTACATCTGATGAAGGAAGTGAACAGTTATAGTTGAATAAGATAACTATTCATTATTGTTTCATACATACATACATACATAACCTCACGCCTGTCTCCCCTTGGGGTAGGCAGAGACAAGGGAACACCAATTGCTGCGATCCAAACATACCTCTTTCGCTTCATCCACGTTCATGAATATTTTCATACATGATCGCCGGTTACGGGTACTTTAAATTTTTACTAGGCCCTTTTTCAAAATGTCACCAATTTGATCGGCATACGTTCGCCTAGGCCGGCCCCTTCCAACAACACCATCCATTCTTGCTCTGTACACCTCTTTCGTAAATCTTCTTTCACTCATCCTTTCCAAATGTCTAAACCACCGTAGTTTTCAATTTTAGTCACTACATCCTCTTTCAATCCGCATCTCTTTCTTATACGCTTGCCATAACCGAGTACAAGGCGCCATTAACACAATTTCCTGCTTTTACTCTCCTTTCAATATCACCTTCACACTTCCCATCTCTTGTAAACAAGGACCCTAAGTATACAAACTCTTTCACTTGTTCCACTTTTTCATCTCCTATCATAATATTGCATTCCGTCATATCTTCATTCCTCTCCATAACCAAGACTTTCGTCTTTCCAACGTTCACTCTCAAACCTTTCCTTTTAAATGACTCCTACATAACATTGACCATTTGTTGCAGTTCCGAAGCTGACGATGCAAGTAGAACCTGGTCGTCAGCGTAAAGCAAAGTTTTGATCACTGTCTCATTCATTTCTTAGCCCCATTCAGATTCTTTCAGATCTTTCAAACAGCTATCCATGAATAGGTTGAACAGCCATGGAGACGCTACACAGCCCTGTCTAACACCGCTTTCGATGCTAAACCAATCCGTGTAGTCATCATTCAACCTAACACAGGCACTCGAGTCCTTATATAAGGATTTGAGTGCCCGTATCAAGTCACTATCCACCCCATACTCGGACAGAGTTGACCACGGCTCACTTCTCACCACACTGGCATAAGCCTTTTCCAAGTCGATGAAGCAGCAGAAAACCTTTCGGTGTTTGGCCAGAACCTTCTCGGTCACTGATCTTAAGGAAAAGACTTGATCCGTACATCCCATCCCCTTTCGGAATCCCGCTTGCACATCCCAAATCTTGCTTTCTTTTTCATTCATCACTCTCTCGATTAATATCTTTGCATACATTTTGCCTACAATACTCAGAAGACTAATGCCACGGAAGTTTTTGCATTCCTGCTGTGAGCCCTTGCCTTTATAAAGTGGCACAATAACGGCTTTGTACCAGTCATCTGGTACACGGCCAGAACACCAACACTTATTAAATAGCTGGTACAGCAGTTTGCTGTGACACCTTCACCTGCCTTGAGCATTTCGGCATCTATCCTATCATACCCTGCCGCTTTACCCAATTTTAAACCTGCCATTGCTTTCATTACTTCTTCCATGCTTATCTCACTTTTACCATCGGTTACGCCACTCGAAGGTGGAGAACTACTTTCCAAAACATCACTCGCGTTTCGCTCAAATAAATCCTCGAAATATTCCTTCCACTGATTCATTATATCTTCATGCTCACTAACAATATTCCCATTCTGATCTCTTATCACGCCCACTTTCGAGTCTCCAACCTGCCCTCGGGCTCTTCCGACTAAGTGCCAGAACAGTTTGGAATTGGCTCGAAAGTTTTCTGAGAATTTCCTATCAAGCTTGTTCTTACATTTTCTTTCTTTTTGCTCACCATATCTTTCACAGTCTTTCTTAATCTATCATACTTTTCTTTTGCTACTTTTTCATCATCATTCAAGTCATCTCGCAATCTGTTTCTGGCTCTTATAGCTAGTAGGTCTAGCCACGCTTTCTTCTTTTCTAGTACAATACCTTTCACTTCATCATCCCACCATTCGTTCTTATCCCTCCTCACATTCTTCTTCACACTTACCCCACATATTGTTTCTACCATACGTGTATTTGTTTCTACCACACAATTCTTAAATTTAGTCCAATATTCCTCTAACTCGCAGTCTTCGTCAATCAATAGCGGTCCCAACCTTTCTTTCAATTCTAACTTGTACTTCTCACGGACATTCTCTTCTTGCAAATTTTCGACTTTCACTCTCTTCTTTCTAGACATACGTACCCGTGGGCGAAGTCGCCATTTTTCTAGCAGACCTGCCATACGTGTCACTACAAGAAAATGGTCGCTTCCGACATTCACTCCACGGTACACCCTCGTATCCTTCACTTTCGTTCTTAACCATTCATCCACAATAAAAAAGTCTATCATACTTCTCTCAGACTGCCTCTGCCAAGTATACATGTGAATCATTTTGTGACTAAACATTGTGTTAGTCACCACGAGCTTTCTCTCCAAGCACACATCTAACAGACCAGTTCCATTATCGATCATCCTTTCATCACCAAACTTTCCTAAAACTCTTTCATACCCATCACGCTTTACACCCGCTTTATTGTTTCATTGAAATAAAAAAAATCTTAAAAAAAGTGCAAGAATAAAAGTTGCTTAAACCATAGATGCAAAAATAAGACATTCTTAAAGAACTGTACAGAACATGTAAAGTTATTTTTGTATTTATATTGACTATATTGGGTGACATATAAGACGTTAACACAGCAGATAGCATTTTAAGACATTCATTGTACATATTAGCTATAGAAGCAAACAATTAAACTCTATTGATAATAGTTTTAAATAGCATAAACAGCTATCTTGTTATCACCCCAAGGTTGAATAATGTCTCAAACTCACATGCTATGGATCTATGGCAGTTTATACTAGCAATTAGGTTAAATAAGTCTCGAGTGATTAAAAAATATTCAGAAAATATAAAATCGACTTCAAAATTAAACTAAAAGGTAAAATATAAAAACGATATCTTCTGCCTTTAATAAACTCACTTTAACAGAGGTACTAAGTAATCTTTGAAGTCGTTAAAGAAAAATGTATATTATATTTTTCTTTGGTAGGTTGAAATTCCCTGTCTCAAAAACTACTGACCGAATTTTGATGAAAGCAGTATTCCCCAATATAGACAATACCTTATATCACAAAAAAAGAATGACTGAAATCAGACTTGTAGTTCTGGAGATACGCGAACACAAACATATAAACATATTTACATACATACACTTTTGAAATTTGGCAAATTTGTTCAGACTCTGATATAGACTAACATATGCAAAAACTGGGCAGTTCTGGAAATATTACATACATACGGGTCAAACTGATAATCTCCTTTTTTTGAAGTCGGTTAAATAAATGACCAAGCAACGAATGATCAAACAAGTCAGGTCCACGTGTTTGAACTTAAGTTTAACAAGAATTTTCTGTTTCGGATTTAAGTTTCACCTTGTACAGACCAATCAATATATTTTATTTTATTTTTTATTTTATTTTATTTTAAACATGGTAAACCAGAACTAAATAATCTTAATACATAAATAGTGTAGGTACAATATGTTTACACTTATAGAAATTATGTAACATAAACATGTAAGCACTCACTGAAGCAATAACAAAAATTGAAAATAAAAAACAAAATAAAAATTTTGAAAAACCCACGACGCGACGGTTAAAAAGTAATTGAAAAAGAATAAAATAATTTAAAATTCCCCGACTGAAATGATTTATGTGACGAGAGATAATTAACGTGAAAAGCTTTTTTAAAAGTTCACTTGATCTCACACAGAGTCGGTCATATTATGAACAACATACTATTTGTTTTCATAGCACTTCCCTACGCTTACCTATTCGGTTCTCGAAGATGTAGATTTCGCAATAACATAGGTATTCAACTCCCTATGAACTTTATAAGAAGAGCAAGAAAATCCGTCTGGGGCTGCCATTGAATGAATTCGTTTTGTAGTTTTATATTGAAAATTTAAAATATTGATGGCAGCCCTCGACGGATTTTCTTGCTCTTCTTATAAATTTCATAGGAAGTTGAATACCTATGTTATTGCGACATCTACATCTTCGAGAACCGAATAGGTAAGCATAGGGAAGTGCTATGAAAACAAATAGTATGTTGTTCATAATATGACCGAGTATTGAAAATATCAATGTCTACTTTATTGACAAGTCTGTTGATGTTGTTGCAAACTCGCAACAGAAACGAATTCCTTCTGTAATTTGTAGAAACTACAGGTGTGTCAAATATTTTATTAATCCTAAAACTCCGCGTGGGTACCGAAAAGTTTAATTTATAAAGTAATTCAGGACAATCAATCATGTTCTGGGCTATTTTTAAAATATATATATAATCCGCTATCTGACGGCGCATGTATAGGGGAAGAAGATGGTGAGTTTTACATATATGCTGGTAGTCTTTGCTAATATATTGTTGTTTCATACGGAAACATAAAAAACGGATAAATCTTTTTTGGATGCGTTCTATGCGTGAAATATACACTTCATATTGAGGGTTCCAGATCTGAGATACGTATTCAAGATTATTACGAACGTACGTACAGTACAATATCTTAAGTGTTTTTATGTCTCGAAACTCGCTAGAACGACGCATCACAAATCCCAATGAGCGCGAGGCTTTAGTCACAATACTGTCTATATGAGTATCAAACAAAAGTTTGTTGTCGAATGTGACCCCCAGGTCACGCATTAAGTTTTCACGTGTTAAAAACTGGCCGAGCAACTTGTAATTAAATATCAAGGGACTGTTTTTGCGAGTATAGGTGACTATTGAGCATTTAGCAGGATTTAAGTCAAGTTTATTAGAAACGCAGTAGTCCTCAAGCAGCAACAGGTCAGCTTGGAGAGCTTCGGCATCGAAACTGGTCGAAACTCTTGAATATAGTTTCATGTCATCGGCAAAACAAAGCAGATGACTTGATGTTAAATATGAATGAATATCATTAGTAAAAATTGAGAATAATAAAGGTCCTAATAGTGATCCCTGAGGGACGCCACTTGATATTTTGGTCCAACTTGAAATATAATTGCTGACAACAACGGCTTGAGATCTGTTATCAATATAAGAAGCCAGCCATCTCAACAGGTTACCAGAAACTCCAAGTTTGAAATCTTTTTGTAGTAGTTTGACGTGATCTATACGATCAAAACATTTGCTGTAGTCCGTATAGATCACGTCAACTTGGTCCCCGGCTTCCATTGCCTCCGTCATAAAATCACTTATCAAAACCAAATTTGATAAAAAATGTTAGTTTGTATGAAAAATCTTATTCCTTGAGTGCACCGATGTGAAACTTGGTGTAAAGTTTTTCAATGTGTGTCTGGTTGTGTTATGAAAGGAATTCCCGAAATTCCCACGGGAACAGGAAATATATGATGTTTTAGTTTGTATGAAAAAATCCCATACCTTGAGTGCACGGATGTGATACTTGATATATAGTTTCTTCAATAAGTGTCTGTTTGTATTATGGAAGGAATTCCCGAAATTCCCACGGGAAGGGGTTCGATCTTTTAGTTTGTATGAAAAATTTTATTCCTTGAGTGTACGGATGTGATACTTGGCATGAAGGTTTTTCAAAGAGTGACTGGTTGGGCTACGAAAAAAAATCCCAAAATTCCCACGGGACGGGAAATTTATGATTTTTGGTTTGTATGAAAAAAACTTATCCTTGAGTGCATGGCTGTGATACTTGGTATAAAGGTTCTTTCAGTGGGTGTCTGGTTGTATAGTTTCTGAAATTTCCACGAGAAGGGTAGTTAAGCGCATACGAAGTTGCGGGATAAAGCTAGTATTTTATAAACAGCTTCTCAAATACACTCTAAAGTAAAATACTTGGAGAAATCCAAGATACATTAAAATAGTGTACCTAAAGCAAAAGAAATAGCAAGAGAGCCTTCCTCGGGGCTTTCGTTGCATCCTTATTTTTGATTTTGATTAATGGAGGAAAATATTGTTTATTTGATCTTGCTTAGAAACTCCAGGTGTTGTTGTGTCAATTTTGTGACTTTAAGCGTAAATGGCACTAACAACACACATTGACGAAAAATGTATATCTTCAGACACTGTAGAATTCTAAAAAAGATTCATTACTCGAACGCGGCCCAGTCGAGCTAAGTTATTTTATTGTGTGCCCTAGGCACACATCGATCGTTTCGCTTTTCTTATTGATGCCGAGTCCATTAGTTATTTTAATGCTTATAACTTAATGTAGCTTATTGTTATATCAGAGGATACTAAAAAACGGAGCACAATAAATATTTAATGGGCTCCCATACAACTTTCGTAGTAGATCGCACCAATTGCATAATAAATCGCGAAAGTGTTTGTTAATTATTAATGTCGATATTCCCGTCGAAGAGAGAGGCAGTGGACTGTAGATTTTTCCTTGCAATATACAGGTAGGTAGCAGTGTCATGTTAGCGTTGCGTGGTGAACAATTATCAATAGGGACAATGTTAGATCTAGTTAATGTAGAGGTAAAGGTAACGCTGAGTCCTAAGCGAGTCTTACACTGTCAGCTTATGACCCGCACACTTGAGATTACTTTTGTTGGCCGCTGGGTGCTTTTATTGAGCTATGTGAAATCTAGAATCAGGAACCTGTCAGTGCATCAGTAGGGCCGCAGCACAGCATTGCATAGTTTGTGTGTGCAGCGGTGTGCGGCGGCGCGACGACGCCGCTGCACTGGGTGGACGGCGCGCACGACCTGGGCGCGCTGTGCGCCGCGCCCGCCACGCATGCGCCGCTCGCCGCCAGCGCCGGCCACGACGCGCTCATACGCATCTGGAGGTTCGCCAAGGACGACCAAGGTAACGACACCGTGACTTGATTTTAAATCACCGTTTCAGTCAAGCTATGAATGCCTTCTCAAGACTTTTGTTCTTAGAAGAGTAAATGTTTTACAGGATATTTGATTTAATCAATTGAAAATGGGTAAATTTTTGTGTAGTTTTAAGTAAAAGTGAGGTCGAAGAATTGGTTCATAATATTCTTAGACTACTTCTCGAAGCCCATTGTAGGTTATGAAACATTTCGCTAGATACATTACCTATGGTCGAAGCTGTCACTATTTCTAAATCTTTTTCTAGCTTGGTGATGGGGTAGCTTTTCATAATAGTGAGCCCCTTAATAGTAATAAAAAGTTTAGTTGTCTGGTGGCAGGGTCCCGCAGCGTGCGCGCGGCGGCCACGCTGCGCGGGCACGGCGGCGCGGTGGCGGCGCTGAGCTGGCGCGGCGCGCTGCTGGCGTCGGGCGCGGCGGACCGCTCGGCGCGCGTGTGGCGCGTGTCGCCCGCCGGCGCCGGCGCCTGCCTGCACGTGCTGCACGCGCACGCGCGCTACCTCACCGCCGTCGCGCTCGACCACAGGCACCGCTACCTCGTCACCGGTAAGTCACAGTCAAAGTAAAGTTCAATTTCTGATACAGACGTCAATTAATTTAATTTACTTTTAAAAACGCAGTATGGAATAAATGGCTATATGACAGACAAGACTTCGCCTTTTGTAAAGCGCCATCTATCGAAGCCTTTTGTACCGTTTTGTTTTTTTTCTTAGAGCTGTCAGAAAACCTCTAATTATGGTGATGAAAACGGTCACGTCACAAAATTATAGTACTACATTACTATAAAGGGCGAAAACATTACCTCTAAGCTTTTCTAAAACATAAGGGCACGCATAGTTACGACGACGTCGAGGAAACTTTAATGGTGCATAATATTTTGCACGATATAGTTTTTCTTGTGGGGGTTAAATGTTTATTGCAAAAATGTCAAAGGTCCACTTTTGTGCTATGAATCGGCTGTCTTTGAAATGAATACCTGTAGGTGTGAAGTTATTACGTAATAGGTACCTACCTATGTAGTGCTTGAAAGCGAAATTCCAGCATTTTGATTAGTATGAATGGAGAAAACTTGTGGCGAACTTGATTCCGATATTTTTGCTCCTGCATTTAATTATTTCTGAACAGATAAAACGTTTTTTTAGAAAAGTACAAAAAAATGTGGCACAGCGCTACAACTATTTTCTAGAAATTGTATATATGACTTGTAGTTTTTTTTTCGCTTGGTGGTAGGATCCCTTCTGGGTCCGCCTGGCTAGCAACCACCCTTTATATAAAGTCTGCCGCCAAATGTTACCGCTCCGGCGGTAATGTGTTCCGGCAATATTGTATAAAGAGCCAGTTCCTTCCTAAGCCCGTGTGCTTTCATCTTCGACCTCATCGTCACTTACCATCAGGTGAGATTGAGGTCAAACGCGGGTTTAGTCACTTATAAAAAAAAATAGTACAATGCCCAAAGTAGGTAACAAGTAAACTACCCAAGTAAACTGCCCCTTGACCTTTTTTGCAGTCCGAAGGTTGCATTATTGTGATTTTTTATTATTTTAAGGGAATTACCGTATTTTTTGTAAAATCCTGAAAAAATCTTTCACTCTCATACCTATATTTTATATGATCTATCGCATACTGTGCCGGGGCGGGGCGGGCCGCATTTTATTTATTTCAGTTTACTGGTTTCTATAGCACATATTATCAATAAAAAATATTACAATTATACCAGATGTATGAAAATGACGGAGGCAGATTATTGCGCTGCGATGCGACCCGGAATAGTGTGCGCGTACCTTGGTACCCAATTATCTGCCTGCCGAAACCGCATACATTTTATATGAAATGCGCCCCGCCACGCCCCGGCATAGTGTGGAATACTTCATTTAAAATGAATGAGAGGCTTGCACGCGGATTTTTGCGATGCGATGCGACCCTGCATAGTGTGCGGTATAATACCTATACAAATAATAAGAAGCACATTTAATGAATCATAGTTTATTGTTTTATTATTTATTAAATGTACTTATAAAAATAAGTTATGCCTATGTATATGTATAACCATAGAGGTATCAAACTTCATAAAATAAGGTGATTCCACTTATTTGAAAGTTGTAGATACGTGCTTGCGGATAGAACAACATAACTCACACGTCACAATACTTCTGACCCCCCTGCCTGCTCATTCTAGCAAATATCTTCGACCTAAGCCATCTACAACGACTAAAGCCCCTATTATGAAAGCTTACTAACGCGTTGGCCATAACTCAAGCACAGATTCGCTGTCAATTGTCCACGGCGCGGCGTTTTGACAGAAAACGCGTTATTCAGTCAGTCAGTTATCGTAACTGCAGTGCGAGCACAGAACTTTATCGACTCGCATGTTTACGAATGTTCGTATAGTATCGAGACGGTTTGTAAGCAATCATTGAAATCTATCTATTGCCGCACGGCCAGTTTAAGTAAATGTGTGCCTTGTTTTTTAAGTATGTTGGACTCTTAAATAACTGTACAATAAAAAATTACAATGATACTAAAAACTTGCAACCGATTACATACTAAACGAACATACGAGTCGATAAAATTCTGTGCTCGCATTGTTTGAAATTGTATAGTGGTTATATGATGGTAGTATTGGGCATGGTTGGCGGGTGCTTGCAGGGTCGGGCGACAAGACGCTGCGCGTGTGGGCGCTGGGCGGCACGCGCGCCGACTCGCCGCTGCAGCCCGCCTGCGCGCCGCACCTGCACTACGCGCTCGGCGACCTCGAGGTCAGCACGCTCCCGACGCTCCCTGACCCTAGTTGTCATTAGTGGTGCCTTACGGCAGTGTTCTCCATACAAATTATGTCCAGTGCAGGCACGTTTGCAGCCCCCATCTTACATTGTCAACCGCCTCACAGCAGTGTAAATCAGCTCTTATAGGTTCGTTGAAAGCCAAACCATGAGTACCTGAATGGATAAAACTATATAAAAGACATTATGCAATTAAGCTTTTTTATTAATGTACAGAGATTCCTAGTCACACTTAAACACATAATATTCGCACATTTTTTTTCACCATAATGGTGTTTATATTCTCAGATTTGTATTTTTAGCGCGCTATTTTTTTGTATATTCTATGTGATAACGTTTGCAGGGTATCGAGGCGATACCTGACGAGGAGCTATTGGAAGCGGATGCAGTGAGCTCGGAGCAGGCCGACGGTGAAGGTTGTTGTGCAGTCAGTCTCCGACACGGGGACATTCTCTATAATATGTTTTTATATACTTCAGCGTGACTGGTCACCGTTCAAATCGAATTTATCATATACTGGCAAGGCCATAAGTTACGACTATTGATTAATACATTAGTGTGGTTCATAATTGATTGCTTTACTGAAGCTAAAAGCGGCAAAAGCCTCACTGAATTACAGAAAGGAAAGCTTAAAGTAACCGGTGTTGAATTCACTATGGTTCATGTAATGGTTATGGTAAATTAGCTCTCTAACCTACAATATAATACCCAAAAATGGGCTTAACTTTTTTAAAATTAAAATAATGAGTTGTGTGAAATATTTTATGCTTATGATAATTGTATGTTTCATTTTCAATTTAAAGAAACTTGTAGGATTTTGCATTTTCCTCACCACCAACCAATGTTTTTATTCATAGTGGTCATATAGATCATTCGCCGAAATATTAGGCATCGTTCAAGAAAATCAGTATTGTCATGATAATGAGATCACCTAGTGTTATTTATGTTGGTGCGTGTGCGCAGGGTGCGGCGGCAGCGGCGCGCGGCGCGTGTGCGTGGCGGCGGCGCACGACGCGGCGCTCAACTGCATCGCGGCGCGCGGACACCTGCTCGCCACCGCCGCCAGGTCCACTGCCCGCCACCCCTGTACTGTACACTCCACAGCTTGCAAGGATGACACGTTTGCCTTCCATTACACCTGACATTTTGGACACAGTGTACCTATAGTACACTATACTATACACTGTATATATATTTTTTAAAGGTTAGGCTTTGAAACAAGAAACATCACTCTGCTGAATTAAAGTTATTTAATTGAATATTTACATTTATCTATGATTCAAAGTTAATGTATTACTTGTAAAAGGCAAGCTCTACCTCCGAAGCTAATAATCTCCATCTGAAACACCTCACATCACTTTTCTTCTGAAAAAATCAAGGGTAGCTATGGCAGATCTTTCGTAAGGAAATTTCGTAAGGAGCTGAACAAAATTCCATCACAAAACTCTGCTTCAACTTCTTCCTCACTCACTGAAAACTTCAACAATTTCCAAGTATTAATTAATACAGCCATGGATAACTTACAGAAACAGATTCAATTTTTGGCATTTGAACTAGATAAAATGCAGATGCATGGTCGTAGAAAATTATACTTTTCCATGGAATACCAGAGCACAAAAATGAAGATGTGACCTGTGCCGTGACAAAAGTCATAAGTGAGAAGATGAAGGTAACTGAGTTCTGCAAAACCGATATTAGTAACTTATCGTTTGGGTCAATCCATTAAGCCATACAAACCTCGCCCAATCCTGATCAAATTTTCTAAACTCAATTGCAAGGATAACGTATGGAAACTCAAAGGATCTGGTGTAACTTTGTCGGAGTTTTTAACGAAGCTGAGACATGATACATTCGTTGCTACTCGTTAAAGATTAGACGTGAAGCGGTGTTGGACCCGTGACGGTTCCATATTCTTGCTGGGACATAATGATGAACGACATCGAATCGTCACCATGGTTGACCTTGATGCTATCGCGAATCCATCAACAACGACAAGGCTGATCTCAAATCTCCACAGCAACTGAAGCCAGCAAGAACTAGGCGCCTAAACCGTAAATAGTCTAATCTATTTCCTTCCTTTATGTCCTGGATCCTGGTATGTATATGTGTGTATTTATCTCTATTTCTTTTCTTGGTATGTCTACCTCCGGTAAAAATAATTCTTCTTCTTCTTCTTATTCTTTATGGCAATCAGCCGTTGCTATGAATAAACAGATAATTTTTGCCAGTATCGCGTGGAGGGGCGTAGACTATCTTTGACAGCCACCAGCCCTTACTGCTTCTTAAAATTGCTGTATAATATCCTTATAACCTTATATTGAATTGATGGATGTATTTCAAAAGGCGTTTGAGAATAATATGATCTAGGATTGAGAGTAGAGCCCACATATTGATTAGTCTAGGGACCTGTCGGGGAAGAAAGGGAGGATACAGGGATGAGGGTGAGAGGAGGCAGTTAAAAAAGATGTGGTTGTTGTTGGTCAATATTATTGACAATCTCTTTCTACATAACTTATTAATGTATTTAAAAATTGTTTTATTTAATACATTTATCTATATTTTTAGTATTTAGCCAGAGGTAGAGCTTTTTTGTTAGTTTTTGTTTTGTGTTTATTTTTTATTTTCATTTACTTATTCTATTTATTTATTAATTTATTATTTTTCTATTATTTACTAATATAATATGTATGATGGGCAAGGTGACAATGGTTTACCTGACTATGATTCATGTTCCTTTTAGTGAGACCGTGAAGAATCTCGGTATCATCTTTGATCGCACGCTCTCCTGGGTACCACAGATCACATTAGTGAGTAGGAAGATGTTTGCCGCGGTGAATTCACTCAAGTGTCTTCGCAATTTCCTCCCCAGCTATCTTGACCTAACTGAAGAACTCTTTGATAAACTTGAGCGGCTCCAAAATCCTTTCAAGGTATCTGACCAGTGTGGCTGGGGTCAAACCTCATAATAATAATAATATAAACTATTATTAGGAGCAACGTTCAGACCAGTCGGTTCACGAATGGGTGAATAGGGATCATGATTCATGAGTTTCTACCGGCTTCCACGGCTACCGTACCTCGAAGGAACGTTAAGCCAAGCTTCGGGTGCTATAGAATTGTAAATATTAGACATAAGAGTTTGTCTGAAAATCCTGACACCCACAAACTAGCACGGGGCCTTTTTAAAATTTAAAAAGATAATTTAAATGAAAGTAATAAGGAAGAGACATATTAAAAGTAATATAAAAGAATAACATAATATTTACAAGAAACCAATATATTGTCATTTTTTTTCATGTATTGAGCGTATGAATAGGTATATGTGTGGGGTCATATTGCTTTTTAAATGGAACTCCAATACAATTATCAAGGGTCAGAAGTTCTGGACGGGAGCTCCGCAAGTCTAACGATACCAGGGAACTAATATTGTCTGTACAATCTGCACAGTTTGTAGTTTCATAAGTGATTAAATGTTATCGATCGATCGATTGGTGCATTAACATTCATAGACGCCATTGATCCTGTCGATCTAAACACCTATTAAAATATCCTGTTAGTATTGCTCTGGATCTATTTTATATTTCAAAATGTGTAATACAAATATTGCATTTACTCATGAGTATGATAGCACTTTATGAATAATAACAATAAATAATAACTCATTTATTTCAAGTAAAAAGAACTCATTTATCTTGGTAACTATTTTACTTTAATTTCTGACGTTTATTTGTATCTTTATTAACAATTCGCAATCATATTTCAGCTCACTTATTCAAATAAAAATATTTTTTAATAATTACAAGTAGGTAATAATGTTTTACATAAAAGATTGTAAAAGATCAAAAGTTAGTGAATTGTAGTCTATTACACATGGCTATATTGCCAAGAAAGGTTATGAAATAAAATCTGTACATTAATAATGAGTGTACCGCTTTGATTTCTGGCCAGCAATGAGTGCATGTTGTACACAGCGACGGGCGCGTGCGCGTGTGGGAGTGGCAGGCGCGGCGGCGGCGGCTGCGGCGGCGCGCGGACCTGGCGGCGCACGAGTACCCCGCCACGCTGGTGGCGCTACCGCTGCCCGCGCTGCTCTCCGCCGGCCTCGACGGCACGCTCAAGCTCTGGGACATCGACGTGAGTGGGCTTTCGAGGGGGACATATTCCAAGCATTCGGCTGTAGTATGGTCACAGTCAAATGCCTTAGAATAGGCCCCTCAAACCTAATGCTATTTTCTTATGTAGTACGTTGTTAATCTATTGCATAGCTTCTATCGCGGCCTGCAGCGGTGATACTTTTTACTTTTTCCATCTATAGATAAATACCAGAACTTTTAATGACTTTTTGAAATATCACGCTTGTCTCTTTAGTTTATTTAATTAATGCAGTATTTTTTTCCTTTATTTTTTTTTCTTTGATATTAATTCAAGTTACGCTTTGAGAGTGGTGACCGATAAAATCACCACGCTCAAAGTCCAACTTGAATTATTATCACAGAAAAAAAAAACAAAGGAAAAAAAATACTGCTTTAATAAAATAAATAAATAATTATAATTGCATAACTTGATAAAAAATGCTATGCAATAGCTTTACCGCGGCAGTCTCCGAGTGCCACACGTCTTTTTTTGTTTTTGTGTGTCTGTTCGTTTATGGCAGTTTTTAGGGATGAGTAGAATGATTCGATTTTCTTGGTAGTAGATAGCTCGATTGGCGGGTAAATTTGTACTACAGTCCATAGTTGTTTGCTAGATGGTATCTGTAAGTTTAGTGTAGCAATTCTTTCTGATACGCCAATTATTTCTAAAATATGTTCTTTTAGTGTTTTCTTTACTAAGAATCCTACTCCGTGTCTTCCTGGTGTTTCGCCTTTGTGGTACAATATGAAGTAGTAGTGTTCCTCAATAGTTTCACCGTATCTCCTTACTTCAGATAATCCGATAATGTCCCACTTTATATCTTGAATAGCATACAGAAGTTCTTGTAGGCTTTGTTCAGTCCTCAGAGGGAGAGTGTTATACAGGGTTGTTTTTTCGACACCAGCCAAATTTAAATGTTATTTTCTTTGATACGATATAAACGTACCTGTAAATTTATTTAAGTATCGCTCAGTAGAAAAAAATACCACACACTTTCTTAGAAATAGTCACTGTTGATGAGCGTAGCTACTACGACGCGGCATTTCATTGATGACGTGACGGTTGTACTACAAGATTTTTTGTAGTAGCGCGTAGTCGTATTTATTTTAATGGTATTCATTCATAATTTAGTATGACCATGAGTGTCTTTAGTATGGTAGCGAATAATATTAACCTACCTTTTTTTGAAAAAAATGTTATATATATACGGGTTTTTATATATATAATGTATAAGTATTTAGTTTCTTGTTTCGGAAGCTATTGTTTCTGTTAGTGTTCGGAGGGTAGTGGTCGTCTTTCCCCGCGGTGACCAACTGTCTTGGGGTGGGTTTGTTGTTTCATCAATATATATAAAACTGTTCCGTTACTGACTGAGTGACTGAGGTACTGAGGTACTGAGTGACTGACAGACAACGTACAGCCGTAACTAATAGGCGTAGAGATCTGAAATTTGGAACATAAATTCTTTATGTATGTATGGGTGCACTAAGGAAGGAATTCCCGAAATTCCCACGGGAACGGGAAATATAGGACTTTTTAGTTTGTATGAAAAATCTCATTCTTTGAGTGCACCGATGTGAAACTTGGTGTAAAGGTTTTTCAATGTGTGTCTGGTTGTGTTATGAAAGGAATTCCAGAAATTCCCACGGGAACGGGAAATATATGATGTTTTAGTTTGTATGAAAAAATCCCATCCCTTGAGTGCACGGATGTGATACTTGATATAAAGGTTCCTCAATAAGTGTCTGTTTGTATTATGGAAGGAATTCCCGAAATTACCACGGGAAGGGGTTGGACTTTTTAGTTTGTATGAAAAATCTTATTCCTTGAGTGTACGGATGTGATACTTGGCATGAAGGTTCTTCAAAGAGTGACTGGTTGTGCTACGAAAAAAATTCCCAAAATTCCCACGGGCACGGGAAATATATGATTTTTAGTTTGTATGAAAAAACTTATTCCTTGAGTGCATGGGCGTGATACTTGGTATAAAGGTTCTTTCAGTGGGTGTCTGGTTGTATAGTTTCTGAAATTTCCACGAGAAGGGTAGTTAAGCGCATACGAAGTTGCGGGATAAAGCTAGTTGGGTATAATAGTGAGTTTGTTGTTCGTTTTCAGTTTTTACTCTTAAGGAAGGTTATTTAATGAATAAATTCCTCAAAAAACCCTATCTAATATATGGACAAAAATAGTTTATTCTTCATGATGAAATAGGAAAGAAAAACGGCGCCAAATCAGGCATGGCCGAAAGCGTGTTTGAATTTTGAAACACGCTTTAGGCTATAGTTAATTCATCATAAGAACATGTAATGTACTATCGAACCAATTGAATCATGAAACACCCGTAAGTTCATTTTGGCAAGCCGTCTAAATGCTAGTAGGTCGAAATTCGCTTGAATATAGGTTTTCTTGGTGACGACCTTGTTATCATTTCATTCGACACTGACATTTACTGAGTACAGCACAATTCGAACAGTATCTAAAATGTCCTAAGTGCATTATACGCGATAGACCTTACTAGTTTGACAGTTTCAAACGAATTATCAGCAAAAAGGGTCATGATTCAGTTGGTTCGATAGTACTTACTTACTAACATTCGATGTCGGCACGATCGTTGGTTGTTCAGAGCGGGGTGCTGGTGCGCGCGGTGAGCGCGGGCGGCAGCGAGAATGTGGGCGCAGAGGCGGGCAGCGGCGTGCGCGGCGGCGGCGTGGCGCGGCGCGCGGCGGGCTGGGCCGCGCTGCTGGCCACGGACGCCGGCGCCGCGCAGCTGTGGCCGCTCGCCGCCGCCGGCCCCGACGCCGCGCAGCCCGAACGGTAACACGCATTCTATTCCTGTACTATTAAAGAAAGAAAGAAAGAAAGAAATCATTTATTTGCTGAATATGGTCGGTATTTACATGGTAAGTTAACGTTATGGTGCAGCATACTCAACCGTGCAACGGTGTGCAAATTTTTCTATGTCCTAAATCAATTACATAATACCAACATTAATATAGAAAAAAGAAAAACATAATAAGCATAAACATAAACATAATAAGGTCATAACAAACATAAAAAAATTATTGGTAAAATATGTCAAAATTTATAAGGTATGTATGTCAAAGTAGTACAATAAAATCACAAATATCAGTTTAAAAATTCATTCACGCTATAATAACATTTTTCGACCAAATAATTAAATAATTCCTTTTTAAAATTTCTCAATGTCATATTTTTTTTAAAACTTGGCAGTTTATTATATATTCTAATAGCCATAAAATACACATTTTTAGAATATAGGTTCAGTTTTTGGGCAGGTATGTAAAGTTTATTCTTGTGCCTTCCTTTACCATTTAACATTTCTTCATTTGTTTTGAAGAAGTATGCATGTGTTTGTACAAAAATGCATATTTCAAAAATGTATAAAAACCTTCATTGGAACTTTCTATGCATACAATTGGTACATCGATGTTACCGCACCAGAAAATAACTATCGTGTCGCGGGTAACTACTTCCTCTTAATTACTAATTGCGGGTAATTACTTCTACATAAGCAAATAATCTTTATTATATAAAAAATACTTTAATCGTGATCAGTCACATGACAGCACTGGGACAGTACCTACATATACGTGATAAATTACTTTTTTTTTCTCAAACCACCCACCAAATTAACTTGACGTCTTGCAAACAACTCCCACTTTAATTAATTAAATTCAGTGTTTAATTCAAACAGTCAGTGTTGAAGCATAGTTTTCTTCCAATTTGAAGTGTCCGTGTGTGTTTTTAAATATGAATTTGGTGTTATGGAACAAAAATTTGATGCTAAATTAACCTCAACAAAAATAAACAATCATCACCTGTCAAATACTGTCAATACGTCTGTTAAATACCACAGAGTAGAAGCAGCTTGATGCGTAGACGCACTTTGCAGTAGGTACATAGCGCGTTAGTGTTCGATGTACATTGCGTTTCGTCAGACTACATTTCGATTTACTCAAGTAATTTTATTCCGATAAATAAAGTGTAACAATGAGTTCATGCGCAGGATGTTACCAGCTAATTAGCGTCATAGATAAAATAACTTGCACTAATTGCACTAAAACCTATCACTATCTCTGTGTGAAAATGTCGAAAGAAAATTACTCAAAGATGTCATCCAAAGCTAAAGTATCTTGGAAGTGCCCGGAATGTAAAGTTCCTGCTAGAAGAAGTGATGAAACACCGGTCAAAAATACCGAACACACCGATAACGCTGAAAAACAATCTTCGCCAATTCAGCAGCTACTTGATTCGCGATTCTCAAATCTTAAAAGCCTTCCTGAAATAATGGAGTCACTTGGGTTCATGTCAGCTAAATTTGATAGCCTAGTCCAGGATGTATCTAAAATGCGTGCTGATACAATTGCCCTCAAAGCCGAAAATGTCACACTTCATGAAACTATTTCCAGCCTGAACTCCAGATTATCGGCAATCGAGCAGCAAGCTCGCGACTCGAATATAGAAATAAAATGCTTACCTAAGCATAAAAATGAGAACTTAGTTGCAACAGTTATCAAACTAGGTAGCACAGTTAAATACCCCATACAAGAGAAAGACATATCAGTCTGCACAAGAGTAGCAAAATCTAACCCACAGTCAAGTCGCCCTAAGACTATTATAGTAAAATATCCATCACCCCGAATGAGAGATTCTCTGCTTGCCGCTTGTTTGAAATATAATAAAGCTAATCCTAAAAACAAGCTTAATTCTACAGATTTTGGCTTGGGAGACGACAAACAACAGATATACGTCGTAGAACATTTATCACCCAGCAATCATGTGTTATATATCAATATATCAATCATAGCCCTGCAGTGGGCTCATTACAAAGAGTTGTGATGATGATGATGATGATGATGATGATGAATCGTGTGCTACAAGCTCAGGCGAGAAAATTTAAGAACGAAAAAGGGTACAAATACTTATGGGTACGTAATGGCAGAATTCTTTTGAGAAAAGACGATTTGTCTCCTGCGGTATGGGTAAAATCTTGCGAATCACATCTAGCTCTTAAAGATTAATTTTTATTTTTTACTAAGCATGTTTATAGGTTTAATAGATTTCTCATGACTTCGTTAAGTATTTACTATCAAAACTGTCGGAGTATCCGTGGCAAATTATCTAGTCTATATTTAAATAGTCTAAACTGTGATCATGAAATTATAGTACTCACTGAAATATGGTTAAACAACAGTGTCTCTGATACAGAGGTGTTAAATGATTACTACAGATTATATAGAGCAGATCGTAGTTCCTCAAATAGTGATAAATCTGATGGCGGAGGTGTCTTGATCGCCGTTTCAAATAAAATCAATTCATATGCCTCCACGTCGTGTTTTCACGAAAACATAGAAATTTTGTGGGTTACAATAACACCATTATCAAGTAAAAGGAATTGTAAAAGATTAAACATATGTGCTACTTACCTTCCTCCTCCGGTATCTACCGAAAAACTCGACCTCCTTTTCTCCAAAATATCTGATCAAATAGCCTTGTTCGAAGAGTATGACGAGACTCTGCTGATCGGAGACTTTAATCTAAGTCACCTAAATTGGTATCTTGATCCTGAGCGTGAGTGTGGCTCCACTAGGGCTGCTCCGGTTACTTGTAGTAGGGCTTTAAGCCAAATGTTGTTTGACTTTCAAGCTCTTAATAATCTTTCTCAGTTCAACCTGATCACTAATCATAATGGTAGGCTACTTGACTTGGTTTTCAGCACTAAACAAAATACCAAAGTAGAACAAACTCATAATCTTTTAACTAAATTGGATCCCCACCACCCTGCCTTGCAGATAATTCAAAGTTTTCCTTCGTTTAAGTTTTTGACCAATAAGCCAAACTTTTTTGCAGGAGACTATGCTAAGATTAACGATGAATTGCGAGATATCGATTGGGTCACCGTTTTCAAAGATTCTTCAGATATTAATAGTATGGCCAGTAAATTTTATGCCGTCATTCAAAATTTAGTAGAATTTTTTTTCCGAAATGTAAAAACTCTCGCAAGAAATATCCAGTGTGGTATACTTATGATTTAATAAAATTAATAAAAGAGAAAGATAGATATCGCATCAAATATAAAACATATAAAAACCCCTTAGACGAATTTGAATTTCATGAGGCTCGCAGTAGATGCCATTTCAAAATTAAAGCCTGCTATAAACAGTATCTGAAAAATATTTAACTCTCAATTGCTAATAAAAACATGAAATTATTCTGGTCATACATTGCATCCAAAAGAAAAAACAAATCTTCGATGCCACATTACATGCATTTAGGATATTATCATTACTCAACACCAGTCGATATATGTAATGCTTTTGCCCGTCAATTCTCCACTGTTTACTCAAGTAATAGCTCAACGCCAACATTTAATGATGATTCCCTAGATTTGAACGAAAGTACTGTTAATTTTGTTCATCTGCAAATTACAGAAGACAGTATCGCTCGGGCAATTTAAAAACTTAAAAAAGATCAAAGTGCAGGTCCAGCAGGCCTATTACGGTTCTTTCATGACATGACATGATAAACAAGATTTCTATGATACAATGATCAACAATTATGACATACAGAATGAACGAATTCCCTTTACATTTGCATGCAAGAGGCGTTGCATTACCTTTTGAAATGACAGTTTCAATCATCATCTGTGACTTAAAAACGTCAATTGAAAAAGGTGAGATCGCACCCACCTCTATGATATGTTGGTTTCTTGATTTCATTTGTGTTCTTCCATTTCGTTTGCTTTCATAAATAAATACTTAATTATTATATATGGGGGTTATTGTAGTCAATTTACATGGTATACCAAATGATGATCGTATGATAAGTTTTAAGGCCGCTCCACATTCTCGCGAGAATCTCGCGAGTCGTTAATATAATTATCTTCATACATAGAAAAAAAAAGCCTTGAGATCAATATGTTTTTGTCACAATTTATCTTTATTTGTTAGTAAATAAAACATATAAGATATTATTTTTTATCTTCCTGGACCATTTACAATACTAAAAATATAAAAAAAATTTACAAAAGCTCGTAAAATCTATTACGAGTTACTTCAAAACTCTCTCTCTCTAAAGGGAGTTATGCGGGTGAAACAGCGGACACAAGCTGCCTGTCAATGCATTCAATCATTCAACTAACCATTCGAATGCTTTTTTTCAAGGTCATTCGGCCATATTGAGGTTAACCATCGTTAGTAATTACTATTAGAAGTATCATTCGACTCAGGACGTTTGTATATTACTATCGTTCAAGTCGAATATTCAAGTTAGTATTAGTAGTTTATTCGACTGATATGATAATTCGCAGACGCGCATCGCTGAGATATACTCTGCGATATAACCGTTCAAATCGGCGGCTCGCTCGTTACTGAGAAACATGCGATCGTGACTCCTACACAAAACTCCAAACTCCCCACAAACCCCAAAACCCACAAAAATTAGAGAAAAATTAAAGAAATTGAGTAGAATACGAGAATGGCTTTCTCACGAGATTCTCGAGAGAATTTTGAGCGACCTTAACGTCAAAACTATTTCATATCATCGCATGGTTTTGAGATCCATAATAGGCCTGCTGATTCCCGCAGTTTTCGTCATAAACTGTGCAGATGGCCTTTTACGTCCTCTCAGTTTCTTATTTAATGCATCCTTGTGTGAAGGTAGTTTTCCAAGCGTTTGGAAAGTGGATCATTTTGTTCCGATTCCAAAGGGCAGCTCTAATATTAATGACATATCTTACAGACCAATCTCTAAATTATCAACTTTAGGAAAAATATTTGAGTCCATAATTTGCTCCGTATTTACTAGTCATTTTAAATCTATTTTGACAGATGAGCAGCACGGATTCCGATCCAGTATGTCAACAACCACCAACCTTATCTGCTACTTAAATGATATCTCCATATCCATTGATAACAGGCAACAAGTTGATGCTATTTACACAGATATAAGTAAGGCTTTCGATAGAGTCGATCATGAGTTACTTATATTAAAATTGGGTAGCTTTGGAATACATGGCAAGTTGCTGTCTTGGGTACGCTCCTAATTGAGCCCACGTTTTCAAAAGGTAGTTGTGTGTGGGCACGAATCAAACCTTTATGAAGCAACGTCTGGTGTCCCACAGGGCTCCCACCTAGGGATGCTCTTGTTCCTAGTCTTTATTAATGATTTAGCCAAAGAAATCTATCACTCAAAATTCTACCTATTTGCTGATGATTTAAAAATTTCTAAAATAATAAAAAACGAGGCTGATTCGAGGCTTTTACAAGACGACCTAAATCGTATATCCATGTGGACTTTGAGAAACCGGTTACCGTTGAACATAAGCAAATGTAAGCATATCAAATTCACAAAAAAGAGAAGTTATCTGCATAGTTCGTACTACATCGATGGCCTTGTACTCGAAGAAGTCTCAAAAATCAGAGATCTAGGGGTTATGTTAGACTCGAAACTCACATTTAAGCCTCACCTTGAACTTGTCATTAGCAAATCGCTTAAAATGCTCGGGTTTATATGGAGAAACTGCAAACAGTTCAAAAGTATCGTTCCGTTTAAAACCCTGTATATATCATTAGTTCGTAGCAACTTAGAATACTGTTCAAGCGTATGGAGCCCTCATTTCAAATGCAATATCAACAGGTTAGAGCGGGTCCAAAAACGTTTCCTCTTTTTAGCATCATTCCACCAAAAAAGGCTTCGACAGTTGGACACCTATGAATTACGGTTGGCACACTTCAAATGCGTAACACTAACTGAAAGACGCTGGTTAGCTGACCAAGTTTTTCTTTTTAAAGTCCTACGAAACTTCATCAATTGCCCACAGTTACTGAGTGAGATAGGTTTCTTGGTCCCTAGGTGGAACAAGAGACTTGATAACGTTCAACCGCTTGCTGTCAGCAGATTTAAAACTAACGTGGGTTTTCATAGTTCAATTCCTCGACTATGTCGCGATCATAATAAATTGTTCACGGATACTAAAACCGACATTTTGATAGGCTCTCTAAATAGTTACAAAAAACAATTATTCCGATATTTACAAAGCAAAAGAGTTTAGTAGTTAAATAATTTAAAATGTAATTATAACATACCAGCCATTGTCATTATTTTTTAAGTTTTACAGTTTATTTTAGTACTTAATTTTTAATTTTTACTGATTTATAAAGTAAATTATAGTAATATTTTGAATTAGTATTTTACTTTACATGTTTGCAGCATAAGTTAATTTGTAATAGATAATTATGATGTTATTGCCTATAATTGGGTATACCCGACCATGTTTTTTAATTTTAAGTTTATTTTTATATCATGTAATAGTGTATTACCTGTTGGCAATTTATAAATAAATAATTAAATAAATAAATCTAGTTAAAAAGTGTTGTTTAAGATTATGATTATGAACCGTGAAGATCTAAGAGAATACCAAGATTCTTTCAAACTAAACAAAATCTTGAATTATGTTTTCATGGCATTACTCCTACCTACATTGTAATGTAAAATATATGTATAAATAAAAGGCTTTTACAGCAGAAGCCTTAGGTAGGCTACGAATAATTAATTTTACATTCTTTAGTTAATTATGTTTATGGGCCATGTGTAAAAAAAGCATTATTGAATGCTATAAAACGATGTATTTTATTTTATATATTTTTTTGTTTTTGTCTTCCATTCTGGGCTGGGAGCGAAAGAAAAACATAGAATGTGCCAGCTGGTTCTCTTCCCGGGCATACTGTAAAAATCAGTTAAGGGACAGAGGTTTTAAAGGCGTTTTTGTGGGCGATAGGGTAACCCCCTGTCACTACAATAGTCTCTCTCCATCTTTATAATACCTCCAAATTTGGCAAACATGACATCAGATGGTCTTGTAACCTTTGGTGTTCTACCTACCCTATAAGGGATACAGGCGTGACGTTATGTGTGTATGTATGTTATATTTTATTTTATACCATTGAAACCCATAGCTGGGCCAGTTTGGTGGTTTAGTGCTGAAGAGACTCGTAGCCCTGTAGTAGGTACGACACCAATAAGTTGTAATGATGATGATGATAAGAGGAGTCGGCGGTGGCGTGTTGCAGCGTGTGGGAGGGCATGGCGGCGGCATGCGTGTGCGCGGCGTGGGCGGGCGACGCGCGGCTGGCGGCGCGCGGCGGCGCGGCCGGCGAGCTGCGCGTGTGGGCACCCGACGCCGCGCACGCGCACGACCTCGCCGCGCTGCAAGACGCGCACGACCTTGGTAAGCTGTTATCACAACACTTACATGCAACTACTTATACTTATATAATATTATCACACTCTGATGGGTGAAATAAAGACAAAATTGCGTTTTTCTGTAAAGACAAAAAAACAACATTTAAAGCCTTTATTCCAGGTTTTAATATTTCTTTTGGAATAAAATAATTCTTCAATATTATCTCTCTCAATAATTCACATAACCTGACATTTTCATTCAAACTAAAGAAACAATTCTCAAGGCGTCGCTGTCAAACGTAATAACGATCAACATTTGTAAATAAGGGCAAATTCACAATAATTAATAAAATTACAATTAAAGAAAAGCAACAATTCTATTGTGCTGTTTTTCTTTACATCTCCCACCCTCGGAAAGAACAATCGCAAACGTTTGTTCGATTAAGTGCTAACCATCATTGGAGTCAGCTTTGAAACATGGTAGAGATTGGATTCTGCCTTCTTATGTCCAGTATCAACTTCATAGATTGAACTGGAAATCTTCCTTAAAATTTTGTATGGTCCTATCCTTAGTTCATCCATTTTCTTTCTATTTAGTCGATTTCCATTTTCTACATAGACTCTGTCTCCCACTTCGAATTTGTAGTCTTCTCTACGTAGATCATATATTTTCTTATTATAGTTGTGGGATTTTATTGAATTTTCTAGGGCTATTTTCCTATCTCTTTTCAAATCTTCTTTTGTGCATGTTGATTTCAATTTAAGAGGCAAAATATCTACATTTTCTCCTTCTAAAAGGTATTTTGGAGTAAATTTTGTGACTGTATGTTCTGTTTCGTTATATTTTGTTACACATTTTTGTGCAACTGTTGTCCAGGCTGTTTTCTTGTCACCTTCGTTTATTACACACCTTATCCTATTAACTAAAGTTTGATTAAGCCTCTCATTGAGCCCATTGGAAAATGGTGCGTCCACAGCTGTAAACACTATTTTTATGTTTTTCTCTTTCAGGAAGTCTTTAAATTCTTTAGAATTTATGCCAGGGTATTGGTCTGTTAATACCATATCAATATTATAGCTTTCTGTCACATTATTTATTAGCTTAATAAAATCACTGGTGCCTTGGGTTTTTGATGTCAATATATAAGCATATCTAGTAAAATGATCAACCAAAAGATGTAAGTATTTCTTTGTAGACCGCGATCCTCCGAAGCCTCCAATGGTATCAATTGATATAATTTCAAATGGACGTGTTGCTGGACCTAAATGTGACATCAAACCAAATTTAGATTTTCTTCTTGATTTGTTTTTAATACAAATGTCACATTCATCACAGATTTGCTTAATATTTGTGATGATATTCTTTGCCGTGTAGAATGGTGTTATTTTATTTGTCATCTGCGTTCTTCCAATGTGGCAGTAAGTGTCATGTACATCTCTAATTAATTTTTTGCTAAATGCTTCTGACAGTATAATTTTATTTCGTTTTTTATTCTTTTTGTAATAAATATTATTTTCCAGTATAAACTTGGATTTTTTATTCTGTAGATCTTCATTTGTGTCTTGGTCATTTTTTACATCTTTTAGGTTAATAAAATTTACAACTTTTAAAAAGTCATCAGTATTGTCACAAGGTTCTAGGACGGGATTTCTGCTTAAGCAGTCTGCTTCTTGATTTGACTGTCCCGGGTTATATTTTACTTTAAAATTATATTGCGATAAATAATATGTCAAATCACCTAGTTCCTCATCTGTTCTAGCCTTGATGTTCAGATTTTCTAATGGTTTATGGTCAGAATATACCACAAATTCTTTTCCCATAAGCCAGTGCTGCCAATATTTTACGGCTTCTTTGATAGCCAGACATTCTAGATATATAGCCTTCTTTTTCTTTTGACTTTCGGTCAACTTTTTTGAGAAGTAAGCAACAGGTTTATTAACTCCATCTTTATCTTCTTGTTTTAATACTGCTCCCACTCCTTTAATACTAGCATCTGTGTAAATTTTTATTAGTTGTTCGTGGTCAAATATTTTCAGAACTGGTTCCGAACATAGTAATTCTTTTATTTTATCAAATGATTTTTGGCATTCTGTAGTCCAAATGAATTTTACATCTTTCCGTAATAAATTGTGTAACGGGTTCAGGATAATCGCACTATGTGGCACAAATTTATGATGAAAATTTACTTTCCCGAGGAACTGGCGTATATTTTTTCTTGTTTCTGGAACTGGAAAGTTTTTGACAGCTGTTAAATAATCTTTGAGAGGTCTAACTGAATTATTTTCTATTATGTGGCCCAAGTATTTGGCATAATTATTTGCAAAAGCACATTTCGAAAATTTCAGTCTGAATCCTTCTGTCAATATCGCCTCTAGTAGTCTCGATATATGTAGTAAGTGATCTTTGAAATTTTTTGAAAAAATTAAGATGTCATCAATAAAATTTACTACAAAATCAGAGAGCTTGTGCTTTCTAATTATGTTGCTCAGTATTCTTTGAAAAATTGCTGGAGATGTCTTCAAACCAAATGGAAGGCAAGTCCATTGGAAGTGCCCCTCTTGTGTGACAAATGCAGTTTTGTATCTATCTTGAATTTTCAGAGGAATTGACCAAAATGCTGAATTTATATCAAAAGTAGAAAAATATTTGCAGTTCACAGCTTTCACCATTAAATCCTCGATCAAGGGAAATGGCTGTGATTGAGGGACGACAATCTTGTTTAAGTCTCTGAAATCTATACAAAGCCTTGTTTTTTTATCATCTTCTTTTTTATATGCCAGGGTAACCGGAGCAGCAAATGGGCTATATGACTCTTCAATCAAATTTTTCTTTAATAGATTTGATACTTGATGTTCGATTTCTTTTCTATCATCAGCTGTGCACCTGTACGGACGTTTGTAACAATATTTATCTACCATCAAATCTATATGGGCTTCATAATCTCGTACAGTGCCGACGTCATATTTATCCGTAGCAAAAACTGGTTTGTATTTGTTTACTAATTTATCAATTTCTGTTTGTTGATATGCATCTAGATTGTTCACTGAAATTTCAAATTCATCCAAGTTCATATGTTCGTTGAAGTTTACTTTACATCTGTTTGTTTGATTACTTTTTAGTTTCAGTACCTCAGAGTATGAAGAAATATCTTTTTCATTTTTGTCACCTAGTACATCAGGAATGTTGACATTTTTTGAATTGAAAAGATCAATTTTTGATTCTTTATTTTTTATATTTTCTTCATTTAGAAACTTCTTGTCTTTTTCTGGATTATGAAATTGTATGATACTCAATTGTTCATCTTGCATTAATTTAAATTTTTTTATGCAATCCAAACCGATTAAAAAGTCATAATGAAAATTTTCATTGTCTATCACAAAAATATCCATAGTACTTTCTATGTTATAGATTTTAAGTTTAAGAGTTACCATACCTTTTGTTTTTTTCTCACCATTAATAGTTTTCAAGTTTGCTGTTTGTGTATCACTTATGTCTTCTGTGTCTTGTATCTTCAACAATTTAGCATTAATTAAGGACACATTTGAACCCGAATCATAAATTCCAGAAACTTGCAACTTGTCATTAATTAGTAACAGTACTTTTATTAATGGTGGTACCTCTAGTTTTTTGGATTCTCCTTATTTAGTTCAATTTCTAATTCAGAGTTATTTACACTTTTCACAACTGCATTCTGATTCTTTTGTTTAAACCAGCAATATTCCTCTGGGTGGAAACGTTTCCCTTTTTTCTCGGTGATACAGATTTGGCATGGTTCTTTTTTTTCAATTTTTTTGCTTTTTGTGTCCGAATTTACTGTGTAGTTTTTTTTTTCATATTTATTCTTTGTGACAAGATGTTCGAGTTTTCCTAACTCGTTGTAGAGATCTTCGGTTTGTTGTAAAGTATCTCGGTCAATTTTATCAGTCAGGTAGTTAGGCAGGCCCGCTGATATAAGGTCTATAAGTGTCCCAGTATCAATCGACTTCCTCACTTCCAATAATAATTTTTCTTTTTTTAGTGCATACTCAAGCAAGGACCCCGTTTGGTATTTAAAGGCATGGGCATATCTGATGGGCGACCATCCTTTGTTTCCAAATGTATCACAGAAATTTTTCTCCCATTTGTACCACTCTGATTCGATTGTAAATTTCATTAGCAAACAGCTGTACCAATCCATACTGGAGTATTCCAAAAAGTTTTTTAATATTTCAATCTTCTTTTTGTCTTCGTTAATACAAAAACGTTCACATTCTTTATTGAAATCCTTAATCCATTGGTACGCATTTGCATTTTTGCCAGTGAATTTCTCAATTATAAAATCCTTTGAAATTTTCCCTAAATTTTGATTTTTCGATTCTGTTTCTTTTTCTTCCAGTAATTTTTCTAATAGTTTTTTTAATGTGTGATCGGAGCTACTCGCTAAAGATTTATTATCATTTAAGCTTTTTTCTTCCGTTATTTCTTCTAGGTAAAAATCATTAAACTGCAAGTTATTTTCTTCATCCAAATATGTCTTTGATATCTCATCAGTTAGAGTTATCCATATTTTCCTTGTCTGGTGCCTTTTATTCAGTGTTTTTCTCACCTTGGCATAGTTTGAAGTGTTTATAATAACTTGATGAAAATTTGAAGGCTGGTATTCCACCGGTATGCCGAAAACTTGTCCATTAGGTGTACTTATCGAGGTTATGCAAATTGAACGGGCAAGAAATTATGTTATGCCCGTTCGCAGCGATCAGTCACTGCTTTAAAAGAAATGAATAAGTAACTCACCAAAATCCAGCAATCACGCACAAACAACGCCGTTCAAGGCGGCGTGGCGGCAAGTATATAGATAATAAGGAGGGGAATATTATATAGATAGGAACGGGGATATGGTTATAATACTTATATGTAATATTACGCAGATTGCACTATCCTTTTGAGTTTTTTACGAAACAATACTGATTTTCAAAGCTGCACAGTCAATTCAATTCACCGAAAACATAAGTAAACCTCGAGGCGCCAATTCAGAGCGAGTCCAAATCCACCATATACTTTGACGTTTTGACCTCTGTCAAAAAAACAATTCGTCTGCGTTCATTGCAGCAAAACCACCGACTAGCGCCACCTATGGTAACTGGCGCGAACATCCCCCCGCCCCGGACAGTAACAAACGGTCCGACAACTCAATCCAGTGGGAGGCGAGAGAGGGTAGCGACTGCGCGCTTCAAAACAGAGTCACCCACAAGGACATCAGCAAGCCTGGGGACGCCATCCGACCCCGGATAAAGTTCAACAATGCGTCCAAGACGCCAGCGGAGCGGTGGCAGATTTGGGTCCTTGATCAACACGAGGTCTCCGACCTTCGGTGGGTTCGTCTTGTCAGACCACTTGACCCGCTGCTGTAAGATATGCAAATACTCCAAATGCCAACGGCGCCAAAAACTCTGCGTGAGCTGCTGGAGCAATTCAAATCGCGAGAGCCGTCCGGAATTTATATCTAAATACGGATATTCAGGCAGGGCGTTAAGGGGTCTGCCGATCAAAAAATGGCCCGGCGTAAGGGCTTCCAAATCATTCGCATCAGAAGATAGGGGACACAACGGACGCGAGTTGAGAACCGCCTCAACTTTACAAAACACGGTCGCGAGTTCCTCAAAAGTTAGGATTGTTTCCCCAACAACACGACGAAGGTGAGTTTTGGCGGACTTCACAGTTGCCTCAAATATCCCTCCCCAGTGGGGACAGGACGGCGGTGAGTATTGCCATCGCACACCTCTACGAGAAAGTGTGGAGCCGATTTCAACATTGCTCCTATCCAAAAATTCGTAAACCTCCCTTAAATACCTATCGGTACCCTTGAAATTGGTCCCACAGTCGGATCGAATCAAAGAAGGCAGTCCGCGACGCGAAACAAATCTGCCGAGCGCAGCGACAAAGGCTTCTGTCGAGAGAGCACTAACCACCTCGAGGTGGACAGCTTTAGTGGCTAAACAAACAAAAACGCACAAATAGGCCTTCTCGGTCTTAGCGTTACGGAGACGTGAAGCTTTAATCGTAAAAGGTCCCGCAAAATCCGTACCAACCCCGGCAAAGGGCAGCGATTCAGTGACGCGATCCGCAGGCAAATCTCCCATTTGGGGCTGCGTAATGTTAGCCTTAAGGCGATAACAGGGGAGGCAGCGAAAGATGACATATCGTATCGCTCTCCGTGCCGACAAAATCCAAAACTCCCGCTGGAGGATCGCAGTTAAAGCATTACATCCGGCATGTGCATTTTTCACATGGCGGTCTGCTATCAACAATTTCACCAGGGGGCCGTCTTTCGGGAGCAAAAGAGGATGACGGGCCCCAAAAGGTAGCTGAGCATTCCTAAGGCGGCCTCCAACACGTAACAGGCCCTTGTCGTCCAAGAAGGGACTCAAGCGCCCTAGGGGTCCCTTCAACTTAGACGTACGTTGGCGGAGGGCCTTTAACTCAGCAACGAATGCACGCTCCTGGACTATCCGCACCCAAAAAACCAGAGCGTCATTACGCTCCTGCGGAGATAATATCGGAGTCTTAATTTTATTCCGGGGATTACGACAATTAAAGATGAATCGTCGTATCCAGGCCGTGACACCTAGCAATTTATCCAACGAACTGTAACGTTCGAGAAGGGACTCCCAGTCTGGAGCCGCTAAAGTTTCAACAACGTTGACCTGCATTCCGAGGGTAGGTGATCTGCCCATTGCAGGTGTGTGAGGCCAAAATTCCTCAGACCGTAATAACCACGGTGGGCCCCACCATAGGTGGTGGTCCACAAGCGCTGGCGCCGCGCAGCCACGAGAGGCGCAGTCTGCGGGGTTCAATTCGCCAGGCACATGACGCCAAATCAACTGGGCCTTCGATGCCTGAATTTGAGACACCCGGTTGGCCACAAATACCTCAAGGGTATGGACTGAACCTTTCAGCCAACAAAGGACCACCTGACTGTCACACCAAGCAAAAACCGAATCAAGGTGGACACTTGTTCCCAGGGTCTCGACAACGTGGTTAAGCAATCGAACCAATAGAGTAGCCCCAGACAACTCCAACTTCGGAATGGTCAATCGAGTCCGAAGGGGGGCAACCTTACTTTTGGCCGTAACCAGCTGGACATCTACAACGCCTGTCGCATCAACCGTCCTAATGTACACGGATGCCGCGTATCCACTCTCAGACGCGTCACAAAAGCCGTGTAGACTGGCCGAGAACCGTCCCATGGGCAATATGCGCCTCGGGAGACAAACACGGTTGACATCGGAGAGGGATGAGACAAACGCCACCCAGTCCCGTAGCAAACTACCGGAGAGGGGCTCATCCCACGTTACTTCTGCTGCCCATAGTTCCTGTAGGAAACACTTCATCGCAAACACTACAGGACTGAGCCAACCGTTTGGATCGAAGGTGCGAGCTATCGTGGAAAGCACCGTTCGTTTAGTCCAGACCTTAGGGCTTGGGAGCTCTAGTCGATAGGTGAACAAATCCTGGACTGGCTTGTACTGTACTCCCAATACAGACAGCATGTCTGGAGTATCTGGATTCTCAAAGAGATGGGGCTCCTGCTGGTGGTCTTTGGGCAGGTCTGCTACAAGGTCAGGCGAGTTGGACAACCATTTTCTCAACTCGTAGCCACCGGCGGCTAGGAGATCAATCAGCTCATCTCTCAAAATCAAGGCCTCCTGCAAGGTCGAGGCGCCTGAACAGACATCATCGACATAAAGGTCACCCTTAATGAGGGCGGACGCGCGGGGGTAGCGCAGCCGCTCGCGCTCTGCGAGCTCCCAAAGCGAACGGATCGCGACAAAAGGACTCGATCTTAGCCCATATGTGTTGGTGTTCAGCTCATAGACCAGCATCGGATCCCGGGGATCCTCTCGCCACAATATGAGCTGGTATCTCCTATCATCCGGGTGGAGAACCGTCTGGCGGAACATCATGCGGATGTCAGCCACAAAAACGACGGCATGACGACGGAAGTTAGTCAAAACATCACACACGTCGCGATGTAACTTCGGTCCTGTATGTAAACACTGATTCAGCGACACTCCGGTTGACGTGGGAGCTGAACCGTCAAAAACAACACGTATCTTCCCGTTGGAAGTCTTCAAAACCGCATGATGAGGAAGGAAATAATGCTCCTCATTTCGCCAGTCCAAACTTGAAACGGACATATGCCCCATTTCCTCATATTCCCGCATGAAGTCCACATACTTTCTCCTGAACGCGGGATCTCTAGACATCTTACGCTCCATCGACAACATTCTCTTCTCAGCAAGCGACCTCGAGCTACCTAAGAGAGGACGAACTGACAAAAAAGGCAAGCGAGTGATCAGACGTCCTGAGCGGAGGCGTCCAGTATTATTCTGGTAAAACAATTCGCACTCCTCGTCCAAAGGATTTACTCGCTTGGCAGTCGGAGGTTCCTCCGTTTCCCAAAACCGTTGTAAAATGTCCGTCAAGGTAGAACCAACAGTGAGGTCACTATCTACCGAGGGAAGGTCCGGGACGTCCCGGACTGGTCCCATCACTACATGACCCAATGAAGTTGGTATGGCTACAAAACCGGTTAACTGCAAAACTCTCGTACTTCCACACAACAAACGACCCAACACATCCGCCCCAATCAATAAATGAACTGGGCCAGGTCGATAGAAGAGAGGATCCGCCATAGCCAAACCCGTCGTCAAATCGATGGCGGCGCGCGGAGCTCGCACCTGAGGCAGCTGGCCAACCACCGTTTTAAACACGATCGCCGAAGATCCAATTTTCGGCTTCAAGGAAGAGTGGGGGGAGAAGGAGAACGAAACCTGACCGATCGGATTCGAAATCCGCAGGTCTCCAACGCCCCGTACCGCTTCGCGATGCGGCAGCAATTTTAAGCCCAACTGTCGGACGAGCCAATAAGAAATTATACAACCCTGAGCTCCCGAATCCAAAAGGGCACGCACGGTGACAGTATTCCCTTTCGGGCCCCAAACACGCACGGAGGCTGTTGGCAACAGCACATACTCCGGTGGGGGGGTTGCTTCCGACAGCGGCGTTAATGAAAATCCGGGGGGGGTGATCCCTCCCCCTGTTCCAAATTCGAGTGGGCTGAGACCCGAGGGGGGAGGCCATATCGGGCGAGGGGGTCCCATTCCGGAGCATAAGGCCCCCGTTGGACCCTGCTCCGAGGTACCGGCCGATTTCCATGCGGCGCGTACGGGGGGACATACTGTCCCAACCGAGGATACTCCAGCAGAGGAGGAGAGTACCCGTTCTTCCTCCTGTTCGCGTCCCCAATCGCCACCGCTATTTCACGTGACCCCAGGTCACGTGGGGAGATACCCCCCCCTCCCGTGGGGGGGGTGACCCGTCTCCCTTTGCCTCCAGCCTGGGGGGTCGAAACCTGTCCTCTCCGGGGGGACATTGGTCCCGACGAAACTTCCGGAGAGTCAGCCTGGCGCGCGGGGCCCCCGCCCGTGCGCGAGTCAGTTGAGCTTCTATCGCTCCCAACGCCATTGCGGTTCAAGCAAAGGAGGGGGTGATGCCTCCCGTCGCAATGGCTACACTGTCCGGCCCGGGAACACTCGGACTGCCTGTGTTCCCCCAAACACAGATAGCACCATGCGCGTTGCTTGGCGATGGCTCTCCGCCCCGCAATGCGGAGCCCACCGAACTTCCCGCAAGCACGCACATCGTGCCCCTCCCCTCTACAATATCGACACCGATGTTGTGGTGCGGGGGGGTTGTCCCGCCGGACAGCAGCAAATTGATGCGTCGGGCGCCGGGGCGCTCCCCTTGCTACCACTAAGCGACCCCCGCTAGGACCCGGTGTAGGTTCCGCCAACCTGTCCGTCACCCTGCACTCATCCTCCAAAAAACGAAGGAGGTCCGAGAAAGGGGGGAGGTACGAGGCGCTATTCCCTCCGTACCTCTGCTCAAACCGACCCTTCATCTCGGCGGGCAGCTTCGTTAGGATGATGTGCAGGAGGAGGAAGGACCATTGATCCACCGGCAACTCCAAACGGCGCAATGAGTTGACCGCAGTCAACAGCGGGTTGACCAACTCCTTCCTCAGGGCGGACACCCGAGTCACCCTAGGCAAGCCCAAGATGCATGCCACATGGGTGTCCGCCAGCAAGCGGACGTTCTGGTACCGCTCAATCAGCAGCTGTCGAGCAACCTGATAATTAGCATCGCTAATTATCAGGTGCTGGACCACCGAGCCGGCTTCTCCGCAAAGAGCGGAGCGCAAATAAGCCAGCTTCTGGCTGGGTGACAGATCCTCCCTGGAGTCCACCAAGCTATCAAATAGGTTGATGAACCCCATCCACATGGTGAGGTCGCCGTTGAAGCTGGGGATCTCCAAAGTGGGCAACCTGCCCAATAAAGCCGGCGGGGTCGGCTTGGTCTCTCCGCTCAAGGCCGGCTCTCCCCTTTGGGCAGCCAAAATGCCCTTGGCCGCCTCGGTGAGTTGATCCGCCAATTCAAAGGCCTGGTCAATATCGTGGTTAAATGCCTCCTGGAGGGCTTCATCCGCATCAGGCGTCTCCAGCATGCATATACGGAACGCAGTGGCATGTCGTTCCACCTCCTTAAGTCGGGCAGGCAACCCCTCATATCGGGTCAACAACGCCTGAACCCGGTCCGGCCTTACAATTAGGGCCACTGCGCCAGAAAGCCAACGTAACTCACTACTGACCCCTGCCCTTGCAATGGTTAGCGGACTGGGACTCATAGTCACTTACCAACAAGGATCACTCCAAATACAAATAAATTAATTTAATTAATTCAAACAAAATTAAAAGTTCAAAATTAAAAAAAAACAAATTAAAAGGAAGCTAAACCAAAACCAATAACCTTCCTTTGTGCGCTGTTGGTCAAATAACAATCTTCAAAATCAAATCTCAATTAAAGGATGGCAAACAAAAGATAATGAAATTGCACTTGCAAACTTAAACCGATATAACTGTGAGATCAACTTCAAACAGGTACTATAATCAAGTTCCCCCCTTTTGTGAACAAAAAAACAAATTGATTTCCTAACTATAGGTCCTGGAGAATCAAAATGCACAAAAAACAATCAAAATATCCCAGTATTTCAACACTTTAAATTGAAAAATTAAATTTTAAATTAGGCCCTCTGCATACAATAAATTTATATGAAGCCAAACAACAACAATTAAAACTGAGTTTTAGATTGGACAAATCTTCATACAATGAATTTATGCAGAGTTTTATGTTGAAGTACAAATCTGATTGGAATTTTATCAATTTATCAAGTCAAAATCAACCACCAACAATAGATATTTAATCCTGATATAATCTTATGAGTTGAAATGCAATTCTAATTGGAATTTATCAATTAGCACAAGATTTCAACAACAAACAATAGATATCCACTCAAAAATAGGCAAAATAAACTACCTTGGTGGAATTCTACAAGGTTAGGTTTGAAGGTTAGGATTTCAAAGATTTCCAAAAACCACGCTCTGCTACCAGTTTGAACGGGCAAGAAATTATGTTATGCCCGTTCGCAGCGATCAGTCACTGCTTTAAAAGAAATGAATAAGTAACTCACCAAAATCCAGCAATCACGCACAAACAACGCCGTTCAAGGCGGCGTGGCGGCAAGTATATAGATAATAAGGAGGGGAATATTATATAGATAGGAACGGGGATATGGTTATAATACTTATATGTAATATTACGCAGATTGCACTATCCTTTTGAGTTTTTTACGAAACAATACTGATTTTCAAAGCTGCACAGTCAATTCAATTCACCGAAAACATAAGTAAACCTCGAGGCGCCAATTCAGAGCGAGTCCAAATCCACCATATACTTTGACGTTTTGACCTCTGTCAAAAAAACAATTCGTCTGCGTTCATTGCAGCAAAACCACCGACTAGCGCCACCTATGGTAACTGGCGCGAACACAAATAATATTAGATTTTTCATCTGTCGAAGTATTCACAGCAAAATCAAACCTCAATTTTTCCATGATTCTTGAAATATGTGCAGAAAATGTTGTTTTATAATATTATCACACTCTGATGGGTGAAATAAAGACAAAATTGCGTTTTTCTGTAAAGACAAAAAAACAACATTTAAAGCCTTTATTCCAGGTTTTAATATTTCTTTTGGAATAAAATAATTCTTCAATATTATCTCTCTCAATAATTCACATAACCTGACATTTTCATTCAAACTAAAGAAACAATTCTCAAGGCGTCGCTGTCAAACGTAATAACGATCAACATTTGTAAATAAGGGCAAATTCACAATAATTAATAAAATTACAATTAAAGAAAAGCAACAATTCTATTGTGCTGTTTTTCTTTACACTTATTTAACATAAAAGTCATTCAGAATATTGTTACTTAAAAGAAATCCTGATCCTAGATTAACACCGGGAGCAACGAAATTTTCCTACAATTGTAGACTTTTATGCAATAATTGGTTTAGAAATATTTAAAGCATGCATAATTGAGACCTGAAAATAGCTATGTTATCTAAGCTATTTTCAGGTCTAATCTCTAAGTCTATTAATTTCTCTGTTGTTTTGGTTAAAAATGATACGACAGGCATTTTAGCTGTATATATAATACACAAATTTGATTAGCTTTGGAAATCAAATTTGTGTATTATCACAAATTTGATTTCCAAAGCACAGTTAACCGACACAATATATCGATGTGTTTTAGAGGCGCCAAGTCACAAGAGTATCCATCCACAATATCACTTTGACGTTTTGACCTCTGTCAAAAAACAATTCGTCTTCATTCATTGAAGCAAAACCACAGACTAGCGCCACCTATGGTAACTGGTGCGAACACCTATTATTACATAACTACCTACTATTCTACCTGTTATTATTATACGGGCAAGCGCACGTACAGTTTGTAGCGTCAGCATTTTACCTCATAGTCATTCCATAAGTCGCTGGTTCAGATCCGGCTCGAAGGACCAGAAAAGATTTACGGTTTGCACACCCTTTTCGTGGATATTTGATATAGAATGAAATATATTTGGTAGAAGAAAACTGATTGATATATTGACATGAAGAACTCAAACTGTTTGATGTTAAATGATAATGTGTGGACGCGAACGAAATGATATAAAGTAGGTAGATGACCAGTTGATACTACTGCTGTAATGTTACTGAATTAATGATAATGAGTTTGTCCCAACTATGTTTATGAAACTTGTGAACTATAATTAATCAAATGTTGTTTGGATAAATTGAAAGGATTTGATTTTGTATGGTGTATATTATTTTCCAAATTTTCAAAAAAAAAATTGTAAGGTACACAATGTTTCGCTGAATTGCATTTTGGTAATAGTAACAGTGCAACATAGTTAAAAGGACTCTGTTCCTATGATCCATTCTGTGTGTACCTTATGTTTTAACTAAATAAAAATGAAGTGAAATATTACTAACGTATTTAATTTAAAAATCCTTCTCATAGACTTTAGTGAATTTAATAAAACTTTTACAGTAGTGAAATAAAGTTAACGGAGTCAATTTAATATAACCCAACAAATTTAATGTAATAACTGACTGTGAGGTAAAATGCTGACGCTACAAACTGTACGTGCGCCGTACAATTATCCTGATACTTTTTTTGTTTAATCGAGTACATATGTAAGATAAGTGTATTTTCCGGTTCGCAACCCGGCAATATACCAGTAAAAGTTAGTGGCAATGTTATCGCTTGACAGGCGTGCAAGCACTGGCGTGGGGCGACGCGCTGAGCTGGCGAGACTCGTACGTGCTCGCCACGGTCGGCGCCGACTCTCTGCTTAAGCTATGGCTGGTCGACTACGACGAGGTAACGTGACTACTTTATGGATATCATCCATGTTATGAATTACTAACTTGAGACACATCTCTAAATCGCACGTGTTTAAGTTATTGCCTTTCAAATGAATGTTGCTTGGTGGTAGGATCCCTTCTGGGTCCGCCTGGCTAGCGACCACCCTTTATATAAAGTCTGCCGCCAAATGTTACCACTCCGGCGGTAATGTGTTCCGGCAATATTGTATAAAGAGCCAGTTCCTTCCTAAACCCGTGTGCTTTCATCTTCGACCTCATCGTCACTTACCATCAGGTGAGATTGAGGTCAAACGCGGGTTTAGTCAATTATAAAAAAAAAAAAAATGAAACCGCTCTCGGGCATATCATCGGTAGCATGATTTCAATGCTAATAGTATAAGTGGAAGTATGTATGTAAGCTAAACTTTTACTCTTAATAATACGGTGACCGACATGTGGGAAGTTATGTCCACCGAAATCATCTCAGTTGTAAGAGCAAGCGGTTTGACTCCAGCAACACTAGTCAGACACCTTGAAAGGCTGGGATTCGGCGGTGGTTCGCTTCCAGCACGGATGCAAAAAGCGGTTTTCCTCGAGACTGCCTGAATCGCTCGATTATCGTCGATTTCTGTCCCTATGCCCTGCACCCCGACCGACTGGTCCGAGTGTCGGGTTCTTCCGCCGAAGAAGGCGTATAACTTTTAAGATACTAAATAATAATAATATATCTATTTCTGATAAAACTTGTATATATATAAGAATAAAATAAATTGCTTCCACGCTGGACTGGGAGCGAAAGAAAAACATAGAATGTGCCAGCTGCTTCTCTTCCCGGGCATACTGTAAAAGTCAGTTAAGGGACAGAGGTTTAAAAGGCGTTTTTGTGGGCGATAGGCTGACCCCCTGTCACTACAATAGTCTCTCTCCATCTTTATAATACCTCCAAATTTGTCAAACGTGACATCAGATGGTCTTGTAACCTCTGGTGTTCTGCCTACCCCATGAGGGATAAAGGCGTGACGTTATGTATGTATGTATGTAATAAAATAAATTGTGAAATTAATACTAGTTTAAACAACATAATTCATATTAACTGAATTACAAAAATAAGCAAAAAATACTTTTTTTTTTTTATATTGTAAGGATAGGACGTTTGTCTTCCATGCCACCTGATGGAAAGTGCGCATGAAGACTATGGTGTTACACGTCCATCCACGAGAAACCTATTCACTCGACACTTAAAAGTTCCAGGACTGTAGTGGTCAGGAAAAACAGACGCAGGCAGATTGTTCCACTCCTTAGCAATCCGTACCAAAAAGGAACCATCGAAGCGTTTTGTTCGACTTCTTGGTAAATCCACTATATAGGGATGGAAGTTCTGTCTGCGTCTGGTAGTCCGGTGGTAAAAAGGGGTGGCTTCAATTTGGTCAAAAAGAGCACTCGCACACTCACCAAAATGTAGCCGATAAAATACTGTCAAACAAGCAACCTTACGACGATGCTCCAGCGTCTGCAATTTTTTATTTGTAAGGTTGTTGTTGTTTATGATTTTACGGGCTCTTCGGTCAACAGAGTCTAGCGCTTCGAGCTGGTATTTGGCAGAACCATCCCAAAGGTGACTACAGTACTCCATGCACGACCTCACTTGGGCTGTGTATAAGTTGAGCAGCCGTTCAGGGCTGAAGTACCGCCGGACCTTCGAGATGATACCCAATTTTTTTGAAGCCGTTTTTGCCATAGACTCAATTTGTTGTCCGAAGTTTAATTTGGACGTTATAGTGACGCCCAAAAGCCCTAGTTGGTCGGTGATGGGAACAGATACATTCTGGAAAGTGGGCGTAAAAGTAAAGGTGCTCTTTTTTGCGGAGAATAGACACGCTTGTGTTTTGGAGGCGTTGAATTTGACCAGGTTAGATTCGCCCCAATCGGACACATTCCGCAAGGTCGAATCAACGCGCTCAATCATAGACTTTCTCAAAACCTGGATTTCATGGGCGCTCGTTCGCGCATTGGATATATATCTCTCAACAACAGTGCTGTCATCAGCATATCCAATAATGCCTGGTGTTAGGAGCTCATTAATGTGCAGCAAGAATAAAGTTGCAGAGAGAACAGATCCCTGAGGTACCCCGGCATTAATCGCCATTAGGTCAGAGGAGTAGCCGTCTAAGACTACTCGAATCGACCGTTCCCTCAGAAAATCAGATATCCAGTCGCAGAGCCCGGTCGGTATGCCATATGCTGGAAGCTTGCTTAAGAGACCATCATGCCAGACCCTGTCAAAGGCCTTGGATATGTCTAAGGAAACAGCTATTGCTTCACCATGACCCTCCAAGGCCTCACTCCATAAGTGTGTGGCATACACGAGAAGATCGCCGGTCGAGCGTCCACTGCGGAAACCATATTGGCTATCGCTTAGGAGCTCGTTGGTCTCGAGGTATGCCAGGAGTCGATTGTTCAATACACGTTCCATGACTTTGCAAAGTATGGAAGTGATTGAGATTGGTCGATAGTTGACAGGATCAGCACGGCTTCCCTTCTTCGGTACTGGTTGTACGTTAGCCAGCTTCCAGGATTTTGGGACTTTACCAGATTCCAAAGAAAGTCTATAGAGACGCGTCAAAACGGGAGACAACTCAGCTGCGCAGCGTTTCAACACCACTGCAGGAATACCATCTGGACCGCTAGCCTTATTCTCATCTAGGTGCAGCAAGCATTTAAGAACCTCCTTTTGGCGAATATGAACGGTACCCATTGTAGGACCGAACTGAGGTAATTGGGGTGGGATTTTTCCTTGGCTATCTAGACGAGAATTTTCCGCAAAGATACTGGCAAATAAATCCGCCTTTTCCTTAGCGGTGTGGGCCAGAGAACCGTCAAGTTTCCGCAGTGGCGGCAGCGATGGGCGACAAAAGTTCGTTTCGACCGACTTGGCGAGGGACCAGAAAGCTTTGCTTCCCGAGGGGTATGACGCTATTCTGTCTCCAATACAGCCTATGTGGGCGAAACGAGCTCTTTTGATCACCTTCTTGCAGGACTTGGCGGCAGCATTGTACCTCTTCTTGTGTTCATGCGAGTCATCGGCTTTGCTTCTGCGAGCGGTTGCCCAGGCTTTGTACGCTTCTCGCTTACGCTTTTCAGCGGAAGAGCATTCAGCACTAAACCATGGGCGAGCTTTGGTTTCAAGGGTTAGATCAGCGTAGGGAATGAAGAACTCCATTGCTTGACCTATCACACTTGAGACTGCATCAGCGCAGCACGATGGATCGGTTGATGTAAAACAAGCTTGCCGCCACGGATAAGATGCGAAGAAATGTCGCATTTCATCCCAATCTGCCGACTTGTAACGCCATACTCGCCTAGAACCACATGGTCGGGTGTCAGGTGGCGAGTACTGCGATACAGATTTCACCAGACAGTGATTGGATGTCCCTTAGGGTGCAGTGACGGACACCGAATATCTGTCGGGATCGGTTGTCAGCAGAAGGTCCAGGCAGTAAGCAGTGTGGCCAGCAACGTCTGGGATGCGCGTAGGCTCGTCAACAAGCTGAGAGAGGCCATGAGTGAGCGAAAACTTAAAAGCCTCTCTACCAGCATGGTCAGTGTCCTGAAACGGGTATAACCACTGTCCGTGGTGTGCGTTAAAATCCCCCAGGAACACCAACTGCGCTGTGGGAAAACGTTGCTGAACCTTGTCCGCTGTACAGCTGAGATAGTCCATAAGCCTTGTTGTCTCCCGATCTCCGCTGTGTGACCGATAAATACCAGCGTATACCATTTGGTCTAGGCCGGTATCTATGTGAACCCACATAACTGAAAGGTCCGGCACTTCTAAGTAACGGAGACGCTGACAACAGATCTTGTCACTGGCATACATGCACACTCCGGCGTGCGGGTGGAATTTGGACTCCAGGATGTAACCTGGGTAACAGAGGTATGCCGAGTCTGACGGATCACAGATCTGCGTCTCCGTTAGGAAGAGTAGGTGGGGTCTCTCCGTCTCGAGGTGGTGGTGGACATCATTGAGATTGGAGTGCACTCCTCGGATGTTACAGAAGTGCACTTTAAACGAGAGGAAGTGCAACCGCTGTGTTACCTTACTCTTCTTTGGACCTTTCATTAATTTTGGAGTGGAGTGAATAGGGAGGAGAACAGAAGTTGAGTGAAGTGCTGCAAATGGAACCAAGCAACTCGATAGGGGTAACGCACCTTTGGGAAACTCGCTTGGAGACTGCGGGGACGCCCGAACCCCCCCGAGTTCGCCATCGGGTCCTCTCAAACCGGTCGCCAGCCGGCACGATGGAGCCTCCCGGGATTTTTCGCGAGGTGGCGGGGCAGCCTTTTGCATGTGGCTGGCATGCTACTTGGGCCCCCTACTATCTGCGGTCAGCCAGCGGTGCACCGTACTTCGGATCCCGCTACCCTCCAAAACGAGTCACCCGGTGAGTCATTATCCTACGAGTTGAAAACAGTTCTCCGATGCAGCACGATTACTCAGACCTATCCTCCCCAATGGCTACACTAGACATCATGCCGGAACGCAACTAGGTTACTTGGCGGCATGGTTTTGTCTAGTGGGTGGTGACAAGCCACGGCCGAAGCCTACTGTGGCGTCCTCCGACGTGACCCACAGAGAATCAATATATTATTTCCTATTCATCAAACGTGCTCGATAAAATCAATACCAAGATAAAATCAAATATTGTTAACTTTATTATGCACATACATCTTACTATATAAACTGTTTCTGTTTGTTAATAAATTGTCTATCAACTCGTAACTGTGTCTTGCTCTATCAGCCCTTTCCTGGTCGTAATACCTACCACCAGATTTTACTGCTCGTTTAGCACAACCCAGGGACCACGTACAAGGCATCGAGGGCTAAACCTTGCGGACGCGAGCAGTTTTCAGTCCCCAGAAGAACTATACAATAAAATGTAATTTCATGTGTTTATCATGACCCAGGGTATACGGGCATGATACCTAAACTAAGTAATTATGATTACTTGTTTTTTAGGTACAAAATATTCAATATAATGGAATGCGCTAAGTCAAAATTAATTCTAAAGATATAATAATTTGATGTGCAAAAGTGTAAAAGTACTATTTAAAATTTATAAAGTAAGTAAGGAAATTACACTTATAATAATAATTCAAAATAAAAAATACTATACCAAATACATAACTGGGTACACAACATACAACAATCATTAATCTACATCTACAACTAAAAACTTTTTAAAACGAAGTAAGATTTAATCTTATTTAAACAATTAACAGTTTCTTTGCTTCATAATAAGACATGTAAGTGATGCTCGTATTATCCGTTTAGTTTGCTGTAGGTCAGGGGGTATATGTTTAGTTTGGCGTTTAATCTTTTATACAGCAGTGTTTCTAGAAAAAGGTAAAATCTAGAAGAGAATGCAGTTTCTGTGTTTAGTGGGTGTGCAATGCAAGCCTTCTTTTGTTAGTTGCTTGTGATGTGTAAGGGTGCAATGGTGTTTTAAAATTGTGTTCATTATTAATAACTGCTTAACTGTCAATACTTCACAGTCTTTATAGAGAAGCTCAGTGGAGTAAAGAAAAGGTTGGAAACGCGAAACTTTTGAAATTGCTCTTTGTGCTCTTTCAATGTTAATGAGAAGCGTTTTAGCTGCCCCTCCCCATTACGTAATACAATCGACTGACACAATGCAAAGTATACTTGCCTAATAAGTTTAGGGTCTCCTATGGTGCGCAATTTTTTAAAAACAAATATAAGCTTGCGTATTCTGTCACTCACCGTATCTATTTGTTGTTTAAAGGACAGAGTGTCATCGATTATAATACCTAGGTATTTAATTGTTTGAGTAGGAGAAATAAAGGGACACAAGTACGATTTATTATTTTGATCACAACAAAAGGTTAGGAATAACAGTAGTAGACTTTCGTATGGAAAATTGAATCATATGAGTTTTGTCTGAATTTAGGGTCAGTAAATGCTGCTGTAGCCACTTGTTGACTATATTAAAGACCCGCTTAGCGTACTCGTATAGTTTGCAAAAAACAATAGAGCAATAGATAAATAAAAAATAACAGACGGCGCTCTTAGGCGCCTTCTTAATCAATTAAATTGAGGTACATTTTTTCAGCTTAACTTTTCGCGGGACAGTCTCGTCTTCTTAAAATGAAGAAAAGTTGCGCACTTCGGTGGGTCTCCTTTCTTTTTGCAGTCCTTCATTGTGTGACCTATTTCTCCGCAGTGGCCGCAAGTATCTTTTTTTTCACGGCATAATTTAGCTGCGTGGCCATACTGCTGACATTTAAAACAACGTGTCACTAAGTTATAGTCCCGCACTGGGCACGATGACCAGTTGATGGTGTTCCTATTTCCTGACTTATGACTTAATGTAATAGTCTTCAGAAAGTCTTCAATTGATATATGTTCGGAATTTTCAGCTAAGTTTTGGTTGTCACAATAAATGTTTGATTTGATTTGTTAATACGACTAAATACTTAGGATTCTTTCAAGGCCGACGGCACTCTGATAACTGCACTTCTAGGCCTACGTTTATTGGTTTCGTCTGCAGTAAAACTAGATAATGTTAGTTGCGCTGACTGATTCAGCTTCTCGATGTCTTCTTTGGACTCGGTACTTATTATGACGCCACCATTTCTGGCCTTGCGTAGTCCCCTCACTTGTAGTTTAATTTGAAAAAAAAATCAAGCGAGGAAACTAAGACTTGCGACTTAGTTTCCTCGCTTGATTTCTTTCCATCGGTTGGGTAGATAGCCACAGAGCTGGTACTTTTAGGCAGGATGAAGTCCTTCAAATTTTTCTTTACTATGTCAGGGAAGGATGTTTGGGAGTCTGTTCAAGCGACTGCTTGAGGGCATATATTTGCTTGGAAAGGTCTCGTTCTTCTTGAAGGGCTTGTAGATTGTTATGGGCTGAAATCATCTTTTGCTTTAGCGACTGGTATATCACAGCCATCTGGCAACCTTTCGGCAAAGAGAACTTTCTCTCAATTTGTACTCGAAATTTAATTTGCCACCTTCTGCGATAGCGCACTCTTCATTGAGGTATTGCTCGATTGATTTCATCCAGTTCTGTATGTCTGGCGTGGACAACAATTCAACTTGTTCTTCTCCCCGGGGGCTGGGCGGGACAGGTCGCGGCAGGCCGATGGGCGGTACATTGAGGCAGACTTCTGTTTCTAGTTGAAGGATGTCTTAATCAAAACAAATTGCATGAATAGGTCTTTCAAATAAAATAATAATTTTGGTAATATCTCGCACACAGCCTGTTTTATTTCATTATGAAATTTACCCGAGCTTCCTTATTGACTTAGACCCTGTACATTGACAACTAGGTGTGAAAGATTTGTGATAGTTGTATTGTATAGTTTGGGCTGTGTTTCCAGGAGGCAGGCAGCGGCAGCCTGCAGCTGGCGCTGAGTCAGGTGGCGCACGGTGGCGCGGTGACGGCGGTGTGCTGGCTGCCGGGACGCGAACCCCTGCCCGCACACTCCGACCTCGATGATTTAGAAGGTACTCCAATTGCAATAACTTCATTGCAATGACTTTTGACAATAACTCTAAGTGAATGTTGCGGCCCTTTGCATGTTTCTTTTTATTGTAAGGATACGACGTTTGTCCTTCATGCCACCTGAAGGAAAGTAGTTACGAATGAAGACTATACGCGTCAAGTCCATCGACGAGTAACCCATTCACTCGACACTTAAAAGTACCTCCTTTGAAAGTCTAGTTTTTCCTGTCCACTGCAGTTACTGTAAAAATAGACGCTCATAGTTCGTTCCACATCTCGGCAATCCATACCAATCGGGACTATATAGGAAATAGAAACTATCTTGAGCCATAGACTCAATTTGTTGCCTGAAGTTTAATTTGGACGTTTCATTGACGCCCAACAGGCCTCGACGGTCGGTGATAGAGACAGATACATTTTGGAAAGTGGGCGGAAAGGTGAAGGTGAACTTTTCAGCAGAAAATAGAAACGCTTGTGTTTTGGAGGGGTTAAATGACCAAGTTGATTAAACGACACTTTTCGCAATCACACACTTTCTCTAAATCTTGAGTTCAAGGTTGCTTGCTCGCCCAATGGATATGTATCTCTCTATATCAGTACTGTCAGCAGCGTAACAACTAGGCCTGATTTGCAAAGTTGCGGAATGTGAATTAACACTCACCTCATAGCGTGCCTATTTACTAAGACTTTGGGGTCAGTTATCAAATATAACATATTTGATTATGAAAATGAAACCAGTTTAGTTGAGAATTAGAGTGATTTCATAAGAGCCGCATGGCAGCAGCGCGGAGTATTCCATCTAGCTCCATTATTCTTTGCAAATAATAAGAATTAAAGTTTAGTAAACTATTGATTGATACTATGAAGATTAATTAACTATTGATGAAACCAAAAAAATAAAAATGTAATATAGGGTCTTTCAATAAGGTCGGGTCGAAATAAAACGGGCTGTGTGCGAGATATTAACAAAATAATGTTTTTATTTCAAAGACCTATTCATGCTATTTTGTTTTGATTATGACATCATTCATCTACCCACTGCTTCTTCGAACAGTATCACTAATCTGAGGGGTCCAATGTTCAGCGGAATCAAATTGTCCGACCTTAGGAACCAAGTCACAACTCACGTCTGCATGAAATAACCCTACCTTCAAATTTTTCATGCAAAATTTCCATTGTTCTGTGCCGTCTTGCTGGAAACACATGTCACCCACTACCATAACGTTCAGTGTGGGCTAAAAAATTGTGTGCCTGTTGATTGTTGTCAGTCTGTTGAAAATTGGACCTCTGAGATTTGTGCCACTGTTCAAAGATGCGGCGGGTAGTTCAACGATGTCAGAATCAAAAAAAAGGGCATGAATATTTCTTTGCTAAAATAATAATCTCGTTAATATCTCGCACACAGCCCGTTTTCTTCCGTTTTGAAATCGACCCGTCCTTATTGAAAGACCCCATACAATAAATATACACATGAACCAGGTTTTTTCAAGAGTATCAATTAGATGCCCATGAACAAACCTAGTCACAGAATCATAGATTTTGCTAAGTAGATTTAGTAAATCGCAGTTGGTACCAGTAACATCGAAGAGATTGTAAAATTTATTAATAATTTCCTTATCATCAAGTCACATCCACTAAAGTGAAGTTAAAGCCAATATCTTTGCCGGTTATTTTATTTTTTGTTTTTCCCAGTACTTATTAATTACGATATAATTGAAAGACCCTGAGTATATTTTTGAATATGTAATATATTTTTACATATCTCCTGCTCTGTAAGTAGTCACTTACTTCCCTGAATGCCGGGGTGTATGGATATCATCACAGCATAAGTTTCAAAACCTACCATGTAATGTTAACATTACAGCATAGGTTTTGGAATTTGAAAAAAGAACTGCCATACTCATACTGTAAGAAGTATACTTTTAAAAAGTTTTTTTTTCACGGTATCGATTATTTATTCAAATCGGAATCGAGATAATTTATATTAGAATTTATAAAGATTTTATTTTAAATATCGAACTATTTGCTTCGCAGTCACATCGTATGTTAGTTGAAATCGATTTTAAAATCAAACTGGCCAGCACGATTTGACGCGCTTGAAAAAAAGTAAAAACGGCAGTCGAATAGCTAGGCGCGAAAGTAAATTTTTTCCTTGTTTGGGAGTTCTTTCTCAAAAGTTTTGAAAAGGCACGGCGGCTGGAAGTCCAGCAAAATAACAGAAAATATAAATTTTAAATCGCCTCGTCAAAGCACATCATCCGAGCCATTTTTACTGAAGAAAATAGTACCAGTCAACTGCCGCCATTTACTATGTAAGAGCCTCAAGTCTCATACTCAAACTGTAAATATTCCTAAAAAGAATTTGACCATATCTTTTACAAATTGTTCTAATTTCACTATTAATTTGAATTAAATACACATGTTTCTCTTTAAGAAATGTTCATAGAAACCTGCCATCTTGTTTTTTACTTACCTCACAGTCGATATGTAAAGCAGAGTGTTTACCTCGGATGTAAGCATCAGTTGTATACTCGGCCTAATTAGCGGCCAACAACCTCATATGCAATTTATGTTATACAGCCCTTGGTTAACAATCTACTATGAAATGAGTAATATGAGACGGCGTGTGCAGGGGGCGGCGCGCTGGTGGCGACGGGCGGCGCGGACCGCTGGGCGCGCGTGTGGCGCGTGGCGCGGCGCGGCGCGGCGCTGGCGGCGGCGTGCGTGGCGGCCGTGCCCGCGCCCGCGCCCGTGCTGGCGCTGGCGCTGCTGCCGCCCGGCGACCCGCTCCACGCCGACGACCTGCTCACGCCCGGTGCGTCTTGCAAGCCTACAAGTGGATCTGCTCGACTCTACCCGAATCTTTTGCACGCTTCTGTCTCTTCTGCCCTGACTGAATGGTCTGAGTGTCGGTCTTTTCCTCCAGAGAAGGTGGTAGAATGTCAAATTTGCTTGACACTGTAATTTATGCTTGAACAGCATACTTTGTATATAACTGAGGCCAAATCAGGAGATCTCTTTATATAACTGTAACAGATAGATAATATTACCTTAGAATTCTAATTGGTCAGTATGTAGTATTGCGTAATGCGAACTTATTTGTTTTAATTTTGAAGTACCTGTGTAAGTACTGATAGACGACAGCAACACCGCACTAATCCATTCAATCACGCGCACTCATCCCTGGCTTCTGACAAAAAGTTGATACTCGCGAATAAATTGTGAATAACTCTAATAAATCCAGTGTTTTCCCTCCTAACAGTATGATGGTGATTACAGAGGAGGGTGAGGAAGAGACGGGCGATGACGGTGGCTCGGCGGCGTGGTGGCTGGTGGTGGGCACGCTGGGCGGCGAGGCGGCGGTGTGGGCGGGCGCGGCGCCGGCCGCCGCCGCCGACGACGCGCAGCCCGCGCCGCGCCACTGGGCCGCCGCCAACGTCGCGCGCTGGCTCGCCGAGTACGTCGCGCCGCACGGTCAGCCACACTCCTGCTCTACTCCTCACTTACCTGGCTCTTTTTGTTTCTTTATATTGTACTAGCCACCGCGCGCGGTTTTACCCGCGTAACTTTTGATCCCGTGAGAATTTCTAGCCTATAACCTTGCTCAAGAGTTGGGCTAACACATGCAAAAAGAAATTTTCAAATCACTTGTAGTTTCTGACATTAGCGCGTTCAAACAAACAAATAAAAAAAAACTCTTCAGCTTTATATATTAGTATAGATACTAGGTTGTTGTATGGTCACCAGCCAAATTTAAATCTTGGTTTCTTTGATACGATATAAACATTCCTGCATATTTATTTTAGCGTCGCTCAGTACAAAAAAGTACAAATATGGAACCACAAACTTTTTCAATAATAGTCGCTGTTGATTAACATAACTACTACAACGCGGCATTTCATTGACAATACTACGACGTAGTACTACGAGATGTTTCGTAGTAGCGCGTAGTCGACTTTATTTTTATGGTAATTTAGAGTGACCATGTTTTGCCTAACATGTTAGCGGATATAATAATTTCATTGTAAAAAAAATACTTCTTTTTCGCAAAAATCGTTAGTTTATATGATACTTATTGTGTAAAAAAAATTGGCCGGTGACCACTAATCAACCCTGTATATAGAACGCTTGTCTTCAATTTCAACTAAGGTCTACTACGTCCATTCAAGAGAAACTTGTTCACTCAACGCGACTCTTGAAAATAACAGACCTAGAGTGGTCAGGAAAAACAAACGCTGGCAGTTTATTCGGCACCTTGGTCACCTGTACTTACCAAAAAGGGACCTATACACTGAACATTAATACTGATAGTCACTAATTCACTCGATCATAGGTATAACTCTAGTTCATCAGAAGGTTGCTAATATGAAGACTGGGTGCGTGAAATTAAAATCAATTAAATAGAATATTCACTGTATTAATGCATTACGTGTGTGATACAATATAAAGACTAGCGTTACAGAGCAGGTGAGGGACACGACTGCCCACTGTAGACGCTTAAGTTAGGTTTTACAAAATATGCTGATGTCGCATGTCGCTACAGACGTTTAATTTTTTTATGCATAATGGCAAGAAGAAGAATGTAAAGTGTGATGGCTGTGCGTTGCAGGCTCGTGCACGTCGGCGGCGGAGGCGGCGCGGCTGCGGGCGCGCGCGCGCGGCGCCGGGCTCACGGGCGCCGCGCTGCTGGACCTGCCGCTGCCGACCCTGCTGCGCCTCTTCGGCTGCTGTACGATATACACTACACACTCTACACATGTTACTATGTGTAGAAACTAATATTCACTGAAGGCCTTTTATCGGCATAGTTTTTTCAATAGTCTTAATATTTACTTTTAAAACTTGTAAGAAGCCCTTATTCATTTTATTGTTTAACCATGGGGTGACTAAAACGCTTTGATACAAGTCCTTTTTAATTGAAATACAATTTCTTTTCTAGGTAAATTCGCTCCGGTTGTATTTTATGACCTTGAGGTCAACCGCGAGTTAAGCCAAATAAAAACACTAAGCAAAAATAGGTATAGAATATAAATAAATAATATTGTACTTATTGCACCACTGAGCTTCAAACTGCCAGCACATAGGGAAAGAAGGGTTCGTATCGAAAGTCTCCAACTCCACTTAGATATGACTTTCAAAACAACTTGAATCTGATCTGCTTCTTAATGGGGCAAGGTTGAATCTACTAGATAACACTGTTTTTCTTGGACTAACCTTAGATTCTACATTGCAATGGGGCGCCCATATCTCACAACTAGCGAGTAGACTTAGTTCTGCAGCGTTCGCGACAAAGAAAATTCGCTCATTGACTTATGTTAGTTAATACGTCGAAGCTGGTATATTATAGTTATTTTCATAATATAATGTCCTACGGCATCCTACTTCGGGTCAATGCCGCAGATATTGACACGATATTAACACTGCAGAAAAGGGCTATATGTGATATGTATAAACTTGGAAATAGAGAATCTCTAAGAGAAAGGTTTAAAGAAATTGTTATCTTGACCCTTGCATCACAATAAATTTATGAAAACATTATGTATATTTATAAGAAAAGTAATAAATTTAAAACTAGGCAAGACGTATGAGGGCGGGTCAATAAATCCGTGACTTTTGGAATAAAACACAGATTTTTTGATAAATAAACCATTTTATTTTTTAACGTAATCTCCCTGGAGCTCTATACACTTTGTCCAGCGCTTCTCCAATTTTTTTATCCCTTCCAAAAAACATGATTTGTCTAGGTCCTTAAAATAGGCCTTTGCAAGATGACTTCATCATTGGATTCAAATCTTTTTCCACCAAGACATTTCTTCAGGTTTGGGAACAAAAAGTAGTCACTCGGAGCCAAATCTGGAGAATAGGGCGGATGAGGGAGCAATTTCATAGCCCAATTCATGGATTTTTGCCATGGCAACTGCACATGTGTGCACCCTTGCATTGTCTTGAAATGAAATGAAATGAAATGAAATGAAATGTCTTTAAATGAAATGTCTTTATTTGCCAGGAAATTGGTACATTTTAGGTCTTAAAAGTAAAGAAAGTTTCACAAGATCCTACCAACAGGTGTTGGTGTGCAAAATTTGGTGAAATACAATAATTTTTAAATGTCATATTAAATTCATATTATTAAATTGTCATATTAAATTCGTCCTGATGTCAAAAGAAAAGGTTACAATAGAAACAATTTGATTTATGTAGTTTGAATGTCTATAAGCACTTGTCATTTAAAAAATCTGTAACATTGTAATAAAGTTTGTATAGAAGTAAGTTAAAAATTCTTTTTTTAAATAAATTAATTGGTAAATTCTTAATATCTAGAGGGATTTTATTAAATATTTTTACCGCCATACAGACAATATTTTTTTGAAAAACGCATAGTCTCTGGGCTGGAGTATAAAGCATTTCTGCATGTCTTCTATGTCCAGAAATCAAGTCCCGATTTTTGGGGAACAAATTTGGATGCTTTTTAACAAACAAGCATACCTCGTAAATATAAAGGCAAGGCAATGGAAGAATTTTTAAGTTTTTGAAAATCGGTCTGCAACTATCCGTATAATCGGCACTTGCTAACGCCCGCACGCATTTTTTTTGTATTCTAAATACGAGCTCAATATCAACTGAGTTTCCCCATAATACAATACCGTAACGCAAGATAGACGATACGTATCCGTGGTATGAGAGCAGGGAAGTTTTTTGTCCTGCTATCTCTTTGACTCTCCTAAGTGCATATATAAATCGGTCTACTTTATTACATAATCTGTCTATGTGCGCTTTCCAGTTTAGATTTTTGTCTATAGTAATACCTAGGAAGACTGCCGCGTCAACGTTATTTAATTTATGATTATCAAAAGTTATGTCAATTGGATCATTTTTAGAATTATATGTCAAAAATTGTATTAAATTAGTTTTATTTATATTTATTTTGAGGTTTAAATAATTTAAGTATGATACAACGTCTGTCATTGATTTAATTATTTCAGTTTTTAATTCGTTTTTGTTTTTAGATTTTATTACAAGTGTAGTATCGTCTGCAAATAATATAGATTTTTGTTTTTTTATTATGTATGGTATGTCGTTTATGTAGATTAAAAATAAAAGTGGAGCTAATATGCTACCTTGGGGTACTCCGTATTTGTTTTCGCGATAAGGGGAACATACTGTGTCTCTATATTTTCCGTTGAAGTAGCTTAGTTCTACACATTGCGATCTATTTTCTAAGTAACTTCGAATCCATTCATTTGCTTTACCTCTTATGCCACATTTATCTAAAGTTTTTAATAGAATGGTATGCGATACAAAATCGAAAGCTTTGCTCATATCCAATAGCAGTGCTACTGGAAATAGTTTTTTGTCTAAGCTCTCAGATATATCCTTGATTAGAGAAAAACAAGCTAAGGTGGTTGAGCTTCTTTCGCGAAATCCGAATTGCTCGAACTTGCCGAACTTTTTTCTTGGCCAAATGAGGTCGGTTTTTTTTTCAAATCGTCATTGAATCGGTCCAATAAGTTGGCATAATATTCCCCATTGATTGTTCTTCCCTTTCAATATGGATTATCCCGCGTGCATCCCAAAAAGCAGTTGCCATAACTTTATTGGCTGACAAACTCACCTTGGCCTTCTTAGGCGCCGATTCACCCTAAGAAACCCACTGTTTTGACTGTTGTTTCGGTCTCTGGTGTGTTGTGATGGACCCATGTTTCGTCCACGTTTACAAGACGGCGCAAAAACTCCTCCATATTGCGATTAAACAACGCCAAACCTTCCTGTGAAGTTGTTACATGATTGCGTTTGTGGTCGACTGTGAGCAAACGCGGCACCCATCCTGCGGAAAGCTTTCTCATGCCCAAGTGATCCTTCAAAATTGAAACCTCTGAGCCATGCAAGATCCCTACGGCTTCCATAATTTCTCGCACTTTCAATCTTCGGTCGGCCACCACTTTATCGCGAATTTTTTCGATTGTTTCGGGTGTAGAGACCTCAACTGGGCGTCCAGGACGGCCACAACGAAATTAAGTAAACCACTTTTTTACCATTAAAATCGATGGTGTAAAGTCCCCATAGTATTTATCAAGTTTAGCCTTGGTCTCAGTAATGTTTTTTTTTTCGCAAAAACTTATGCTTAATAAGCAGACCAAATTCACTTTTTTCCATTTTTTCCTCAAATTACTGGGTAGTCTGATAAAGATCGCTCTCAAACACAAACTGAATGACGCAGCAAGTTCAAATTTTGACAGGAGTCAACTGACTGTTATCATGAGTAGTGTTGCTTTTTCAGTTAAGAGGTCAGAAATTCAAAAAGTCATGGACTTATTGCCCCGCCCGGGTATATACAGGTAATATATATATACAGGTATAATTAACGCATCACCTCTTGCGGGCAGCCTCTCCACATCATTCCCAACAACATTTGATCTACGACTTTTTACAAATCATGATAAATAAAACAAAAAAAAAAAAATGTTTGCTCCTTACTCTAAATTTTTTAAGAACTACATATTGTTATTGTGAAGCGATATTTTACTGCGCAAGGTGCGTGGCATATCTAAACTCAAAGTAAATAGAGTTAGGCCTATAAATAGAGGCAAGAAATATTTTTTGTATTGGAAAACAATTTTTTATAATTAATTTTTAAAAGTTGTAGAACAAATGTGTTTGGGATTGATGTGGAGAGGCTGCCTATAAGAGGTGAAGTGCTAATTAAAATGAACCCTGCGTAACAAAGTTCAATCCCTGCCATTCAATAAATTTAAATCAATCATTAGAGTGTCTATCTCGAAAAGCTTATTATAAAACTAAAGATTCTTTAGACGATAAAAAAGCATGGTATTAAGCACAACAGGATATTTCAAAAAGTTTCCAATTACTTATTAATTTTGTTTACGGCTTGGCTGTGCAGTATACATATGGCATACTGGTGACTGTTCCACTCACTTATTTTCTTGTCAAGACAACAGCAAGAATGCAAGCTCCCTCAGGCGGCATGGCTAGTGGTAGCGTCGGGTGTCGGGTCACCCTCTTCGTGCTTGTGTTATACTTGTGAACGGGTGCTACTAGCGGTGCCAGGTCGTTTTGATGATGATACTATGACTATTGTATTCCACTCTTGTTGAGATGCTCTGGTCCCAGTTTATCATGTTCGTGTTGTGCATCCATATCTACCAATGTAAGCAATTTGGTTGTGGCATGATATTAACTCTCACAATCAGCTGTCTTGGGTTTCTTTTTTTCATGCGATGGTCAATTTTTACTGTACCTATTTGTATTAATTCGTATAATTCTGATTAAAAAAGAGTGCCAAGAGTTTTATTCCTCCGGCTTTTTTTGTCTCTTGGTTTACTGTCATATCTTGCTCAATAACAATCAACACCTTGTTAAAGCCGAAGTACAAAATTGTGATGTCATTAAGCGACCATTCGATGGTCTTATGATGAATACAAAATATTTGAATTTTGTCACCATAGTATTTATCAGAAACAAATCAAGATAAGCCATTGTTATAAACATTAACTTGCTGTATCTAGTTATTTTACGTTACAAATTCGATTCCGTGGCGTATATATAATATGTATTGACTATTGACTGTTTGTGTAGAGCTACATAACATATTTTATTTGTAATGTATATCAACACTTTATTCTCATTAGATTTTAAAGTGTAATCGTACTTCCAAACATAGTTGTTTGTGCTTAGCCTTCGTAAATATGGTTGCGTCCGCGTGGATCGGAGTGACGTACCTGTACGGGCGGAGCAATGGACTAGTTCTCTCGGCGGATGATAATTATTTCGTGTGCATTTTGTATTTAAGAGTGAATAACTCTTTACCTGACAGATGACATTATCCTTTATCTGCAATAGCTTTCAGCACTACTCCTGAACCTTAAATACATTAATGTGTTTTGAGGACCCTTTAATTGTAATGTAAATAATTGTGTATGTAAATAGTGTCGCATATTGAACTACTTTTTTAATACTTTGGTTATTAATACTTAAAATAAAGGAGTAAGTCGTTTTACTAGAGTAAACTTTTTCCCATAAAACAGTGGAGAAACTTGTATATTTATTTACTATCTAGTAAATCATCTTTAAATAAAAAAAGAAATAAGTCTATTCATGAACAAGTACAACAAATTAATATTATTTTTGAGCCGTAAAAGAAAACCATAAGTAGGTTTTTGCAAAAAAGCCTTGGAAACTATTGGGTTTATTTCTGTTTTATGGAAATCATGAAAAAGCTGGATTTTAGTACTATTTTCAGTATTTTTTTAAGAACTTGACATTTGTTGATGGAATATAAATCACTTTTAACTCTCTCCTGAAAAATTGGCCTGATGCAACACGCGACATGTTCTTATTGTAAATGCACCTCCAAATTAGACGCGTGGCAGCAGTCTGATTTGAACACGCTCGCGACGTAATGTGGTGGGTGTTGCAGCGGAGGTGGCGGAGGAGGAGGCGGCGGAGGAGGAGGCGGCGGAGGAGGAGGCAGCGGAGGAGGCGGTGGAGCAGGAGGCGGCGGAGGAGGAAGCAGCGGAGGAGGAAGTGGCGGAGGAGGAGGAGGTGTGCAGCTCGGCCACGCGGGCGCGCCTCATCGCCGAGCTGCAGTGGCTGCGCCGCCCGCTCGAGCCCTACGAACTTGTGTGTGGTCCCCTGTCCTTGTCTTACCTTACCTATTAACTTTTGATATATCTTACATTATTTTTTGCAGTAAATAGTTAAATAATTAAATTAATAAGGCAAGCTAGCTTATCAGATTATTTAAATCTGGTACGGTAGTCTCTGTCACAAATTAATTTAAATTATTCTTATAATTACGTAGTGTGAAGAAAGTGTATGTAAAGTATGGGACGTATGTGCCTGGTAGAAATCGCTTGAAGCGATAAGATTCCCTAAATTGTCTTAAATTTAGAATTTTGTCTTAATTTTCTATTTGTTTTGATGGCAATATAGGGAATTTATTTATTGTGTCGTTCTCAGTCATGACCTACTGAGAATGCGTATTATTATCGATAAATTAAATGTGATCAAGACACGATCAACATAAGATTAAATATTAGTTAAGTGGTTTTTTACACATATATTTTAGTATAGGTACAGGGTGTAACTTGCTCCTGAAACAATACCACCACGTGATGCAAACCACGGCCAAAGACCAAATAAGCTGCTTTTTAAAATTTTCTCCGAGAATCTGTTTTTTCATATAATAATATAATCGCAAATATTTCCGGAACCACTAAATGTTGTTGAACATTCATGGGGGTTATTTTGGTAGGCATTGAGGTCCCCTATCTCTGGGAAACGTATGATCCACCCCTCAATTTACATCCTGTATAAGCTATTGATTGGGCAGGTCATGTTTGTCGAATGTCAGAATATCTTTGGGCCTAAACAACAACCGCGTGGCATCCTGACACCAAACGACGTCGCGGACGACCACGCCGTCGGTGGAAGGATGATCTGGGCGCATTTAGCCCAAACTGGCCAGCGGAAACAGCTGATTGCCTAAAATGGAAAGAAAAAAGGGAGGCCTTTGCCCAATTTTGGGACACCCAGAGCTAGTAATAATATAATAATAAGCTAATTATTTTTGTATATAAATTGTCAGTCAACATGTAATCGTGTCTTGGTTTATGCCTGGTGGTACTGAGTGTACGCGGTGGGTTGCGCGCAGGAGGAGCTGGCGCCGCACGCGCTGCTGTGCCCGCTGTCGCACCGGCTGCTGCGCGAGCCCGTGCGCGCCGCCGACGGCTTCACGTACGACCGCGCCGCGCTCGCGGAGCACTTCCTCGCCGACGGTACCCGCTCTATGCTGTGTCCCTGCCTCACACAAGTATCACGCACTTCACTTTTCTTTAAAAACTACTTTTATACCATTCCTACTCTAAAAAGCTTATTTTATTCACGCAAAACAGTGAATAAAAAGGCCTTTTATTCACTGTTAAAAGGCCTTTTCAAACATTACAAAGTACTTATTGACCACCGAGCAACCAGAACCCTTTTGCACTATATATTTTATTTATTTTTTTGTTTGTTATAGATTATTTTTTATTGTATACTTTTTGATTTCATATCTTCCATGCTAGACTGGGAACGAAAGAAAAACATAGAATGTGCCAGCTGCTTCTCTTCTCGGGCATAAAGTCAGTTAAGGGACAGAGGTTTGATTAGCGTTTTTGTGGGCGATAGGTATCCTATCACTGCAATAGTCTTTCTCAATCATTTTAGTACCTCCAACTAGTTTTATAACCGCTGGTGTTCTGCCTACCCCATAAGAGATACAGGCGTGAAGTTGTGAAGAATGTATATATTTTTGATTTTATTATTGTTTGTTGCAATTAAGTTTGTTTTTCTGTTTCTGTCTTTTTTTTCTGTGTATTTCTGCTATTGGCTATTTGTTTCTTGTTAATATTAATTTAATAATGTCGAGGACCTTACAAACTACATATAAAGTAAAGCGGCGTGGTTGCAGGCGGCGGCGGCGCGGTGTCGGGCGTGACGCGGCGGCGGCTGCGCAGCGCGCGCGTGAGCCCCAACCTGCGCCTGCGCGACGCCCTGCGCGCCTTCCTCGCGCGCGCCGCGCCCCACCTCTACGCACACCTGCAGCCCGCGCTCACGCACGACTAGCTCCATCGAACGAAGCTGTCACCCAACCATCCATCTACACATCTATACTTCAACTTAACAAGGCTCTATACAGGGTTACTGGATAAGCCGACCTATACCTTGGCAAATAATTCAATGCAGTAAACAGACAGGTCGAAACGTCAAACAAAAAAATAATGATGCTGAATGAGAATGATTGAAATTGATTCATACTTTTTCATTCGCTTAGCATAACATTTTAAAGCAATGTATGAATACGTGAATGTAAGGTGTGTACTTTATCTGTACAGTATCTTTCATGAAAATAAATAAGTAGACACGAAACATGTTTAGTACTTAAAAACGGTCACAGCAGAAGTCAAATTAGTTTCTTTTTTTGCATTTAATTAAAAGTCAAGAAAAAGTAAGATGCATTAAGCATCCCACTCTAGAACGAGAAAATGAAAGTATAAAATATTTTGTTATTCAAAACATTCCGTTTACTAACTTGATGATATTATTTAATAAAAAAGGCCATTCGAGGCTCACTTAAACCGCATTCATATTTTTTTTCTTTCCTAAAGTGGACACACTGGAACTGTCATTTTACTGCATTTTATTTATTTATTATTGGCCAGAGTATAGATCCGTTAAGGGCATGTAGTCTCAATCTTTTCTAACTGATTTCACTATGAAACACCCCACCCCAGACCTAACCGTTTTCGAGATAATCGACTTTTTATTAATATTTAATTGCAAACAACGACAATTTTATTATTATTATTAAAAACTAGTGTCTCGAAAACGGTTAAGTTTATGGTACGGTGGTGTTTCATAGTGAAATCTGTTAGAAAAGACGAGTACCACCTTTAACGGATCTAGGGCGACTTATCCCGTAACCCGATTGAGATTATCTTACGGGCTCTATGATTTCCAGAAGAAATCTAAAATGAATTTACATTAATATAAAAAAATACGCTGTTGACTCAGTCAGTGTGCTTTCATCTTCGACCTCATCGTCACTTACCATCAGGTGAGATTGAGGTCAAACGCGGGTTTAGTCACTTATAAAAAAAAAAAAAAATATAAAAATATATTTTGACCTTAATTGACACATATTTTCGTAAGGTACTGCTCGAAAGGCATGACGAGAAGTTTTATACACAAGCACAAACAATCGATAGTATAGAATTTTTCGATTAAATAATTATCATTATGTTTCATGATTCCTTGGAAAAAAGGAACGGTATTATATTGATATATAATAATTAAATGGTCGAAATTTTAATATGATTCATCGGTATCTGAACTGATAAAAAATATTTGCCACCAATGAGTGCAGCGTGTTTATTTCCTTTGTCTGTAAGCACCCCAGTTATATCTAATTGTGTGGGATGTTGATTTTTTTCATGTGTTTAGAACTTTGAATTGCGTGGAAATTAACCTTCTTCAACTCTCTGTTGATTATACAATCAAAATATAATAAGGACCTTATAGAAGTTTTTGATATTTCTAACAAACTCATTTTTGTAGCACGAATCTGTAGGCCTATTATGGATCTCAAAACCATGCGATGATATCATTATATAGTTTTGACGTAAAGGCCGCTCCATATATATCCATATAGAATGCGAGAAACATGCGAGAAACGAGAATGTGGAAGCGATTTTCATATTCTTCTCAAGTTCTCTCGTTTTTCTCCACTTTTTGTCGGTTGTTTTTCAAAGCATTCAAATGGATTAGTTGAATGACTAAATGCATTGACAGGTAGCGTTTGTGTATGCACAATAATAGTAACGAGACTCTCGCGAGAATGTGGAGCGGCCTTAAAACATCTTATCATGCGATCATTACTAGGTATAACGATTCGTCAGTTCATAAAAAGTTTCGCGATGGTGTAGAAAATATTATCACTGGCATCACGCATCCTCCTCCATTTAATTTGAGGTCCGCCTTCATCCCCTCCTCCTCGGTGAAATCTCTTAGATAAGCTCTTGCCATGTAGACTGAATAAAAAATCCCAATATATAATAATATAGTATTTATTTATGAAAGCACACGAAACGGAAAAACACAAATGAAATCAAGAAACAAACATATCATAGAGGTGGGTGCGATCTCACCCTTTTTCATTTGTCGTTTTTAAGTCATAGATGATATCATTGCAAAAGGAAATGCAATGCCTGTTGCATGCAAATGTATAGGGAATTCGTTTATTAATTATGTCATCATTGTTGATCATTGTATCATAGAAATCCTGTTTATCGTGTCATGTCATGAAAGAACCTTAATAGGCCTGCAGGGCACGGATTGCTGTGTATGCGGATATGCTCTGTACACATTATTGAATTTTAAAATAAAAAACTTGAAATTTATGAGTTTGTTTTATTTGAGCTGCAGTGGTGAAAGGATCGCCTGGGATTTTTTATATATTCTGAATCAATATGCAGGGTTTGCCGTAATATATAACCCATTAACTGTAGTTGGTCAAAATTTAAGACTAAGAAGATTGTATCCTCTAGATGAGATTCTCATCCATTTGAAAATGGCGTAGACTTTTATACTTTTTTAAAATGTACCAAATTCTTTCATTTATTTCACCAAATTTAGGTATTTATTAGTTATTATATTGTTTTCTGAATAATACTCCTGAGCACTTATTACATTTAATTTTAATACAATTTTAATGTGTTCTAAACGTTAAACATTGTCAAAATTGTCGTTTAAGGACATTTTATTTTAAATATTGTCATCGTTTGAACTTTTCATGATGTACTGTGACAAAAAAGTATGGTTCTGTTGCTGCCCATATTCTTGAAAACTTGTCTAGTATGTGTAAGATTCTAAAAATTTATACCAATATGTAGTTTACAAGCAACATTAAGCTACAGGAGCGAGAACACTGACCAAAGTTAGAATTTTTATTTTTCAAGTAATGTTATATTTATTGTTAAACTGGGTCCTAATTATTGTATTGCTATTTTTTGGAAAAAAAATGTCACACCTCCACGATAGTAAAGTGATGAAGGTGTACGAATTTAAAATTGGTATAAAAATGTGAAGTTTTCATATAAACATTTCATTTTTCACAAGTTCGTGAAGTTGTGACACAATTTCCTTGCGGATTCATTTATATAAAAGTAAGTAAACCCTGGTTCAGACCCTACTGCTTAGACTTCGCTGTCTGCTTGGTTGTGATAGACCGTTGAAATTTTCACAGATAATGTATTTCTGTTGCTTCTATAACAACAAATATTTCAAACAGGGTTGTCTGGAAGGGATCAGTTTGGTGCAGCTTTTATATTAAACCTCGCGAGTGGTTACTTCAATAGAGTGTTATTAATGTAATATAAGTTATTATTATAGTTGGTGAGAGTTATGCCTCGGTGTATAAAATGTTCTGTTTGACCAGCAATTAGCTGGTTATGTTTTTTCATATCACTCAGGAAATGTGAGTATAAACAAAATAAACACTCAATAATCGATCATTAAATAGACTGTACTACAGTTGTTACAACGGTGTAAATGGGCTGAATATGCATCGAATTGTTGTAGTGTTTTTCGAAAAAGTGATCACCTCTATCCATATACGTACTCAAAGTTAACTGGAGACGATAGTTAACTGGAGCACTTATTATGATAGAACGCTGTTTAAACACTTAATATTAAAGAACTATTTACTCTGCCAATAAAAGTTTTTCAATAATCCAGAAACGTCACAAACCAACAAAGTGGTTTGTGACGTTTCTGGATTATTACCTTATCAAATGGTAAAATCTTTTGGACCTCGAAACTACCAAAGGCAGTAAATCTAGCGCCTCAAGTTTCAGAAAATGGAGACACTGGTTCAACAAACGTGAAATTTTAGCGCCCTAAGGCGCCTCTGTGGTGGGAGTAAAATACAGTTGGTATACTTACGATCATTTTTTTCATATCTTAAGTTTATCCCGGGGTTGTGAGATTCAGGTTTGCCTTTAAATAGATTTCTGTAATTTGTCGGTGTAAATATATTGAACAATGAAAATTATAGTATCAATGAAATTATAGGCTTTCGCAATGGTTTATTAATTTAATTTTAATTTATTATATTAGTTTACGTAGAATCTGCCAGCTGCTTCTCTTCCCGGGCATACTGTAAAAGTCAGTTAAGGGATAGAGGTTTTTTTGTGGGCGACAGGCTGACCCCCTGTCACTACAATAGTCTCTCTCCATCTTTATAATACCTCCCAATTTGTCAAACGTAACATCAGATGGTCTTGTAACCTCTGGTGTTCTGCCTACCTCATAAGGGATACAAGCGTGACGTTATGTATGTACCTATGTATGTATGAAATTATCTTGAATTATACAGGGTGATTCGTGACAAATTTTAGATACTGAAGGAGAGCACTCTGTACTCAATTCTGATCATAATTATGTGATAAAAGTAGGTACATAATTTTTCAGCAGAATTTCCTGTAAATAAATAAAGTGTTGTGTGTGCCACGGCGTCGTCCGAGGCGTGCTGCGCAGGTTGCACCGCTTATTTATTGTTATCAAAGAACTTTGATTTTAATTTTTCATCGCGGAATGTGCGGCACGGCACCATGTGTGCACGGCAAACGGCACCGCACGGCGGCATGTGTCCTACCTAATCTGTGTTGATAGCGCCGTGCGTATGTCCAGTGTAACCATGCGTTGCGTAATAAATTCATTAACTTTCAGTTAAGTGTACTCAGAAAAAATATATTTTTATTTTTTTTTTCTCTTCATGTATGATCTCAAACTATCACGTCCTCGAATTTCGAAAGTCAACCAGTCAACCTGTATATTTCATATGAAATACCAAAATGATTTTCTATCAAATAAATGTTTTTGAAAAGAAATTATATCTAAAGTTGGTATATCTAATGTTCATTATAACTTTAGAATAGTATTGAAATGAAAATATACCAAATTAGTTTAAAGGAAATGAGACACAGCCGATGAAAATTATCGAAACTGTAGAAGTTACGCAAAATGATTATTATGAATAAAAATAAATATGAATAAATTTATGAGTTTGACTAATAGTGTAATAAACAGGTGTGGTAAGAAAATAAAGGAAAACAAAATATTAGTATAATAGATGTTTACTTGGTTATCGACCGGCTGGTGTAGGGGTAACGTACATTGCCTTCTATGCCAGAGGTCCTGGGTTCGAATCCCGGTGGCGACGGATATTTGTGTGATGAACACAGATATTAGTCTTCAAGTCATGGACGTTTATATGTTTATTTAAGTTTATTTTCTAATAAAAAATATGTATGCTTATATATTTCTTAAGTATATCAGTTAACTAGTATCCATAACACAAGTTCTTTAAGAAACTTAATTTGGGCTAGATAATGTTGTGTGAGTGTCAGAAATATTTATTTATTTTTTATTATTTATTTATTATTCCAATACTGGATAATGTACCTATGTGCTATGAACGATTACGTCGCGACCGGAGCAGCGGCAGCTTGAAGTGGGTTCCTCGCAGAAAATAATATAAAAGGTTTTTTACTTGTAACTATTATAATTATTTCAAAGTAAATAGTAGTAACCTTGTCAACTGTACATTTTATCTTTATTAATTATCTATGATAAAAATATTATAACAATGTCCATTAAACATTCTAACGACTACAATATGCAATAGAGGCACATCCAGAGTAACTTATAACTTGATACATTGATAACGCTGAAGGAATCGTTTTAAGGGATATTGTTTTATTTTATTTACATATTTTTTCAAGAATTCATTATAGCTTAAACTCTAAAATGTTATTGAACCTATAATAAAACATTAATAAGGTACATTAATCATTTACAAGCCGACATAGGTACATGTACTTCCAGTATTATATTTGTATGTACATTTACTTTTTATATACATTAAATAAAAAACTACCTTAATTAAATTTACAATTCTTATTTAATTTCAGATACATCTATTATTCTTAAAACTATGCACAGAAGGCAGCAGATCAAACCTGTCAAAAAATTGTAATTGAATCTGCACCCTATGCCCTCGACATTAACTTAAAAATTGGTTGGGGAGTTTTTGCAGGTCTGTAACGCTTGATGTGCTGCCTTCTGTACATACATATTAAACTATGATGCAAAACATCTAATTTTACGAAATATTTACAGCGTGCAACACACTGAGCAGACATACTGAAAGTTGTTTGTTCAGAATACACTACTGCATACATTCTGTATTTTTAAATTCTATCAACATCAATCTTCTTAATGAATAATAAAAATAACATAGGTTGAACAATCATGTTCAAACTTTTTTTATTATTTACCTACCTATACTTAATACAAATATATTTTTTGAAAATATATTTATAATATTACCATTTCATTTACAAAAATACTTACATAAATTGAAAATGGTCAATTTCATTAAACTTAATGATTGATTAATAAACAAATAAATACATTTATATGACATTGTATGCCTACCTAAATTAACTACTTAATTCTTTATCACTTTCCTGAAACATACAAATATTATTATTAGAAATAAAAATTTCAAATAAATAATCGAAAACGAAGTTTGAAATACAATCAACTTTATAAAAATAAATACGAATTTAATAATGTTTAACTTAAATACACATATATTGCCGCCAATAAATTGTATGCTTTCATTGTAGGTATGTTACTGCTATTGTTACATAATATTCAAAACTTTTACACGCTTTCTCAGGCGGAAAGGACCGGACAGTCTGACCGGTCCTTTTTGATTAGTATTATTACTAAAAAACAAATTGAATATCACCAAAAATCGATTCAATGTGACCAATTTTGAGTATATAGAATGCTTTATAAATTGTTGTGGAAACACCCTTTCGACAATTATTTATCTATTGTGATGATTAGATATTGTTTGATTTAGCAAAAGATGATCTTGACGTGGTCTCATAATAATTTATCAAAAGCAATATGTAAAGAGATCTTCGAAAAATTTACGATTTCAGAAAAACATCGATAACACAAATCAAACGTACGAGTAGATGTCGTTTTGGTAACGATATAAAAAGAGTGTTTACAGTTGACCTGTCAGATTTTTGACAACTCATGAAGTGTATTTAAACAACATATATAGCAAATATAGCTCATGTTCGGTTAATTCCAAATCATTTACTTATAGAAACCGCAGCAAGGATTTTAATATTCAACTTTCTCATGTTACTCAATAGACTACTAGTATCATCCACTTGAAATGAAAATCCCGATATCGTTCCTAAGAAATTAAATTAAAGTCTGTACCAATAGTTTAGATATAAACAGGCAGCATTTCAATGACAATATCATCTTTATACAGTCATATACTTAACAAAAAGAAGTTTGACAGGTCACAAACTTTATGGACCGTGAACATTACTCTTTGGTTGACGTGAGTGTTTTAATGCATTGGAAATTATTATTTGACTATCATATTCTTTTATAGAGCATACATTTATTGAACGTAGGTAATGACATTTCAGTAACTGTTACTTTTTTAATTACTTTTGAATGCATATTTAATTTTTTATTTTTCAACACACTTGCTCGTAAAGTGAGCCTTATTCTATTGAATTTAGAACTATAAACTGGGCTATAAGTCACGTGTGCATAACATATTATACCCTAGTGCATAATATAATGAATCCTACAAAGTTGAATTGTACCTTAGTGCAAATTACATGCGAGTAAACAGAGCATATTTTATTGATCCGGGTTATACATTAAATATTTTCAGAAACAACAAGGAGATTTTATACCACTTAAATACATGTAGGCGCCTTCCTACACATTTATAAATATCTATATTATTTATCATTGATTTATTTATATTTCATATTAATTACATTTATTTCCATAGTATAATTATTTATATCATTATATACATATACATATATTACACAATACATAAATACTATTACACAAATAAAATAAGTTTATTTAGGTTTATTATAATCCATAAGTTATCGGTCGGCCGAGTAACCGGGAATTTCATCGTCGCGGTTATCGACTTTTCCCCGCACTGCGCAAGACACGAATAACGGGATTCGGCCAGCGGAGGCGCAGGCGCAGCCTACGTGTTCTTGGCCCGCCAGTCGTAACTCGCTTACTACGCCGGGCGCACGCTTCTCGCTTGCTTAACCGCTATCTCCAAATTGTGTTTTAACTGCTATTAATCTTAACCTATTGTGTTTCTGCCTATTTGACTGTTGCGTTCTATACCTTTTTCTCCAAACTCTTTCCATCTCTTACGTACTCTTCTACATGTGAACTTTATTTGTGCCTGTGTAAAAACTCTCGTTATACCTATCTAATTTGTGCTTGCGTTTTAACTATATTTAATGTATTGTGAATAGTGTAACGTGTATCAGTACTTGTGAGTTCAATCAATATACGGACTTAACATAGTGAGTTGACTTTCATCTTACATATACCTTGCTGCACCTTCTACATATATATAAAGACTAAATATATAAACATATATATAAAGCGTAGCGTATTGAAGCTATCCACTCTATTATAAACAGCGTACGCTTTACTGGTGACCCCTATCAAGAACATGAGCAAGTCACGCGATGACGTCACGGAAAGTGCTAGAAGCGGTCGAGCTAGTGATGGGACGCAGTCGATGAACGACCACGATGTTTTTAAGGTCGGAGTTAGAGTGCCACCTTTTTGGCCAGAAGAACCTGAGATTTGGTTTGCGCAAGTGGAGGGCCAGTTCGCAATTTCCGGTATCACGAATGACTCGACAAAATTTAGCTACGTAATTGGACATTTAGCAAATGAATATTCCCGAGAAGTGAAGGATTTAATCATAAGCCCGCCGGTAATTAACAAGTATGAAACCCTTAAAACGGAACTTATTAAAAGGCTGACGGCATCAAAGGAGAATAAAATTAAACAGCTGTTGATGCACGAAGAGCTCGGAGACCGGAAGCCTTCCCAATTTTACCGGCATCTCAAAAGCCTTGCCGGAGGTGACGTTCCCGAAGACTTTCTGCGGACCATTTGGACCAGTCGTCTCCCGCACAGTATCCAGACCGTGCTGGCAGGCCAGCCAGCAGCTACACCTCTGGATTCCATGGCAGACTTAGCTGACCGGATCAACGACCTGGCATCTTCATCGCCAAGAGTTGCAGCTGTTAGTGACGCTGTTCCCACCTCTATCCTTGGGGACCTCACTAGAGAAGTTGCAGAACTGCGGCGTCAAGTCCAGCAGCTATCCATGGGCCGGTCCAGCAGATCCAGCAGACCCCGGTCACGCACTCGTGACAATCGCAGCCGTTCTAGACAACGGTCGTTGTCTAACTACCAGAAGTTTCCGTTGTGCTGGTACCACGCCAAGTTCCAGGAGAAAGCCAGCAGGTGTATCCGGCCTTGTGATTACAAGGCGGGAAACGCAAAGGGCAGTCGATAATGGCGGCTGACGATTGCCCATCTCCAACTGCATCATCGGGCCGCCTGTTCGTCACCGACCGTGCTTCGAAGACGCAGTTCCTGGTTGACACTGGGAGCGACCTCTGCGTCTTTCCACGGTCGGCACTCCACGATCGCCGTTCCACAACGGACTATTTTTTATGTGCCGCGAATGGGTCCAGCATTGCTACATACGGTTATATTAATTTAAATTTAGATTTTGGCCTCCGTAGAATTTTCCCATGGCGATTTGTAGTAGCCAATGTTACAAAACCTATTATAGGTGTAGATTTTTTAAATTTTTATCATTTAATCGTAGATTGTCGTAATAAAAAATTAATAGACAACTTAACCTCTGTAACTGCTGTAGGAAAAGTAGCAAGAAGCTGTGCAATATCTTCTGTTAGGGTTATGACTGGCGAATCGCGTTTTCATACAATTCTTTCTGAATTTCCAGAGATTACTCGTCCAGCTGGTACACTTAACACAACACCACACAGCACTGTACACCATATCCGCACTACCCCAGGTCCTCCTGTTTCTTCTCCACCTCGTCGTCTAGCTCCGGACAAGTTGAAGATTGCCCAGCAGGAGTTCCATGCCATGTTGGCTAATGGGACAGCTAGACCTTCGGAGAGCCCGTGGTCGTCTCCCTTACACCTGGCCCCGAAGAAGAACAACGGATGGAGACCATGCGGGGATTACCGTAAGTTGAATGCCCGTACAGTGCCTGACCGGTATCCGATTAAACACATCCATGACTTTACTCACAACGTCACAGGCTGTAAAATTTTCAGCACCTTAGACCTGGAGAAGGCATACAATCAGATACCGGTCAGTCCTGAAGATATTCCGAAGACCGCGATCACAACACCTTTCGGAATGTATGAATTTCCATTCATGACTTTCGGTCTTCGGAATGCGGGCCAGACTTTCCAGCGTTTCGTCGATATGTTGACACGTGGGCTGGATTTCGTCTATGCCTACCTCGACGATTTTTTGATCTTTTCGCGCGACGAGGCTGAACACGAGGAACACCTGCGCGAAGTATTCAAGCGTCTCAAGGAGTACGGCATGATGGTGAACACGGCAAAGTGTGTTTTCGGTAAGAAAGAGGTAACATTTCTAGGATACCTCATATCTGAACATGGTTGCAAGCCCCTCGATGTCAAGGTGGAAGCTATTAATAATTTTCCAGCTCCCACCAATGTGCGTCAGCTCAGAGCTTTTCTGGGGATGATCAATTTTTATAGGAGATTTCTTCCCAATGCAGCCCAGATACAAGCTCCACTACACGCACTGCTAACTGGCCCCGTGAAGAGTACCACGCCTGTCAATTTAACAGGCGACACCCTCACGGCTTTTCAAGCTTGCAAGGAGAGTTTGTGCAAAGCTACTCTCTTAGCACACCCCGACTGCTCGGCTAAGCTAGCCGTCGTCACAGACGCATCCGACAACGCTATGGGCGCTGTCCTGCAGCAGTTCAAGGACGGAGTTTGGCAGCCTTTAGCGTTTTTCTCGAGGAAGCTTAGTCCGTCACAAACAAAATACTCTCCATACGACAGAGAGTTGCTTGCCATCTATGAGGCAATAAAATACTTTCGGCATATGCTCGAGGCACGTCATTTTATTGTCTATACTGACCATAAGCCGATCAGTTTCGCATTCCATGAAAGGAAGAAAAACTGTTCGCCTCGGCAGTATAGGCACCTTGACTTTATTTCCCAGTTCACAACGGACATCCGGCATATATCCGGCAAGGATAATATTGTCGCCGATGCCTTGTCCCGCGTTGAAGAACTGGGAGCACCTGTTAGCCTCGAGACACTAGCCGAAAGTCAAGTTTCTGATCCGGAATTACAGAAGCTTTTAAGCGGGGACTCTTCCCTGCGCTTAAAAAAGCTTCATGTTCCTGGAAGTCACGAACCCCTGTACTGCGACGTCAGTACTTCGACTTCCAGGCCTTACATTCCCAAGCTGCTCAGAAAGCAAGTTTTCGAGAGCTTACACTCTCTTAGTCACCCTGGTGCCAACGCATCGGCGAAATTGTTAGCCGAGCGATTTGTTTGGCCAGGCATCAGAAAAGACTGCAGAGAGTGGGCACGTTCGTGTATTGCGTGCCAGCGAGCCAAAGTCACTCGACATGTGTCTGCCCCGCTTGGCACCTTTAATTTACCCCGTGCCCGTTTTCAACAGGTCCATATAGACCTGGTGGGACCATTACCTGTTTCGCATGGCTATCGGTATTGCTTAACGGCGGTAGATCGATTTACTCGATGGCCTGAAGCAATACCGATCGAAGACATCACAGCAGAAACCGTTGCAAAAGCGTTGCTGTCGACCTGGATATCTCGCTTTGGCTGTCCGACAGAAATTATAACCGACCGAGGTCGACAATTTGAGTCGGCTCTTTTTAAAAATCTGTCAAAGATGGCCTCCTTCGAGCATAAAAGGACGACAGCTTATCACCCCGCTTGCAACGGTCTAGTTGAACGGTTTCACCGTCAACTAAAAGCTGCTATTGTCTGCCATGCGAACGAAAGATGGACGGAATCCCTGCCGTGGGTTCTTTTAGGCGTTAGGACCGCCGTTAAGGACGACCTACAGGCTTCTTCGGCTGAGTTGGTTTACGGAGAACCTCTGCGATTGCCGGGGGAATTTTTTGAACCGACCACTGCAGGCACTACCGACATTTCCGATTTTTCTGCAAGAATCAGAAATTTTGCAGAGAAGTTGAGGCCTGTTCCAACTTCACGGCACGGTAAACAAAATGTTTTTGTTTACAAAGAGCTAAACACCTGCGATTTAGTCTTCCTTCGCGTAGACGCATCACGGGGGTCTCTCCAAGCCGCATATTCAGGACCACATAAGGTTCTTGCAAGAGGAGACAAAGTTTTTAAAATCCTCTGCAATAACAAAGAGGTCACAGTGTCGATAGACCGACTTAAACCAGCCTTCACACTGTCCTCACAAGATGAAGAACCTTCTTCTCTAAATACTCCTCCCGATAATTCCAGTCGCCCTATTCGTCGCGTACAATTTAGCGACCAAGAAATTAGCCCACCAATTGTTTCAGGTGACCGCACAACCCGTTCGGGTCGCAAAGTGCGCATTCCCGATTTTTATCGCCCTTGACGGTCTCTGGAGGGGGGTGGTGTAGGCGCCTTCCTACACATTTATAAATATCTATATTATTTATCATTGATTTATTTATATTTCATATTAATTACATTTATTTCCATAGTATAATTATTTATATCATTATATACATATACATATATTACACAATACATAAATACTATTACACAAATAAAATAAGTTTATTTAGGTTTATTATAATCCATAAGTTATCGGTCGGCCGAGTAACCGGGAATTTTATCGTCGCGGTTATCGACTTTTCCCCGCACTGCGCAAGACACGAATAACGGGATTCGGCCAGCGGAGGCGCAGGCGCAGCCTACGTGTTCTTGGCCCGCCAGTCGTAACTCGCTTACTACGCCGGGCGCACGCTTCTCGCTTGCTTAACCGCTATCTCCAAATTGTGTTTTAACTGCTATTAATCTTAACCTATTGTGTTTCTGCCTATTTGACTGTTGCGTTCTATACCTTTTTCTCCAAACTCTTTCCATCTCTTACGTACTCTTCTACATGTGAACTTTATTTGTGCCTGTGTAAAAACTCTCGTTATACCTATCTAATTTGTGCTTGCGTTTTAACTATATTTAATGTATTGTGAATAGTGTAACGTGTATCAGTACTTGTGAGTTCAATCAATATACGGACTTAACATAGTGAGTTGACTTTCATCTTACATATACCTTGCTGCACCTTCTACATATATATAAAGACTAAATATATAAACATATATATAAAGCGTAGCGTATTGAAGCTATCCACTCTATTATAAACAGCGTACGCTTTATACATATACATTTTTTAATGTTTGCGCCATAAATTAGTAAAATAATTTTGTATATCAAACAAATTATTCACAATTTACAATATTTTTTGTATAAAATATTAAAATATTGGCATTTACCACTCCAACTTAAACATTTTCACGTAAAATAGGTGTAGAATATAAGTTTGTACCTTCAAAAACTGCTTCAAATAAATTTTATGACCACGTATGTCTGTCTTTTACTCACAAGTGTGTTGAAAAATGTCGTATATAACTCGTGAGCGTTGCTAATCACAGCCTCGACTGTAATTAGCAACTTAGCTCACTTGTTACATAATATACTATTTCAACACACTTGCTCGTAAAGTGAGCCTTATTTATTCCTTTTTACAAGTCCTTTTTTATTCGAACGGTGTCGTTATGGAACGAGCTCCCGATTGAGATCCGTTTGGCGCGCACACCGCGCATCTTTAAACGAATGCTTAAACGGCATTACCAGGTTAAACACTGTCCATCTTAACTTATATTTATATGTGTATTGATATAGTATTTATTTATAAAGTACATAAGTATTTATGTACACGTTTATGTATGTGTATGTAATTATTCGTATGTAGTTTATGTTTACGAGCCGTACACCTCGCCCAAATCCTTTTCCATCAATGCCTGGGTTGCCTGGCAGAAATCGCGCTTCGGCGATAAGGCCGCCCTTTGTATGTTAATTGTGATTGTTATTTTAATTTAATCTGTGTAACTATGTTGGTGTACAATAAAGAGTTTTATTATTATTATTATTATTATTCTATTGAATTTAGAACTATAAACTGGGCTATAAGTCACGCGTGCATAATATATTATACCCTAGTGCATAATATAATGAATCCTACAAAGTTGAATTGTACCTTAGTGCAAATTACATGCGAGTAAACAGAGCATATTTTATTGAACCGGGTTATACATTTAATACACGAGCGCGCGCGTCCAGGTGGCGCTCCTGCAGCAGCAGCGGCACAGCGCCTCCAAGCAACAATAGCGTGTGTACGTGTAATGGGACAAGGCTACTGACGCGCACTGCTTCAAATAAATTTTATGACCACGTATGTCTGTCTTTTACTCACAAGTGTGTTGAAAAACGTCGTATGTAACTCGTGAGCGTTGCTAATTACAGTCTCGGCTCATTATTAAGATCACAGCCTCGACAGTAATTAGCAACTTAGCTCACTTGTTACATAATATACAATTTCAACACACTTGCTCGTAAAGTGAGCGTTATTCTATTGAGTTTAGAACTATAAACTGGGCTATAAGTCACGCGTGCATTAATATATTATACCCTAGTGCATAATATAATGAATCCTACAAAGTTGAATTGTAACTTTGTGCAAATAACATGCGAGAAAACAGAGCATATTTTATTGGTTCGGGTTATACACTAAATATTTTCAGAAACAACAAAGAGGTTTTATACCACTTCTAATCCATATACATTTTTAAATGTTTGCGCCTTATATTAGTAAAATAAATTTGTATATTAAACAAATTATTCACAATTTACAATCATTTGTCATAAAATATTAAAATATTTGCATTTACCACTCCAAATTAAACATTTTCACTTAAAATAGGCTGTATATGCTATACAAACATTGACACATTTGACGGAAAAAAAAACCTACGCGAGGTTCGGCGCCATTTTTCAATCACAATTCACAGCTTTGTTATCAAGTGTGTTTGTTATTTTATGATCACGTATGTCTGTCTTTTACTCACAAGTGTGTTGAAAAACGTCGTACTATACTACTATATGACATATACTATTATGACAGGTTTATATTTTTTATTCTGAATATTTGTTAAATTTGCATAGTTAATTAAAATAAATTGCTTTATTAACAAATACCTATGGATTATATTATGACTTAAATAAATTATTTTTATTGTTTGAACTTTTAAGCCTTCTAAGTAACAAACATGTTGAACTATCGTAGTTCTGAAATGAATATAATTTACATAATACATTTGTTTTTTAATTTGTATACTGAATGCAGGGTTGTTTTTTAGTCACCGGCCAATATTTTTTTACACAATAAGCATCATTAAGCAAAACATAATTACTCTAAATTATGAACTAATATCATTAAAATAAAGACGACTTCTCGCTACTACAAAACGTCTTGTAGTACCACGTCGTAGTATTAACAACGAAATGCTGCGTCGTAGTAGCTGTGTTCATCAATAGCGACTATTTGTAAAAAAGTTCTTGATTATTTTTTTTCTACTGAAAAATACAAAAATAACTATGCATTTATATCGAATTAAAGAAAATAACATTTAAATTTGGCTGGTGATTAAAAAAAGCCCTGTTTATAATTTTTTTTCTATAAAAAAAAGAGTGTAGGTCCGTTATTGTCATTTTCAAAGAATCAAAAAAATAGCGATGTCAAGCGAATTGTTATAAGCTTTAATATTTTACGCTAAGAATCTACGGTCTACCATTTTTAAAATATTTCGGTTTTTCCGATTATTCTGAAAATCCAGTTTTACTCCTTCAAACATCGATTGGGAAAAAGGAACGGTCAGATTACGATTCAGTTTCCTATTAAAAAAAAAAACATTTTTGTTTTACAAAACGCCTTGTAGCTTCTGTCTGGATTCGCAGAAAAACAATTTTATATTTGTAAGTAAACATCTGTCATCACTACCAAAATAGGGAATTGAATCGAAATCTGACCGTACATTTTTTTCACAATCGATGTTTGAAGGAGTAAAACTAGATTTTCAGAATTATCGGAAAAACCGAAATATTATACAAATGCTACGTTTTTGAATTTCATTATTGGAGCTCAAATTATAGGTTAGTTATTACCTCCCCTGTATCCATTCGGTGCATTTTCCTGTATGTGATCAAGGTAAACTATTAAGAAAGCAATGTGGCAGTGGCAGTCGCGACTGGAAGTTAGTAGTAAAAAGTCTTTACGATAATGTGATGTCTTCACCGGCGATACCAAATAGCGTATTTATGATTGACGATTGAATTGCCCCGACCCTGTGATTAGGAAATCGAAATATGACACCTATTCCGCAAAAATGTCTACAGACTATAATTTGATAAAATTTCGTAATTCGAATGTTTTCTTTTCGATAGCATCATCGTGATATTCGTGAATAAGATTTTTGACGGCTCGGAGTGACAACTTTATTCCGGCAAATAAATTCAATGCAGTTAAATGTCAGTTCTAGTGTGCCCACCATGCTTTGTGTTGCCCACCGATTAAATGATTTTTTTAAAGAACAATATCGTAAAGTTTGGAAAAAATATACTTTGAGTAAAAAAAAAGTTGTCATTAAGTGTATAGGTACTTAAAGAGAACTTGAGGTTAAGAGATAAAACCATGATAATTTAAATTTTATCCTATGTTAACAAATTAATTAAAATGTTGAAACACATGATTTAACTTTGAAAAAGTAAGAAAAGCGGGTTATAGCTCAATGAAACCGCTTTTGATTGGTAATTACTAAATAACTAGAATTCTTGGAATCACTGTCACTTTTGTTAAGCCCTATGATAAAACTACCCGTAACATCACCACAGAGAACGAAGGATGGACTATGTGTGTTCAAAGATTTGGAACCGAATGACGCGAGCGACCACCGAGAAATTCAACATTTTCTCTTTCTATGCATCTCTTACTTTTTTTTCATTTAAGTACGCTCAGTTAGCAAAAAACTTATTTTGACTTTATCGTTACCTTTTTAAGGGTGTTACCACACCAGTCGATCGATTTAGATCGGTTTTTTATCGGATTGGCCTAGTACAAACTATCCAAAGCTACTGTAAAGATAAAGCACACAACTCAAATTCACTTTTTTTTCATTGCTACCCATTTATTTGAATCATTCTCATTGAGAAACAATTCAATTCAATTTTTGGGTTGAGTGGCAACCAGCCGTCGATACTAAGCGACAGGCTATTACTCTCATTGAGAAACACTTTTAACTCGTTTTTCTTTGATACTTCGAACTGTCAGTTTACTTCCTTAAATTATTTGACAACGTATAGTTTTATATTAAAATCCGACAAATCAGTTGTAAATTCTAGTGAGACTAGATATTTCTGGTTATGACTGTAACATGTGCACTCAATTTCAAGCGCCTTGTGTTGTGTTGAGGCAATGTACAAGGTTTATTTTTGGGCAATCAAAGTCAGATGAGTGCTGTCGCAGATTTTCGGTCAAAAATTTTCATTTGTAGTCACCAGCCAAATTTTTTTTACACAATAAGTATCATTTATAGAAACGATTTTTGCAAAAAAAAGTATTAATTTTTTTAACAAAGAAATTAATATATCCCCTAACATATTAAGCAAACCATGGTCATTCTAAATTACCATTAAAATAAAGACAACTACGCGCTTCTCTCTAGTTGTAGTTTCTTCTTTGGAGTAGGTAGCTACACATACTTAAACAAATAAGATTATTACATGAGTTCCTTCATACTTTCACGGGCTTAGGACCGGCAAAATGTGTTTCAATTTGGCCGAAAACTGCACTGCGGTAAAAAAGGCTTCAAGGTCTGGCTTCGAGACCGGGCCACCTAGGACAATGAATTTCTTTATACTGCCTCCAGTGTGGGTGTATACTAAGCTACCTTAAGGTTTGCTTTGTGATCTGTATAACAAGCTAATTTAAGGCTACTTACTTAGGGTTATCGCACCAATCGATGGCGTCGATCTATGGTGGAATGGATTAGTTGACGTTGATCGATAGCAGACAAAACTGATCGACGTCGACCGATTGGCTTTTTGGGAACTAGCACAGTTTCAGAGCATTTGACGATTGACTGGCGAGATTTTGGAGAGTCGTGTAGAAGTTTTTCATCGTCTTTACTAGGATCTGCATACCGATCTTACTCTCCAAATGGATATCCGATTATTTAAACAAACGGTCGATTCGAGTAGTCTAAGATGACCGCCCTGCAGACCTGACGGTAATCAATGCTGGGGTATCTGAGCAACTTGTTCAACGTTTAACTTATTTTTTGCTGCACATTAATGACTTCCGAAACGATAACAGCACTTATATTTTATCACTGCATTCTTCAGATATAATAAACCAGGTAGGCCCCCTATCTTGCTAGCATCGACACACATTCAGAGATTATTTGGCAACACCAACTAATATTTTTAAAAGGCAACACATTATTCACTACTGCTCTTATCAAGGCTTCATTCCTATATCGTTCGTAGCATCGTATTTAAAATTCATGACTCTTAGTGATTTTTGTATAAAACTACTATTTTAATTTAATAACGAAACATCATTAGTAAGAGTTCTAAGCGTACAGTACAAAAATTGAATAATATCTAAAGAAAATCATAATAACAATGACTGCCTAAGGAGAACACGAGAGTGATCTTTTTAAACAAAACAAACCGACCACCAATGGACTAGACTAGACACAGATAGTTCTTTCATCCTTCAAAAAGCCCAATTCTGAGAAGCTTTAACAGTTTCTTTATGATACTGTGTTGACGTTGGAATGAATAGCCAGCATTTTTTCCCCGACCAGTCTTGCGTCAGCGTAAAGCGTCGAGAGAATAGGTTTCTCTTAGACGTACGTTTACCACGTTATTCCTTGTATATATAAAATATGAGTCTTATAGAATAATTAATGAGATCAAGGTTGAGAGGTCAGTAATTTGAATAACTTTTTCCTGGGATGCGATAAACATCCAGAAAGTCAGATGAACTCAAGTTCATATTCATAAAATTTGTTAATTTTAGGACATAGATTATAAACATTTTTTCCGATCGACAGTAGCATGGAAAATTCTAATTTCTAATATTGTACGTTAGAGCAATTCTAATTTATCTGTTATATAGTAGTTGGATTTGCGCTCCTCTTCAAGAAATTTTATCTTAAATAAATTCAATGGATTAATAATGTTTTTAAGTTTTTGCATTTAAAATGCTCAATCATTCTTAAATAAAATGAAAAATGTGATAAATAAAAATTACTCGACCAGGAACCTGGGACTTCTCGTTGCCGGACGAGTGCTTTTTCACTGAGCTACCGGGGCCTGGCGGTACGTCTCCAAATTACTTACCACATTTTTGTTTTTACGTTGTATTGCTAACGTAGCTCCATCTTATGGTATAGCTTTGCAGCTAAGACAGGTTCGAATCCTGGTCGGGTAATTTCTATTTATCACATTTTTCATTTTATTTAAATTCCATGGATTTCTGTATAATTTTGAGCATTGACGTTTCGGTGGATTTTTATTTAGAGTTATGCTCTTGCGTAAAAGATAAAACAATGTTTTTTATTTCCGATTTAAATGTGCAGAAACGATCCTTTAACAAAATGATCATCATAGCGGCGCTTTTGGCGTGGCGTCGTGGATCGATGAATTCTCAGCCTCGGTGGCCCGTCAGAGAATCAGTCTCCAAATCAGAGCGCGAGCGTTCGCTAGGTGATCGTAGCATTTCAATTAAGTATGTGACGATTATGTGAAGCAAAGCGGTCAACAGGTATTAGTAATGTAAGTAAAGGATAGACATAGAGCGATCGAATATCAGGCCTCCTATTGAATGTTGCGCTCCTGGTAGATGAATTTTATTTATTATCTTAAAATATCTTCGATTTCAATTTTAAACAACATATTTAAGCACTAAATACATCTGTACGCTTAAACGATCCAGAGAAAGGGTGTTTTCTGTGATATGACGTATTTTTCTGTATTCATTCAAAGCAATAAATGGTTGGTGAACTGAACTCAACTATCTGAAAGTTGACTTTATTACTTTTATTTTAATCACTTGTTATCTAAAAGGATTCAAATTAATAAGCTACCTTGTAAGAAGAATCGTCAGATTTAAATACTATTAAATTTTTATACCCGACAGCCAAAGAAATCGAGTTTTTTTATTTTAATTGCAGACAGTGGTTCTATGCGGCGATTTGTATCACTGGTATGAAGCTCCCCCGGTGTGAGTCGACGAACTCTCCATGATTGTACTCTACTAGCTATTACTTTTATATTACTCGTATAGTCAGATTGTATTTTATAGATCGATGAACATTTTTGGGAACATATCTCGGTCCAATATACATATAAGTATGAAGAAAAAAATGACTTCTAAAGTTCAAATAAGCCACCATACTTTACCATAAGAAGCTTGACTCTAGTATGACTAAAAGATCTTAAGCTTCACAAGAACTATTTATAACTTTTGGAAGTCATCATAATATTTTCCATTCTTACCGGAACTACTTACACTTTAGCATATGTAAAGACGTTCTTATTTGCACTTCGGAGCTTTCGATGGTTATATGTATAAGATAAAAAAAAATCTTCGGTATCAGTTTAGCAGATGTGTCATTTCACTTATCACATTCTAGAGATGACATTGGGTTATGATTCGGGATATGCACTCCTTAATGTTTTGTCTCCTCAGGTCTCATAAATGAATAGGTGAATAGAATCCTTCATAAAAACCTCTGTTTCTGTCCATCACTACACATTATGCAGACCGGTGGTAAGGCTCGGTACAGATATGATTGTATCACTACATTTTTCCAAGATCTTTGCAGGATAATATTGTCTTAAGTTTTCGTGATTCATACTATTAAATAAAACACTTTTTAACCGGATTTATCGCGTTTATTTACATTTTAAATTTTGACTCGACGTTTCGGTGTCTTTGCAGACCCCGTGGTCACGAGCGACTGAGGTGTCAAGCGTCGGATTGATAGATTGAAAAAGTCAGCTATGTGTTCTTTTACGCGGGTTGATACGTTTCTTTTAGTTTGACCAATGTAGCCCACACCCCACAGAAGCTCTTCGATTTTTAATATCAGTTGTGGCCCACAGCCCACAACTGATATCAAAAATCGAAGAGATTCAAAGTCTGCAGTTTGTGAGCATTCCATGGACAAGCCCAACCACTACTTAAGGTTTGTGAAAATTTTATCTAGAGAGAAGCATTACATTCCTAGAATGATCAGAGAAGCGATTGAAATTAAAAAACACCCTAATTTCAATAAAGAAGATGGTTGGAATTTGACGACCACTTTGGCGAAGGGGTAAACCTATCTGCCTCAGACGCTAGTGGTTGCGGGTTCAATTCCCGCCCGGAAAAAGAAAAAAAAAAATGTTCCGGGTCTGGGTGTTTATCTACGAGTATATATGTATTTATATTCTAGGTTCCCCCCTAGTTCGCTACATGGTATCTCATAACACAAGCTTCGCTTACGTTGAGGCCATGTAGTTGGTGTGATTGTCTGGGGATTTTATTATTATTATTATTATTATTTATCACCGACATGGGACCCTATCCTGAAAAACATTAAATCCAACATCCAGCAAGCTGCAAGACCTGAAACTCAAGATACTGTCAGCTCGTTTTGTGTCAATCCAGAACGCTACTCTCGGAGACTGTAAAACAGATGGAGATGATGATACTTTTTCAATCTATCAATCCGACGCTTGACACCTCAGTCGCTCGTGACCACGGGGTCTGCAAAGACATCGAAACGTCGAGTCAAATTTAAAATGTATATATACGCGATAAATCCGGTTAAAAAGTGTTTTATCTTTGCAGGATGATTACCATGATATTCTTTTCAGAAAGAAATTACCATATGATAGGTATATAATAAGTATATTGTTGAGTTGTCGTGCCCCATGACATTTCAATAAGGATACTGTCGATTACTATTAAGGTGTTACACCACCAATCGGTCGACGACGATCTGATTTTTTGTCATAGTAAAAACTACCCATTGACGTCGACGGTCAATTCATTGATGTAGTTACGCCCTTAGCTGTTCTGTCGACCTTACGACAGTTGATTCTAAAGTACATCAGTGATCTATGCTCTTAGTAATTATATTGTTGCTCTAAATTATTGAAATGCTAACCTCAGTCACGCTGATGATAGCGTTGTAAAGAAAAAGGATTCAGATGCTCAAGCCAGCCTTCATAAAGCATTAAGGTAATATATTCATGAATAAGCATCGAAGTCATTGTTTGGAAGCAGTTTGTATATCAATTTATTTGAAAGCATTTCGAATGTTCTTTAATGGTGCGTACAGATTGCTGTAATGGAACTTGTAATGTAACATTCTGCGCACCACACGTCCAAATACGCAACTTGCGCAGAATGTTACATTGCTAGTTGCATTGCTAGTAATCTGTACGCACCATAAGACATTGTATCGACATACTAACTACTGATTAGATTACTAGAGTCTACCTGAGCTTCTGAGGATGAGCGGCCTCGTCATTGTCGTCATTGTATACTTGAATGCAGTGGAGGGTGTGCAAGAAGTGACATTCACTATACAACTTTAAGTCAATGTAGTGGATAATAATGCTAATCTGATTGTTTCTCTGGGTGGTCTGTTACTCTACCCAAAGTTCTGTAGTTCGATAATGGAAGTTTATGATAAGCCTCTAAAGATTCTTCATAAGTATAATTTTAAAACTGCGGTATAACTGGTGGAGTCTTACCTTATTATAATGGTATAAGTGGATCACCTATAGTCCATATTGCTAGTCTACTAGAAGTTTTTGACTCATGGCCACAGGTTTCACAGCAGCTTTTTGTAAGCATGCAGCAGTTTGAATTGGGGACTCTTAAGTGGGCCACGATTGGGTAATTACGAGAGATAAGTCCCATGAGCTCCACTTGTAGCTGCATTTGCTGGATAAAAGTATTTGAAAATATTCTTTCCTTAAACTTTCGCAAAGCTCAATATAAATTAGTAGTTCGCAAATAGTTCGCAAATTCAGTTCCAGCTTACACATTTTAGAAAACAGCTATCAAGCAACATAGTGTACAGGCTACAACAGAATTATGTTTGCCCCTCAGTCTCCCACATTATGCATACGCGTAATCGTCCAAGGTGGCAAACGTCATTCTCTTGCAGCCTGTACAGGCCTTGTTGTTTCCCTTTGAAACGTTGACTTTCAATATTTCATCTTTATTTTTAATAGTAAATCTTTGCAAAGTCTTAGCTCAACCGCTACTCTATCAAACTGCACTTTATTAATGTGTTACGTTTAACACATTAATAAAGTGCATGTGACTTACATCTGAGATTGATAAACGATGGAATAGTGATAAAGACGTTGTACATGAGCACTATGATATGTACCTACGTTGTAGCATGGCGCCGGTGACAGTTTCAGTAATTATATTATGACATAGTATTTCAGCTGTACCACATTAATAATACATATATGTATTAAGTCATTAGTACTGTGTAATTAAATTTTACTTTGCCAGATTACAAATAAAATCTATTTGAACCTATGCTTGAACTCTATAATCTTTAGTGGAATTACAAATTTAATGTCATTCAGGCAACTTTCAGAGCAAATATATTAATAGTTGATTTATACATTCATCTAAATTTTAAAGTAATGATTCATCATAGTCGATATCAGTCTGTTATTTTGCAGCCGTGGAAATGTCCACGTACTGTACGTATATTTCAGCGAGATCAAGGAATGAGATAAATTATTCAAATCAACTATAAGAAAACCTGCACTTTACAGCATGTGTGAAAAAATAAAATGGCCAAAATGCATAGATTAGAGCAATAAACAACAAGTACATTTCTAGATAATCAGGTGAGTTGATTGTTTATGTTCCTGCCGCCGAAGCCTTGGCAGCGCTCGTGCTGCAACGATCTACCTATAGTGTAATGCATGGCAGCGATCTACCTATAGTGTAATGCATGGCAGCGATCTACCTATAGTGTAATGCATGGCAGCGATCTACCTATAGTGTAATGCATGGCAGCGATCTACCTATAGTGTAATGCATGGCAGCGATCTACCTATAGTGTAATGCATGGCAGCGATCTACCTATAGTGTAATGCATGGCAGCGATCTACCTATAGTGTAATGCATGGCAGCGATCTACCTATAGTGTAATGCATGGCAGCGATCTACCTATAGTGTGATGCATGGCACGTGTAATTCTTATAAAAGGAACAAAGCAAGACAAATGAGACTTGGGTTTCAACGAGCTTTATTTATTATTTCGATACATCAATCTTTATAAGTGACCAGTTGAAGTGTAAATTAATCGAAAGAAATGTTCATAGAAAATGTACTATTATTTATATAAATTATAAGAAGACGATCGAAAATTAAAAAAAAAGCCGCTGAACATTTTATAATGCACGCACGGAAAATATCTAAAAGAACAATAACACTATTTCTTTAAGTTGTTCCACATTTAATATTATACGTTCACATTTATATAATATTGAATATAAACTAAAGCCAACTGAATGCGGCTGTGGTACTGACGTATGTCGCAGTGAGACCAATAAAACATTCCATATATCCAAAACTTCGTTTCCAAGCGCGCATTAACAATTTCTCTTAAATTCTAATAAATCATCTTATATGTAATATATTAAATATTGTATAATCTAATAAAATATTTGAAAAATATAGCCGGCAGTAACATTTACGGTCGTGGTCGAGCCGGTATTATAAACCATTTCTTAATTCCAGTAAAATTCAGCTAGGTAAGGTATGATGAAAGCGCAGAAGTACGCCAGTCCCTGGAACTCGTGTATATGCACGGCGCGAGATTTTTTGTAGGCAGATCGCTGCGTGGGGTGTGGCTGGTTAGCGATCGCGTTTGGCGACTCCTGTGAAATAGCAGCGGACGGCTCTGCAAGGCAAAAAGCGACGGTGAACATTGGGCATTAAAGAAAAAAAAAGTTCATATAAATATATCATACATAATGCACCTTGTTATATGTATACAACATTGATACAAGCGAGAGGCATTCAAACTTAACTATTAAAAATAAGTTTACAAGAAGTATACGAAAAGCTTTTTCAAAGAAATTAAATTTCTTAATTATTAATTTAAAATGTAAATAAATATTAATAAATAATTATTTACATTTTAAATTAATTAAATAAATAAATATTTCTGACACTCAGATGTAAACATCCTGTGTAAAGATTTAGACTGACATTTTGACGTTTCGCGGTGAACGACTCTCAGATCAGTATGTCGATCATTTTTTTGTTGTGTAGCCTTATTACAATGTAGTGTAAGATACACAAAATATGTGGTTTCATTATTGCCTCTCGCCTGTATGCAAGTTGTATGTACATGAATATTTGCATTTTGTGGGAATCGAACCCGCAAACAATCTGAGGCAAAGAGTGTAACTCCATCGCCAAGTTGGTTGTGCTTTCGCTCTGCAATAACACGCTCTCTTTACCAACATTCCTTCTCTTGATACATAGGGTATTTCAATAAGGACGGGTCGATTTCAAAATGGAATAAAACAGGCTATGTGCGAGATATTAACGACATTATTCGTTTTGTTTGAATCAAATCAAATCAAATATCTCTATTTACGAGAAATGTGGTACATAAAGTTGTTACAAAGGAAAAATATAGTTCAGTCACATTCTACCACAACAGTGGTGCGTAAACATGTCAAATTTATAATAAAATTAAAATTGAAAGAAAAATTAAAATTGTTCATTTAAAGATTAATATAAATTAAATTAAATATGTTTTCATTTAAAAACTAAATTATATAATTAAAATTGTCATTATACATAATATGATGTCAAATTATTGGATTTTTTAGTACATTACAGCATTAATTTATGAAATGAGATAATTTTCCTTAAATGTCATATATTCCTGTAGCGAATAGAAACAATTATCTTTAAGCCAAATAGTTATTTTCTTTTTGAACATTAACAAAGTTAGTTCTTTAAATCTATTTGGTAATTTATTGAATACATCAATTGCTTTAACATAAACATTTTTTTCGAATATATCTAAATGACATCTGGGACGGTACAGCTTTGATTTGTTCCTACAGTTCCTACTACTAACTACTGAGTGTTTTTTAAAGTAATGTGGATGCTGCTTAACAAAAACGCAGAGATCCCTAATGTAGATACAGGCCAGAGGCAATATATTGAATTTCTAAAAGAGTGGTTTGCAGCTATCCGTGAACCAGGCACCACAAATCGCTCTCACGCACTTTTTTTTCACCCGAAATGCTGTACCGATCTCCACCGAGTTTCCCCACAATAGTTGAATAATTAATAGAACAATCATTGAAAGACCTATTCATGCCATTTTGTTTTGATTATATTATGACATCGTTAAAGTGCCCGCTGCGTCTTCGAACAGTGGCACAAATCTGAGAGATCCAATTTTCAGCAGACGGACAACAATCAAGGCAGATCCATTTTTATCACTTTTTGGGCAAAATTGAACGATATGGTTGTGGATGACGTGTGTTTCCAGCAAGACGGCACAAAACAATGGAAATTTTACATAAACGATTTGAAGGTAGGGTTATTTCATGTAGACGTGAGTTGTAAGTTGGTTACCAAGGTTGGGCCATTCTATTGAAAATTGGACCTCTCAGATTTGTGCCAGTGGCGAAGACGCGGCCTCAATGACGCTCAATGATGTCATAGTCAAAACTTTCTTTCAAATAAAATAATAGTTTTGTTCATATCTCGTGCACAGCTTGTTTTATTCCATTTTGAAATCGACCCATCCTTATTAAAAGACCTATACGTTATTGATGTGAGCTTTTATGCAAATAAGGATACCTGTTGTTTCAGTTTCTTATTTAAAATTACATTTTTTAAGCATTAAGAAAGGCACGTTGCTGGTCTTTGTTCTAGCTACAAATGAACAAAAAAATAAATTTGGATTAAAAGAAGTGTTGAACAAAACAATGTGCCAAGAAAAAGTACTAACGGAACAAAACTGAAATAAAACTATTGATTGTAAATTTTAGAAACTGGGTATTGTTATGTTTACTTGACCATTGCATGTTTCGAGGACTGTGATTCCGGCACCCGGCTGTCAAGCTAAGTACGGAAGTATGTTTTGACCGGATATCTTATATTATTTTTATTCTTCTAAGCTGGACTGCGGGCCAAGAAAAAACATAGAATGTGCGAGTTGCTTCCCGGGCATACTGTAAAAGTCAGTTAAGGGACATGGGTTTTATTGGAGGTTTTTTGTGGGCGATACTGCAATAGTATTTTTTTTATTATGTATTTTAATTTATTTTCAGTACAAACAAGTTTCTTTTTAATATATAAGGACTTTACAAAAACGTTTACATCCCTTAATATGGGCGCATACCGTGGAGCCGATACCTTTTATGTTCGATGGTAATAAAAATAACGAAGTTTATCGTTTTATCTTGTCAACATTTGAGAATATCAATAAAATACCTACATTTTAAAACTATAACGCCTGAAGAATCCATTTTTCTATGCTGAGTCGACCCAAATTTCGAAGTAAGTAAGTTATTTAAAGTAATAAGCAGAAGTTGAGATGGTGTTCGTACTTATAACTATAGTATCAGTTTGTTAATTTTTTTTTCATTAAGTTCTAGTATTTTATTCAAAGGAGCACAAAATCCAAAACCACTTAGAATATTCCACGTGTCACCATTGTGTCAACATTTGTTGCTACCTGCGCGGACGCCTGAGTGAAACAACAAATCATTTTGCTGACGAACAAGACCCTGCTGACGAGTTCTCCTTAGCGGCTCGTTTACTCTTAAAGCATAATTATGCCAATATACAACAAAAAAATTGCAAACGTTAAATAAATAAATAAAATTCGCTTGAACGGAACCTGTGCAAGAATTGTATACTTAGCTAGTGGAGTTCTTATTTCCAAAACATCAACAGTTTTACTTAAACTGTTGATGTTTTGGATGTTTCAACTTGTTTTACCTTAAAAGTATGACATCGTTATAGTTAATACACTAAAGCATATTATAGTTATACAGGGTGTCCCAAAAACTTAAAGGCTTGAGCCTATCAGATATATAACATCTGGTTTTCGAAATATTTCCACTTTCATGATGTTTTGTGAAATTTCAACTTGTCTGCTATTCATCACAGAAGTATTAAATATCTTTAAACTTTATTAATAGAAAAAAAGGCCAGACGGCCTTACTTTGGTGCCATGGGAGCGCGGAAAGTGCTTGTTGTAGGATGCCACTTGCGTCAGCACGTTTGCTGCGTCACATCTCCAGTGCACAATGCGGTCAGGTGCTGCCGCCGCTGAAGCAGACGACATTAAAAAGCGGGAAAAACATTGCGATTTAGAGCCAAATTATTACTTTGTGCCCCTCGCTTTTTCAGAGCTCGGGGTGTTGGGGGTCGGAGGCATTAGCCTTCATGAAGAAGATTGGTTGCCTATAGAGAAAGAGTCTTAGATGCCCGATCGGGGTCTTACTTGGCGCAGAGGTTTTCCATTGCCATACACAGAGGCAAGGCGGCGAGTGTGATAGTACCTTTGCGCCCGGTATGACTTGGGGAGGTCTCTTCAATTAGGAGAATAGGTATATTTTTGTGTATATTAAGACACTGGGAAAGTTCTTTTGTATTTTAATGAGATATGTTTTAATTTATTTAAGTACTCAGTTTAATTTGCTATCTTAAATAACTTGGCATATTATTTTCATTGCAAAAAACCTGTGCAAAAATTATGACGATGATACTACACATGATATCTATTAATGTATTTATATTCTAGGTTTCCACCTAGTTCGCTACATGGTATCCCATAACACAGGCTATGCTTACTTTGAGGCCATGTGGTTGGTGTGATTGTGTGGGTATTTTATTATTGGATATTTTTATTTTATACTAGCTTTATCCCGCAACTTCGTATGCGCTTAACTACCCTTCTCGTGGAAATTTCAGAAACTATACAACCAGACACCCACTGAAAGAACCTTTATACCAAGTATCACACATTCAAGGAATAAGTTTTTTTTCATACAAACTAAAAATCATATATTTCCCGTTCCCGTGGGAATTTTGGGAATTTTTTTCGTAGCACAACCAGTCACTCTTTGAAGAACCTTCATGCCAAGTATCACATCCGTACACTCAAGAAATAAGATTTTTCATACATTCTAAAAAGTCCAACCCCTTCCCGTGAGAATTTCGGGAATTCCTTCCATAATACAAACAGACACTTATTGAGGAACCTTTATATCAAGTATCACATACGTGCGCTCAAAGGATGGGATTTTTTCATACAAACTAAAACATCATATATTTCCCGTTTCCGTAGGAATTCCGGGAATTCCTTTCATAACACAACCAGACACACATTTAAAAACCTTTACACCAAGTTTCACATCGGTGCACTCAAGGAATAAGATTTTTCATACAAACTAAAAAGTCCTATATTTCCCGTTCCCGTGGGAATTTCGGGAATTCCTTCCTTAATGCAACCCTACATCCCCTAAAAAATGTTTGTACCAAATTTCAGCTCTCTACACCCAGTAGTTGCGGCTGTACGTTGTCTGTCAGTCACTCAGTCACTCAGTACCTCAGTCACTCAGTCAGTAACGGAACAGTTTTATATATATTGATTGATGTGAAACAACGGTTTTTTTTTTAAAAGCTATATTTTGAAAGATTCCAAGTGTTTTTGAGGCAAATTAACTTTTTTACAAAGTGCAGAAGCACATAATTATCTATTTTTCTTTTATATGGTTTTAAGTAGGTTGGCATCTAATTAGTGCAGCCTAGCTACTTGATTTTCTATTAGACTCCGGTGGCGAGAAATGTTTATGGTCAGTGCTGGTAATTCTGAGGAATGTTTAGACTTCTCTAAATATTCTAGTCGCGTTTCGTTGACTGTTGCATAATGGCTAACATGTATAGCCACTCTTTCCTTAGGGCTTGCTAGGACTGCCTTAATGACTCGTTATATTATATATACACTCCTCGTGAATATTCTGAATTGTACTTAATTGCCGATCTGTGGGTTAGGAATGGTTGGTATGCTGCTTGAGAATCTCGTGAGCGCTATTTTTGTTGCAGTCACGATCCACCACATTTTATTTCGTGTAAATATGAGCCATTTAGAAGTTCCAATTTCAAAAGCTGCAAATCCGGTTTATATATATTGTTTTCCTGTGGAGTTCTATAAAGGCCAATATAACGACCATTTATTTATCAGCTCGGCTTCGGGCACGGGGATGAAAAGCAATCAGCCCTTATTGTTATACAATTATAAATAGTAGTTTTTAGAGTTAGTCAAAACTTAGAAGTCATTTTTGCGCCCTGAAAGTACTGAAGTCTACTAAGTAGCATTAGGCCGGCATGGTAAGGAGCCTCATCACGCACGGTTCCATTTTGTATTTATGGTCCTACGTTGGAATCCTTGAAATTGATTGTGATAATTATGATGGCGTAGTAGTGACAGAAGAGCTGTCCACTAAAGTTCGCAATATTTCACGACGCAAATGGGTCACCAAATGCACTGTTCCCTGCTCATTTTTAATATAGCGATTTTTAATTGAATGAGGAGATCCGATGCACGGTCATCTCGTACATCCAATCTCAGTTGCCAATTATCAAACAGACGGAGTAAACGAGGAGCCACGATGCAAGGTCATCTCGTACATCTAATCTCAGTTGCCAATTATCAAACAGACGGAGTGGACGAGGAGCCACGATGCACGGTCATCTCGTACATCTAATCTCAGTTGCCAATTATCAAACAGACGGAGTAAACGAGGAGCCACGATGCAAGGTCATCTCGTACATCTAATCTCAGTCGGTTGGATTATCAAACAGACGGAGTGGACGAGGAGCCACGATGCATGGTCAACCGGGCTTAAAAAGTTTTGATAATTGTGTAAGTGAGATGTTTGGTAATGCACAAGGGTAAGAAAAAGGAACTTTGAGCATTTTCAAGGTAAAATAATATAACATAGATTTTCTATTACTTATGATCTTTTTAAGCATCTTGGAGAACGAGCTTACTAATATTAATTAAAAACGAATAATGTGTTTTATCGCTTAAATTTTTACAAAATCATAGTAAAATGTTCATATTAATGGTTTTAAAATAAAGTTTCACAATTTTTCGTACAAGCTTGACGTCACAAAATTTTATTTATCCAGGTTATTATTTGGCAGTCGATATACAACGCGTAACGTAATGAAGAGATAATACTTAAGCGGATTGTATGTTTGGTGATGTAATTTATAAGTAACAGTAACTTAAACTTGTTATCCTTACGGTTCGGTTGAAAAACAAGTTCAAAGTATTTAAGTGTCAGCCCTAAAAACAGCTGTTAGCTTTTGATGAAATCTATTCGATAACAGATGGCGTAAAAATAAAGTGAAGGGTAACTAAGACAGATACTACAAGTTCAGCCGGTGCAGGAAATGTCATAAGGTCAGTGACAGCGGCACGAGTCTTGTTTTAGCTTATTAGGTTGAATAGGGTTGTCAAAATATTTTGTTTTACAATAATTAAATAAATTTGTATGAAAGTCTATACCAGCACTGATCATGCTAATCCCTTTACTGTATATTCTACGTATGGTATAGAAGGTAAACTTTAAGTTTTATCTCTCCAGTTTGTTACATGTTGTATATATAAAAGGCTATGTTGACTGACTTAGGTATCAACGCACAGCCGAAACTATTGTACCTGGAATATTGTACCTATTGTTATCTGTTGCATACCTGAATCAAAGTGTTTTTTTTTATTTTTTATTTGGAGATTTTGATTACTTTTATAAGTTGGTTATCAGTTTGGACTCAGAATCAAGACAGGTGCCATACTTATTCTTGTTCTAGAAGATCAACCCTTTTCGACCATATATCACACATGTCTATTGAGGCGGGTACCAGCTCTGCAGCTCTCATACAAAGTTATGCGTCGTCCTTTATATAATTAACTTTTTCTTATAATTTATATTGGCAAGCAAATCTAAGAATAGTTTTGTTGGTTAAAATACATAATTAACATAAATAATTTCGAGTAACAGCGTAAGAAATAAGAAAAAAGGGAAATAAGAAAAAAAGATGAACCTATTTGATTGATGAGTCTACATGATGATGTTTTAGCCCAGACAACACAAAGGGTAAGTACATCGTGGCGAATGAACTTACATGGAGGCAAGGGAGAGGAGCCCCAGCTGGACCAGGTTGGCGACTTGATGGTTGAGGGAATGGTTGGTGATGAAGAGCCCCGCGGCGAGCATGGCGCACAGCGGTGCGAAGTCCGCCGAGCTGCTGTTGCTGAATAGCACGGCCGACGGCAGCTCGTTGGCCGCTGCGACACGGGACAAGGACAAGCTCAGCAAAACAACAAATCACCACAAACTGATCCAATACGAAAGAAATTGACTCAAGCTTACCTGACACAACGTGCAGGGTAATATTAGCTGGTTTTAAATTGGAGGGGGCGCAAGTCCAGTTCCCACCATCTTCAGGTTTCACTGAAGGCAGGGTCATAATGCCGACCTGTGTAAATGTTGATAAAAAATCTAATATCGATTCCGTTAGATTTAATAATTAAGTTTTCATGATTGTTTGCTGCATGCTCTACGTAATATAGTGCTGAATTTCGCTAGAGCGCACTACGCAAAAGCTGCGGTATTTAAAGCTTCCTTGATACAAATGTTAATTGAATTATTTATCTAAGTTTGATCGATCAAATTTTAATATAAAACAGTGCTGGAAACGTGTTTCCAATAAATCAGGATCTATGTACTGGTTCATTTAAGATGGTTAGTACAGCGGAGCAGTGCACTTGAACTCTCGTCTGATTTAAGGGAAACGCGGGCGCTAGCGTCTAGTCACTAGACACGATGCACAACACACAACTAGCTACGGTACGAACTGTGCACTGGACGCGGCAGGTGCTATTCCGGCCGTCTCTGTCCTGGTCGCCGGCCGCCGTGGCCTCCACCTGCCTGAAGTCGTCGTGATACCAGAAGATATAGCGAGGCCGTTCAATGGACGAGGTCACTATACATTGGAGATTAACCGTGGTGCCTTTTTTGACATGGATTTCGGGATAGCCGATGATTGCAGTTTTCGGAACTATGTAAAAAATATGTTATTTATGATTTTTATTTCTTAAAAAGAATATTATTTTATTACTAAACTTATTAACTGATTCCCAAAAGTTGTCAGATTATATACCTGTATCGATATTTATTTTAAATTTAAATATATTTATTCAAAAAAAGTAAAAAAATATCCTTATCAAGAAAAAGTTTTTAAAATAAATGTTCTAAAACGGCCTTCAGAATAATAAGCTTCAGTGCCGTTCAGAGGCCATATTGTTGATTTTCAGCGACACCCGGAGATCAAAAGGAAAACATATTGCTACTCTGCAAGTAACATGTTAAGTATAAAATTTAAAAGTAAATTGAAGTATCCATAAAACAAAACAATATGTAGAATTGAGAAACATAGAATCTTCCTAAAATAGTTTACAATATTGCAGGAGCAGATTAAGAACGATGGGTTTGATTTTTTTCTTTTTTAAATATCTGTTTGAAAATTTAAGCTTAATGTGCAATTTACGACTACATAGCAAGAAATAAAAACTTTTTCATCTATTTCTATTAAGAAATAAGTTGAAAATTAAATAACCAAACAATACCTTATTCGACGCGGCACAGTCTAATACGCCGAAAGTCTATGAGCCGACCGTGGTTACCTTGTTTGAACCCCTTCCGACCCGCCCTCTCCACTCGCCTTTTGGCGTAAGTCAAACCATCTGAACTTGCTTCAGAAAATTTGGGCTTCCACATTTCCTAATAGATATAATTAAACACACTTAGTTTTATGTGTTTACGTTAAGGAGATTTTGAGCCATAGAAGGGTCAAGAGTGGCACTAAATGGTTCATGTAATATTACACTTGGCGCTGGCTAGCCAGTTTCTTAACTTGAACTTGGCTTGACAAGCGATAGGACATCAGCGATACATCAGCGATAGGACACGATGTGACACAAAGTTTTGCGGGTCTGCGTAGCCAAATGGCAAAAAACGGAACCCTTATAGATTCGTCATGTCTGTTTGTCTGAATTTCAGAAATTTTAACACTTTAGAGATAAAATTTGAAAAGTAAATGTATTCTATGATTTACATTAAAAAAAATAGAAAAACAAACAATGCATTTTGGGGGTTCCCGATGCGTAGAACTGAAACTAATTGTTTTCATCATTTTTTTCCCAAACTATTCAGTTTGCGCGAGCGACACTTCCAAAATGGAAAAATGTGTGTAACCCTCCCTTTAACTTCTGAAATTAGAAAATATCAAAACTTAAAAAAAAATATATGATGTACATCTCGACTATGATGTAAACTTCCACCGAAAATTTGTTATGCATGAGATGTAGGTAGTGAAACTTATCATTAGAGCTCTTAGACTCTACATTTTTTATACGTCATAACTTGATTAAAAGCATACAATATTATTATTATAACATCGATCATAGTTACAACAAACTACATTAAGTTAACTTAGTGGAGTCTCTGGGGTCCGAGCTTTGTGAACTGTTCAACCTCTCTATGCGAACTGGACGGTTTCCGAAGCTTTGGAAGGACGGGAGGCTCTGCCTCCACAAGAAGGTAGGCCGGTCGCCTGATAGTCCGTCAGCGGTCCGGTCCGTCGTTTTGCTGTATGAGATGGCGAAGATGCTGGAATTTATTCTGGCATCTCGCCTTGTCCAGCAACTCGAGGGGGTAGGGTCCTGTCCGAGGCATAGTTCGGGTTCCAACGGGGGTGGTCGACGTTGGATGCCGTCTCTGCCCTGAAGTCTCTCACATGGGTGTTTCGGTCACTACCTGCACAGGGTCGCCCGGAGGGAGGTGACGACAGAGTGTCACCATTGTGGAGCGGCCGATGATAGGGCGGAGCACACCTTGACGGAGTGTCCGGCGTGGGGTCGGCAGCGGCACAAATTGACTTCTGTCATCGGGGGTGACCTCTCGCTCCCCAGCCTGGTAAAGGCCATGTTGGGGATTCAAGAGGCTTGGACGGCCATGACCTCCTTCTGCGAGGACGCAATGCCGCAGAAGGAGGCGGCGGAGCGGTGCCGGGAGGATGACGCCTCCTCGGCACCGAGGAGGGGACGGAGAAGGAGATACGCTCACCTTCTCCTTCCCGATAGCCAGCCGTAGCAGGGGAGGGGACCTGATGTAGCTACTAGGGCTATGGCAGGGAAATAGTCTTGTGTACTGAACCATTTTCGACGTTGCAGGGCGCTCGGCTCAGGCTGGGCACAACCCGCCAAGGCACGCGGGTAATGCCATTGGCAGTACCGTGAGCTCCACTTATGGCGATTGAGGTACACCTAGAGGTTTTTAGTGGGTCGGTCCGGCCCTCTGCCGGGTCATCCCCACATACCCCGCCATTCTCCCTAGGGATTTCGGGGACGTGATTGCACGTTTTCTTCCAGGCAAAAAAAAGTAGGTACCAACTGCGTTGGGTTAGGTTAGGTTAATTATCTTTGTGGAGTGATTTGCTTTAGACAAATAGATGGAAATGTTTTAATTTCTAGATATTATGTAGTCGTAAATTACATATCAAACTTAAATTTGGTTCACTTATAAGAATTTTAAATTTAATAAAAAAAAATTGTCAAAACTTTTTTTTTTTCGTAAATTAAAGTCACACATTATTTTTAACCTGCTTTTCAATAACTATAAACTATTCAATCAGGACCTTGAATATGTAGGCACTAAATAATCAATTAAAAAAAAAGAAAAGAAGATGTATATTTTTTAACGTGCATCAAAAATATAAACCAAAACGATAATCCAGTAATCCTGTACAGAATATAGACTTAAAACTGCAGATTTGGAAGTCAATACTTAATAAACACAATATTTTATTATATATCTTTCTTCACAATGCATCGAGTTCTTAGATTGTCTTACTTACGGTCAACTTAGTTCTACGGCATAAGCTGAGCGTTTACGTTTGGGTCATTCGAGATTATAGTTCAAAAAAGAACTACTTACAAATCTCTTATGAAGACAAAATTGATACTGACGACAAAGAGCGTATTTAGAGAAGATATCAACGCAAATAGCACGTGGTCTCATTGTGAGAGCCCATTTTGTTGTAGTCAACAGTTTAAAATGATGATATAGAATGTTTCCGTGGCAAGGGTCGCGTTCACACAAACTATTGTCCACATATTCTATTCGTATTTTCGTCAAAATATAGAAGAGAGAAGAGAAAGAAAGACAATATTCATATTTATATCAAATTGCTATGATGCGTTGCTGTTAGCCATAAGCTCTTAAGAGCTCGCCGACGCACCGCCCGCTAAGCCGAACTGGTCGTCGGGCTCGGCAAAAATGTCTTTTGCTATTTCACTCAGCTTCATACGCAGATTGACATATTTGCTGAGCTACTTTTGAGACGTGTGTTCGTATGAAAAAATAGCGAATTTATATTTAAAAAAAAATACTTTTTTGAACTAAATGATAAATAAACAAGATCCTTAGGACATATATCTTTAATAAACGTTAATAAAGCATTAAAATTGGGATTGAAATATGGATTTTTCAATATTTTCTTTGAGCACTACGCTGACTACCAACGAACATAAATATCGACAAGATCTGACAATACTTTACTTTTTTATGGAGTTAAACAACAAATAAAGACGCTATGAAGCTTCTATGTCTGTATGGAAAATGTACGAAATGAGAACTCTTAACTGTCGTCACTGGGACGGTACAGAAATTAGATTATTACATGCCTAATACGATGGAGGGCTACAATCGGCAAATACTTTTTCTTGGCAGAAAATATATATGAAAATATTGGAACACATTCAAAATGTATCCTAGAGTAAAAATGTAAAGGACTCACCAACAACCTCCAGGTAAGCACGTAGGATTCGCTTTGGTATCGTCCCCACCTGGCACTCATACCAGCCAGTATCGCGCTCCTGAGCATATCGGACTTGTAAACTGCTCTGTAATAGAATTCAACAGTATGTCATTGGCAAAACTTACCAAATAAATATTACATAGGTATATAAAAAAATGTAACAACTAAGTGAAAAAAGATGCTATTATGCCAAACTACAAATACAAAGACTGGGTTAAACAGAGATCATGAGGCGAAATGAACTCTCTTCTCTCAACACTTCAACATGCTATTGTCACGCCAGTAAAAAAGGAGGTAAGTGTATGCAACCAGTACGGGACTGTAAAGATAACAAAACGTCGGGGGAAAATGCAATTTTATATATAAATCTGGTTACAATAAAAAATATAATTCGATATACAACGTTATTTTTTGTTCATACAAAATCTTAAAACCGTTTGTTCAGAATCGATTGAAATAGTTTTTTTACCATTGTTATATTGTAGATCAATAATCGTTATAAATACTGAAATTATGAACACTCACTTGCACGCGTGTCGTAGGCGATGATATAACAGGCTACTAATGTCACAAGAAGCGGGAGCGAGCGAGCGCTACGCGCTGGGAGTCCTCACTCGCGTGACAGGAGCAAGACACCATACGGTATATTTTGTATACCGAATTTTCGATGAATGATTTTTCATGAACAAAAATTGACGTTGTATAATACTGTCGCCAACTACACGTTTTGTACCGTGTTCTTACGAAATGTCAAGTTAGTAAAAAAAATCTGGTATGTTTTCCACACCACAATGTCCTGTATTCTTAAAAAGTAAAGTGAATACGTTCTACTGTACATGTCGCAGGGAAATATTGAAACATGTTACCCCCCGTTCACAAATGGTAAGTTTTACTGGATATGTTTTACCGGATACGTTTTTTTTCATCGATGGTGTATGGAGTTGTATGGGCGACTTCACATATGGCACAGTATTCAGTACACGGATTTTCTATACAAAAAAGGTATCCAGTAAAACGTATCATGTGTGAACGGGCTGTTAGTTTATATTTTAGCTGACCGTCGTATTATAATGTCACTAGTAAGTTTATAAAACCTAGGCTTTTATACTATGGGGGGGACGGAGGAGGAGATACGCTCCCCTTTTCCCTCTCGATAGCCAGCCGTAACAGGTGAGCGGACCTGATGCGGCTACTAGGGCTATGGTGGGGAAACGATCTTGTGTACTGGACCATTTCCGTCGCAGGAGGGCGCTCGGCTGAGGCTAAACGCAACCCGCCGGGGCTCACGGGTAATGCCAATGGTGGTACCGTGAGCTCCACTTATGGCGGATGAGGTACACCTAGAGGTTTTTAGTGGATGGGTCCGGCCTTCTGCCGGATCATCCCCACATACCCCACCGCTCCCCCTGGCGCGATTGGAGACGTGACTGCACGTTTTCCTCCAGTCCAAAAATAAAGGCTTTTATAATATCCCCGAGACATATAATAAGTATACTCCACCCGAGTGGACTGTTCTTAAGCAGTTGTGTCATGGATATTGAATAATTAAACTGAAGATTGTACATGCGCTTAAGTTTATTTAAGTAGAAATACAATTTAATAAACATTTACGACTTGACGGTATATGTATGGCATATAAAGTATAGTTTTACCTTTTCTGTTGATTACCATAATATCTTATTATTACAAGAAATATTTTCAGTCGACACATAAAAACTAGGACTTATGGTGGTCAGGAAAAGCACACGCAGGCACTTCTTTTTAAACCGTGGTGGTCCGTGCCAACAGAGAACTATTAAACCGTGTCATTCAATTTCGTCGAATATCCATGTTATGGGTATGGAAGGTGTAATACTGACCTGCGTCACCGATTCATCATCTTTAGATTCATTCAAATGGCCCAAGAACCTATAGTCGGGCATGAAAGTATATTCTTCAACGGTGATTATGTGACCGTCGCGCACGCGCATCCAAGACACCGTCAGGTGCTGCAGATTTCGGATCTGAATTGCAAGGTTTCTTTAATAAATTAAAGATGAAGTATTTTATAACTAAACTACAGTTGATATCATCAACAAAAAAAAATTACTGACAACTATGTGTTATATAATATCCAAACCAGAGGTTGATCTTACAATAAAAACATCTTTTATATTTTCATATACTGATGATAACCAAAAATATAAAAAAGTCCGACTCCATAATTGTACGTAACTCACTTACGTATGATACGACGTTTTTCAACACACTTGTGAGTAAAAGACAGACATACGTGGTCATAAAATAACAAACACATTGATAACAAAGCTGTGAATTGTGATTGAAAAATGGCGCCGAACCTCGCGCATGCACGTAGGTTTTTTTTCCGCCAAATGTCTCAATGTCTGTATAGCATATACAGCCTATTTTAAGTGAAAATGTTTAATTTGGAGTGGTAATTGCAAATATTTTAATATTTTTTGGCAAATGATTGTAAATTGTGAAGAATGTGTTTAATATACAAATTTGTTTTACTAATATAAGGCGCAAACATTTAAAAATGTATATGGATTTGAAGTGGTATAAAATCTCTTTGTTGTTTCTGAAAATATTTAATGTATAACCCGGACCAATAAAATATGCTCTGTTTACTTGCATGTAATTTGCACAAAGGTACAATTTAACTTTGTAGGATTCATTATATTATGCACTAGGGTATAATATATTATGCACGCGTGACTTATAGCCCAGTTTATAGTTCTAAATTCAATAGAATAACGCTCACTTTACGAGCAAGTATGTTGAAAAAAATATAACAGAACTAAAGAAAAAAACATTAACTTCCGCCTTAAACAAACTTACACTTACACTGATATGCCAACTAAGTATTTTTTGAAGTCGGTGCCTTTTGTCAGTGGATTTGTATGCTTTAATTTAATTACTCTTACTTTCCTTTAATTCGGGCAGGCTCTAACTTAAAAAAATACAGAGTTGGTGGTTAATTTACGAAAGAATTTATCGTTTTAATTTTTTACTTTTTAGCTTCGTTATATTCTTTCTAAACATTAATAGAGAAGTTTGTTACGTACAATTTTGAAGTCGGTTTTATTTTATTTAAATATTTTTTATTATCATCAGTATATGCAAACATAAAAGGTGTTTTTTGAATATTGGTTTGAATATTTTAACACGTCTATTGGTGTCAATATTTTAACACGTCTATTGGTGTCAATATTTTAACACGTCTATTGGTGTCAATATTTTAACACGTCTATTGGTGTCAATATTTTAACAGTCTAATTTTTTGTTGATGATGTCAATTGTAGTTTAAGTATTGAATATTCTTTCTTTAATTTATTAAGAAATTCTGAATTACCCAATTCAGATCCGTCATCTGGCAAACAAGACGGTGTCTTGGATACACATAAGCGACACTCAACTAGTTTATATTTACCTAGGTTTTTATAATATTATCTCAGTTATTTTATGTTTCATATGTGAAAAAAATCCCAGCGAGCTGAATTTTTGTATACACCTTTATTACGGCGTAATAATGAAGTTGTAAAAAAACGACATTGATATCGTGCCTGCTAAAAAAGTTGCAGAGGTCAAAGGTGACAAAAATCTGTTTTTCTCAAATATCTCGCGATCTATTGCTCAAAAGCCTTCTTGGCTCTACAAGAATTATTCATCATAAAATTTCCCAACAAAAAATGTCCATTGCATTTTTCTGTGAAATTTACGATTTTTGAAGTAGAGGGTTGAGAAAGTGACTATATTATGAGGATGCAGTAGTAAGAGGTTGGACTTTTAAATTAATTTTTATAAGTACCTTATTTTAATAATTCATCGTCAAACTAAATGATATTTAAGTGATAAAACACTATCGTACTCTAAAAAACAAAGATGGGCATTTTCATAAAGTTTTTATTTTAATGGCATGTTCTAAGTAAAGAGGATTTAAAAGTATTTAAGTACTTGAGGTTCAATGAGGCATTCACGGGCACGATACGTATTGTCTATACTAGTATTACTAGTACTATGTGTCTGTGTATGGAGTAGATTTTACTGACTACACAATCACAGACATGAAAATAACATCGAGTGTACGCCTTGGTATACGCAGCCGCGCAGTGCGGTATACAATACCGTATGTGAGTGCATTTCAGTCATTCTTACTTTGAAGACGTACCACTTTACAGAAAAGTGCAAGAATTTTGTTTTGTAGAAAATTTCATGATAAATAATTCTTGTAAAGACCTTCTTGGCTTTTGAGCAAAAGATCTCGAGATGTTTGTGAAAAACTGATTTTAATGACCTTTTGTCCTCTGTAACTATATATTTTAGCCGGCACGATATTAATGAAAATTTTTCATTTTTCACATCTTCATTGTAACGCCGTAATAAAGGTGTATACAATTTTTTTTTTATATGTGACTAAGCCCGCGTTTGACCTCAATCTCACCTGATGGTAAGTGACGATGAGGTCGAAGATGAAAGCACACGGGTTTAGGAAGGAACTGGCTCTTTATACAATATTGCCGGAACACATTACCGCCGGAGCGGTAACATTTGGCGGCAGACTTTATATAAAGGGTGGTCGCTAGCCAGGCGGACCCAGAAGGGATCCTACCACCAAGAAAAAAAATGTATATTCAGCCCACTAGGATTTTTTCCGCAGGTTAGAGATGAAAATGTCTAAAATGTCTGGGCTATATCCCTGAGACATCAATAGCGTAGAAGTTGCATAAAGTAGACGTCATCGTTACTTTAAACCAGGAAATTTCGACAACAGAGTCGTACATTTGTAAAATTAAAATATAATTTTTTAAAAGATGTTTATCTTCGAAATTAAATTACTCCAAACACGTACCAAATTACAAATACTCCACCCAAGAGGACTGTTCTTAAGCAGTTGTGTCATGGAAAAGCATAAATAAACTGAATAAATATTTACACGTCTTTAAGTTTATTTTAGTAGAAATACAATTTAATAAACATGTAAAAATCCATAAATATACAATATGGTATATAAAGTATAGTTTTATCGTTTCGGTTTATTACTGTATCTTATTATTACAAGAAATATTTTCATTCATCACATAAAAAATGAACTAATAAACAAATTTTACTGACATTTAATTTAATTTATTTCTATAGCTAATATAATTTAAAATACACAATGTGTAATTATTAGATGTCTCTTTAATTATAAACTAAATGATTTAGGGTACTTATTATTTAAATTGTATATTTTTTCTTGTTGTTTGTGTGAACTTGGCTTGTGAATTTTATGAATGTTGTACGTGCCTTTAATTGATGTATATACTAGATTTAAGAACTTTTTGAACTGTTCATGTAATTTATTTTGTATGTTTGTTGTTGGCATGTCGTTTAGTAAATAAATAAATAAATAAAACTAGGACTTAGGGTGTTTCCACACCAATCGATAGAGCGTTTTTCCCACCCTAATGGTGGTCAGTAAAAGCATACGCATGCACTTCTTCTTAAACCGCGGCCAACAGAGAACTATTAAACCGTGTAATTCAATTTCGTCGAATATCCATGTTGTGGGTATGGAAGGTGTAATACTGACCTGCGTCAACCATGGCTCTTTACGTGTGTATAGATATGATACAAATCTCCCATCCGCAATGAAGGTAAACCGGTCAACGGTGACTATGTGATTGTCGCGCATGCGCATCCAAGACACCGAATTGTTCTGCAGATGGCGGATCTAAATTGGGAGGTAATTCATTCACTCTTTAAAAGATTAAAGAAGAAATATTTGTAACTAAACTACAGTTGACATCGTCAACAAAAAAAATAGGCTGACAACTACGTGTTTTCAAACCAGAGGATGATCTTACAATAAAAACACCCCTTTTTGCATATACTGATGATAACCAAATATATTTAAAAAGAAAAACAACTTATTTAACTAAGTAACTTACAAAACAACTTAATTAACTAATTTACCTATGTAAATAATAAAAAATAAAAACAATAACTTCTATCTTAAATAAACTCACTCTAATATACCAACCAAGTAATTTTGAAGTCGATGCCTTTCAACGATGGATTTGTATGCTTTAATTCCATTACTCTTACTTTCCCACAATTCGGGCAGGCACCGACTTCAAGAAAAAACTTAGTTTATTTAAGACAGACTCATCTAAGGTGTTAAAGCACAGATCAGTAGCTTACGTGTCGCAAGGTGAGACTTACCTTGCAAAGAAGGAATGCACTAGCTCCGGCATGCACTGTCACGTTGCTCGAACCCTCGACCACGAACGTAGGGCCGTTGTCTTGGAGCGTTACATTTGCTGGCTGCACCGTCGCCGGCGCCTTGCTGCTCCCTGCACACGAACACACTCGTTACTTACTTACGTTTGCACGCCTACGTTTTAGTTAACACAATTAATTCATTTAGCTTTTACTCGACAATGGACAGTACAGAATAGATAACCAGTTGAAAAAAGACTTCTCTGCAGTGATGTATAACTTCGTGCATGATAATATTTTAGGTAATAAGATGCTGTTTTTCTATAAGTTTTTTAGTGTCACTAAATTTCTTTAAGTAATTAAGCCCCGATTTTACCGATTTCCTTGTGAACCTAGATTAAAAAATCTCGGCTCTGACTGAAGAAAAATTGAAGGCGGAACTCGTTTCAACGCGTAAGCCGAGTTCAACTCGAATTGAACGCGTTTTATTACACGGTGAAATTGGGGCTTAAAGGTTTGGTTAGGGAGTTCAGATTTCATTACCGGAATGTGAGAATGTAAGAAATAATAGAATTATGTTACTACCAACCAAAATAGGCTGGTTTCGTCTGCTGAAACGACTAAATAGACGGAAGCCAAATATTTTAAACCTCTTTCAAGCCTTATGAGTTGTACATTGGGAACAATGTCGTTATCAAACTTACGCATTGATTCAAGTTGGAAGAAAAAGCCATTGAAACTCAATCCAAACAACAACAATTTGATTGAAGCAGCTGAAGATAAACGTACTTTCGAAGCCTTACAATACGAGGTAGTGTATACGCTCAATCAGTTCAAGTTCCTGGAAGAAAACGGGTTTTTAAATCGAAAAAGGATAATCTCTAATCTTGGTTCCATAGCATAGCAGCAATGTTGCTCTGACTTGATTTTACAAACTCTGGCCACGAATAGCGCGCAACAGCAAGTTAGCGATCGCCTGCGCTTGGGGGACAGCCTGTATTCCAAACTATTTGTACCAATTTAATTTATTGCAAATAGTTTTAAAAGTTTTAACGACTGAACCGTTGGTCGTAAACTATTTATGAGTAATGTGAGAGCAGCCCGCGGGAGGTGAGGCTGGAGGGCGCGGCGGGGTGTGACGCGGGGGGAGGGGGCTCCGCAGGCGGTGGGGGAGCCGGAAATTAGAAATGTGATCGGTGTCCGAGACCAAAACATTTACTTATAAATCTCGATTTCATGGGTACGTCATGTCAGAACCATATACAATAAAATTGAGCGTCATGAATTTCCGAGCAAAATATCTGTCAGCAATCACAATTATTTGTGGTATAGGTACCACGCAGCTTCATAAATTAACATTTTACAAAACGGTCCTTTTTGTAGGGAGTTAAAAGTTTAAAAATTATGGGATGGAATATTTGAATACAATTAAAAAGTTGGCGCAAAGCTACCCGCTGAGGACGCTTACAATATAAGTATTTACATAATTACTGGGTGTCACAACGAAATTTCATCACGCATAATTCGACAATTTTTAAACCAGAAAAAAAATGTCGGATCGCAGCTTAGCAGCAATATAATTTTGTGCCTGAAAGCCAGCATGACAAGTCTTGCAATAGACGCCATCTAGGCCATTCACTAATCCAAGCCAGAGTTTTGAATTTAGTCAACTCTTGCAACTCGTACGCGCTCCACCGTAGCTACTACGGAATCGAAATTTTTGCTACATTGATACCATACCATACAGACTGGTAAATTTATTAAATTTAATGATGAAAATGTAAGTTAAAAAACTTCATACCACACTTAAAATTTTAATTGTGCTCAGTAATATATATATCGGCCAACTAAGTAAACTGAAGTCAGCAGCATCACAATTTTATTTCCTAGACCATGGTTTTATAATCCACATAAACGATATTGATCATTCAAATTATCGATTGTACATACATTGTAGGTACCAGGCGGCAAGAGTTTCAGATTTAAGAACTAAACGGCGACGGAAATCCCAAGCATCACTCATTCCCCATGCAGCAAGTACAACACGCGCTCACGCGCAGTGTTCTGCCACCATTGTGAATCTTACATCGTGGACTTAGTGTCGTGTTTTTATTGATGTTGAGGTTACGGAGTAGTTCGTAAATTGCCAGAATCAAAATCATTTCACTACTTACTACAGCTTCGCTGTAGATTTATACTCTTAAATTATTTTATTGGACAAATCAAAAATATTTTAACATAGATATTACAATACGTAACGCAGTGAATAAGTCTATTTCTTAAATGCAACGCGTCGCATTAAAGTTTTCCAGATAGCTACAAATTCATTTTCTCGAAAAATATTTCATGATCTGAAAACTTTTTGAAAAAGATTTAAATGCATTTAATGAATGCTTCTTAATATCTGTTGTAGTGATGAAGGTGGATGAATTGTTGTAATTTGATTGAATTGGCAGCACGGCCCCTGGTGGGCAGCACGCCGGCCTCTGCGTCGCGCGCGGCGCCGCGCCGACGTTGCGTCCTGGTAGCGCCTCGTGCTGCTCTGAACCATGAGACTCGAGCTTTATGACACACGTTGAATGGCAAGTTTATGATTATTCAATGCTTTTATATTTTTGTTGGATTAAACTAAATTTATCATCTCCAATAATTCGCTCATAGCCTTCTTGTTTTGACTTGTCTCATATAAAAAAAATCCAAAGTAAAAATATGATATTGAAGTCACATTACATTACAGAACTAAGCAATATTTGACCCACTTGACTAGCACGAGCTCTTATGCATTTGCTAATTAAAGGGCCAATGTCCCTAGACATCAGTATAGGTATATAGCTATATACTCTTACTTACTTAATGCCAACTGGCTCAGGTATTCTTCTTTTGCGACTCCTCGCTTTTTTCTTTCTGGTGCTTCGCTGATTTTGTCATCTTTAACTATAAATTTATAAAAGTTAGTGTATAATGCTGGATATCACTTTGTAGATTATAATATTTTACCTGAATTCAAGAGACCCGAAAAAACCAAAACTCCAAACGTAAACGAAATCTAAAACAGAAATTGAACCGAAACCAAATACAAAAACAACCATAAAAAAAAACCAAGAACAGAATCCAAAAACCAATCCTAAACAAAAACCAAAAATCAAACCGAAACTTAAAACAAAACCAACAACAAAAATAAAAACAAAACCAGAATCTAAAATCTAAAAAAAATTAACACCTTAAAAACCTTATCGGGAAATGCACTTGTGATTCAGTTCGAATTAAAATTACCCGTCATCGTTGTCACATTTTCTACTAGCGCCGCCGGATTGGACTGTTGCGTTTTCGTTCCGTAGGGTTTCCAGATCGTTTTCTTGTCGTCGGTGGGCAGCGAAGCCGGAATGATCGCGTCTGTAGCAAAACATCACCATAAAACAAGCTGTGCTTACTACACAGAAACTAAATGACATAAATTACAAAAGTCAAAATTTTTCGTCGATTTAATGTAAAAGCGAGGCAATTTGAATGCTGTATTAAATTTATCAGCACTCTCAGAAATCATCGGATTTAAAAGACTGTAGGAACATATTTGGATGTATTTTGCATTGCCGCGCGGTAGCACCCTCTGGCTGCAAAGGCTATTAAAGCCTTTGTTTTTCCTGAATAAAGTGTCTTCGAATTTTTCTAATATTGGTAACCAAGTTTTTGAATTTATTCAATAAAACCACATCCCATACTATTAATACCTCACAGGACATAATATGACAAATAATATTTGAGAAATAGTAGATTTTTGATAGGTAATATTTGGAGGTTTATCGGGCTTTCAATTCAGATTATTGAAATACCTTATTTGCGGTTATTGTACGCTTATTTTGGAGAACACTTTTCTATAGCGGTTTATATATTTTCTGGATTTCTAAATAATTTTGCACCCCTAGTTGGAGAATCGGGTTGTTGATTGGATCATGAAAATCGCTTCACAGCAGGCGAAGATATTGAACGGGAAATTTAATTTTATTTTAAAATTGTTTATGGAAAATACAGTTATCTATTCCGCGACTTCGTATGCGCATAAAGTAAAAAGTCCTACATTTCCTATTACGTCGGAATGTTGATGAGTTTATCAACAGATAAATTCATCTACAATGTGAATGAATGATCTACAGATCAACCAGACACATGTTGAAGAACCTTTTTACTAAGTTTCACATCGGTGCAATCAAGGATCATGTGGGGATCAATGTGGGAGACATTGGAATTTTCCCGTGACAATTTCGAGAATTCCTTCCTTAGTACACCCCACATCCCCTAGGGAATGTACGATGTTCCAAATTTTAGCTTTTTACGCCTAGTAGTTGTGGCTATAAGGTGTCTGTCGGTCGCTCATTCAGTAACGGACTAGTTTTTTAAACATTTATAACAGCATATATACTTTAAAAAAAGGAAGAAATAATGCTAGACTAGCTGTTACATAAACCTACAAGTTCTTGTTATGATGATAGAAAATTGATGAGTCTTAACAGAAAAACATTGAAAAGGTAATACAAATCAATTTCATCTTAGGGAGCGGTTCCCTGGTGCTTTAGCTTACTGACTAGATGAGAAAAGCAGCGCTTTAGAACTGTATAATTCTACGCGCTCTATTTTCAGGGGTCTCTTTATTTTCAGAGGGTTTGTTCAATAGCACAGACGGGGGCAGGCGGCGCAGCGCGGTTGCGCCCGGTGTTTGCGACACATCAATGTAACGAGCAATTGCTGCAGGCTCTAGACGTGTGACATCGAACCAACCGACCAAACAAGATCAAAAAATTGCTACAAAACTCAACAATACCACAGTTCAATATTATTTGAAATGTTCCACTTTGCCTAATAGTACCTACGTCTTTATTCTACTTTTGAGTTTCCCCATATACGAGTATTATTGTTTATATGTATATAGGGCAATTTCTAGATACCATTATAATTAATTAATATTTTATAGAAAAGATTTTTGCAAAAGTGGTACCATACGTATTTTTTTTCAATGATATTATTATATTCAATAACATTTTAAGCAAAGCATGGTCATTCAAAATATCACTCAATACCATTAAAAATAAAGACGACTACGCGCTACTGTAACATCTTGCAATACTTCGTCGTAGTATTATCAAACTTAATCAATGAAATGCCGCGTTTGGTTTCTGTGTTCATCAACAGCGACTATTTAAAAAAAAAATATGCAGAAACGTATCATATACTCATACTAGGCCGGTGTAGTATATGATATGTGATTGCATGCTACAGTTTCACGTACTAGGAAAGTTTCGTGGCCAACTTTTTGTAACTTACATTGATGAAATGAATTTATTTTGATTTAAATTGAGCATGATAAATTAGTCACATTAAAAACAAAACTAAACTATTTTATTGTCATACACTAACAGTCATAATTTTATATTCAGATAAATGTGCCAAAATTATAATAAAAGTAGGCGCTCTATATGGGTAAAAAAAATTGAAGTAGCACAATATTGAAAGTTAAATTACTATTAAAGTGATTAGGTGATTCCAAAGCATTTACGAAGAGGACAGTTGGAGTGTAGCCAGGATCGAACAAAAGCCGTTTCTATGCTGCTATTACGTGCGATTCGATAAAATATCCCATCTCAGCAGATTGCGTTTTGGATATCGCAATGCTTGAAACGCTGTGCTGTGCGCTATGTTTCAGTCATGGCACCCTTGTATGTATCTGATCATGATCTCCAGCAAAAGATAGCCTAACCTTAACTTATCTTATGATAAAGGAACAAAATAAAAAAAATACATACTGTGTTCGGCTTTGAAGGTCTTCCGATTGTATTTAACTGGTGCATTCTTCGTACGTTCCGTCTGCAGCAGTTGCACTTCATCTTGAAAAGAAGGAAAAATTATTAGGTTGGACAAAATAAATTCATAGTGACACATATTCGGTCAAGTTCTTTATTACAACTGAAGGGTTTGAAATGGTTTATTTTCTAAAACTTTTCCGGGAAATTAATGAAATAGTTTAAATAAATAGCCCAAATTAAGTTTCTTAAAGAACTTGTGTTATGGATACTAGATAACTGATACACTTAAGAAATATATGGACATATTGTACAACATAATAAATACATAGGTATTGAATAAATACATATTTTTTATTAGAATAAACTTAAATAAATATATAAACATCCATGACTTGGCGGCTAATATCTGTGTTCATCACACAAATATCCTCCGTTGCCGGGATTTGAGAAGGCAATGAATGTTACCACTACACCAGCCGGTCGTCTAGTCGGTCTAGTTTGAAGTATTGTCAGCCCTAGTGATGTGTAAATATTCAGTGGCAGAGGGCGCACTCGTCCCGGCTATGAATAATGGAAGCGTATTGAATATGCGAGTGGGGCATGCATGAGCTCGCGTCGGCCACGTAAGTTTTGCGCGCCAACAATTAAGCAGCCGCATGAATGTGTAACTACGAGAGTCCCACCGAGGGACGCGGGACCGGCCGCGAGGCCCCATTACGCCGAGCAAAGTCCCGCCGCGCGCCGCAGGGCCGGCCGCGAGGCCCCATCACGCCGAGCTAAACTTACGGTGGGGGTATGGTTGATTTAGCATACTATCTTGCTATTCCACTGATCGCCCAACATTTCTGAACGGGAAAAGAATAAGCTCAGTTGGGTCCTAGCGAAAGAACACGAACGCACTACCGTAATTACATTTCAGACACATTTACTGACAAGGTTTGACATCGATTTATGATAGTGTGCGCGCTGTGTAGCAATATATTTTACGAACAAAAACCAGAAATAGTTGCGGAGAACAAAATTAGAAAGGATTTTGTAAACTAAAAAATATATTATTTTATAACTCTTTATCCGCCCCAGCTCTATACGGATGAAATATGAAAATGAGATTAACTTATTTAAGAAAATAACTTCATTCAAAATCAATAAACCATCCTTTCTAAACGTAGTTTTTACAAATGAAGCAAAAGTGGCCTTATCAAGAAAATAAGCGGTTATGTTTTATTTTTATTTAAATAGACTTGGTAAAATATTAATAAAATAAACATAATTTTTTTAAACTAGCGTATTGGCGTAACTTTTCGAACGCCGTCGTAAGTATCTTGCCTAAAGTTATGACCCCGATTTCCCATTTCATAACTTTAAGCAAGAACTTAAGCGTATCATTTCAAATCTACCGTCAGACAGGACAAATTACAATAAAATCAGAGTACAGTGCGTTCACAGTTGGTTTAACCCCAGCTGTTTGATTGGCTGCCGAATCTTGCCGATGAATCTTGGGTTGCTGTATTAAATTTCGATTACAAAATACCGTTTGTATTACTAATAATGAAAGCACCTATATTTTTGAACGTCTAGTCTACTATAATTATTTCATATTTGAGCATAATATTTCGTTCATTTTTATAATATTTGGAAAATTTACAGCCATTTAGTTTGCCTTGTTGTAATAGAATAAAGAAGGCTATTTAAAATTTTTATGCAAACTTTCAGGGAAACTGGACAGAAGGGCCAATACAGAGAAGACATACGTCAGAGGTAAACCAACTGCGAACGGACTGTACAGACTTAAGCATCGACTTAGTTGAGTAAATTATTTGATCTATCATATCACTACTATCCTAACCATGCTTCCACATCTAAACCTTTTACTATAAAATAACATTGAAAGGGTTTGTTGACGTTGCACGTTTGACATTGGTCTTTTAAACCTACGTCACCTGTATGAAAGCAACCAAATATTTCAAATACGTCAGTATTTTTATTTTTTATTTATTTATTTATACACAATAATAACTACATATTACACCACTAGATAAATAGACTCAGGTAAGCGCTTACAGTTGCAATTAAGGTGGGAACTAAGGCAACCCCAATAGACCAAGGTCTGTGCTAGGGTTAGCCAGGTTTTAAGGAATATAGTTTTTGACCAGAGCAGAATAAGGTGTATATTGCTAAAATCTTTTAGTATGTGAAAATAAAATAACAGTTATTTAAAATTTAATAACTCATAGATAGAATTATTATATTGCTATAGTTAATACATACATACATATACGTATATAAAATATAGTGTTCATTTTAGATAGATACAAATTAGTACACCTAGTTATATAAGTTTATTATATAATATGGAGAATTCTGAATAACTTAGTTCTTGTAGATATGTTTTTACTTTAGATTTTACAGCGTTTGTTATACATTTAACTTGCGTTTGAACAAAATAGTTCCTAATGCTATCAATAAGCTCTCTAACATCCGCCGGCAAGTGTTCGTACATCCGGGGAGCAATTTGTGAGACATGTCTGCGAGTTGCTGAAAAATGTCTGAATGGGATGTCGTAGGTCTTTATTGATGTATTTCTTAAATGTCTAGTTTTACTGTTAATTGGGAATTTATCCGAATGTTGAACTAAATAAAGAATAGATTGCCAAATAAATAACTTACGAGGTGACAGTACTTTAGCCAATTTAAAAAGTGATACAGTTGAAAAAGTTCTAGGTCTTCTTTCAATTATTTTTAAATTAATTTTTTGAGAAACTTCAACCTTTTTCATAAGAGTTGAGCCGCAACTACCCCAGCCTGCAATAGCATATAAAAGTAAAGATTGGGAAAGAGCAAAATAGACAGACTTTAAGGTGCTTTTATCTAATATGTTTTTAAGATCGGAATAAATAAAAGATAATCTCCTGAGACGTTTTGCCAATGATTCCACATGTAGGTCCCATCTTAAGTGTTCATCTATCTCAATACCTAAATAACGTACAGACGCTGATCTATCAATACTTTTACAATTACAATCTGGGTTGCTGTCATTGCAAACATGTACTTTCATATTCAACGCCTCCTTTGGTAGGCCTGCTTTAGTTAGAGCAAAGCACATAAAGGTAGTCTTATCTTCGTTAAGGGATAAGAGATTATTATCGTACCATTTTTTTACGTTGCTAAGACCTACAATGCTTTGTTGCAGTACACTCTCCCAAGTTTGACCTTTAAAGCTAATAACTGTGTCATCCGCGAAGCACAGAGTTTGAGCGTTAGGTACCAGTTCACAGAGATCGTTGATGTACATAATGAATAATACAGGGCCTAAAACACTGCCCTGGGGCACGCCGAAGCTAATATTTCTGGGTTCACTACATATACCATCTAATCTTACAATTTGTTGCCTATCCGACAAATAGCTACGAAACCATTCAAGTGTTTTGCCTACGATCCCAAAGCTTTGCAATTTTCGAAGTAGAATTTTATGCGAAAGGGTATCGAAAGCTTTAGCTAAATCGATAAAGATAGACATAGTTTTAAGCTTATTGTCTAGATTTTCTAGTAGATAACTTGTCAGTTCAGTTATGGCACCATTTGTGCTCCGACCTTGCCTGAATCCATACTGATGACATGAAAGAAGTCCCCTTGTTTCTAAAAAGTTACATAATCTTACTTTAATAACTTTTTCAATTATTTTTGAAATGGATGATAAAAGAGAAATTGGTCTGTAATTAGACAACTTAGTTTTGTCGCCTTTTTTATATAACGGTATAACTACTGCTTTTTTTAAAAGTTTAGGAAAAATATTGTTTTTCAAACTTAAATTAACAATATGAGTTATGCAAGGTATGATGATATTACTACAGGTTTTAATAATTTTACCAGAAAGCTCATCCAAACCACTTGAGTTGTTATTTTTTAAACTATTTATAATAATTGAAATCTCCTTGTGATTTGTTGGTTTTAAATATAAGCTACAATCAGTTTTTTTTACTAACGTCTTGCTGGCCAGATTATCTTCCGTGGTTTTTAATTTATCTAGAAGTTTATTAGCTAAATTTTGGCCAACATCAGTGAAGAAACTATTAAAGGCATTAGTTGCTTCTTTTAAATTATGCTTTACTTCAATTACTGAGCCATTAACTTCTATATTTTTAATATAATGGTTTTCTTTTGTTATTCTACCTCCCACTTCATTTATTATACTCCAAGTTTTTTTTGGATTATCATTGGCCTTTTCAAGTTCATGTTTGTAGTATTTAGCTTTTGCTTTTTTAAGAATTAAATTACATATTCTTCTATAATTTTTATAGTCTTCCTTAAGGAGGTTATCTAATGGATATTTCTTACAAAGTTTATGAAGTTTGTCCCTTTTCCGGATGCTGTATAATAGTTTTTCCGTAATCCAAGGTTTAAAGTTTTTTTTTCTATGTGGACTTATAGCTTTAATATATTCAGTATTGTTGTCAACATGGTATGCTAGTTTATTTGTGAAATTTTCAAGAGCAGTATCTACGTTATGTGAGGATAAAACATCCTCCCAAGATTCCTGTTTTAGGCTATCTTGAAGTTTACAAAAATTTATTTTTTTGAATATTAAATTATTACAAACAGATTTTTTTGATACATAATTAACCTTGCATATTGTTATACTATGATCTGTGACAGATGAATCATAAACTAGAAAAAACGGAGACAAATCTATCACTCGGTACATGAAATGATCAATGCATGATTTTTCATGAGTTATTTTATCTATACCTATTTTAAGTCTGTGTGCGGCTAAAACATTGATATAATCATCAGCATGTGGGTGACCGTTTTCTAATATATCAATGTTAGTATCACCAATAAAAAATAAATTTTTAACATTTTTAATATTTTTTAGCGCTATTTCAAAAGACTCTAAAAAAATTTCGATATTATAACTAGATGGTGACCTATACATGGCTAATATGACCATATTTTTTAAGTTAATTTGTAAACAGTTAGCTCCTAAGATTTTTAATTCAGTATAAGAAAAGTCGCATTCATTTTTAATGAAAACAACCACTCCGTCGTTTTGAATAGGATTGATGTGAGTGTGTATGGTTGTAAATCCTGAAAGGGATTGAGTAGGTGGTCTGGCTTTTATTCTACACTCCGTTAAGATAATTATATCAAAACTGTTTTGGAGATCCTGCAAGGTGACTATAAAACTATAAAAATTTTTATTTATCGACCTAATATTCAATGAAATAATTTTAAATGTACAATTATCATCTTTTAGAAATGTTCTACACTCTTCCAAATTATCTGTTTTTCGCGACGTTTCATAGAATTGATCAATATTTTGAGTATGTAAGAAATAATTATTAGCCATTACTTATATGTACAAAGAAGTCCTGTAATAAACAAACAATTCCCAAGATGTATTTAGAGAAGCATATTATAAAGGAAGTTTTGCAAGCTTTAACAAGAACTTTTTTATCCAATGTTATGAAATATAATTTTAAACTAATTTTTATAATAAACATGAGATATAATAAATGCAAATATATAATGAATATATAAAATGGTATGTATAATATAAATAGTCACAGAGTATTCAATGATTCCTCATCTTTGACCCAAAAAGCTTTACTATCAACATCTTTTTTAAGATATATTTTGCCACTACTCAGCCAGCAGAAGCTGTAATTTAGCGCTTGCTTTTTTTTGCGAGCAGCAAAAAATAAAGCTTTAAGCCTCGGTGTTATGTGTTCCGAAATGTAAACCGGTTGGACATCGCCATCAATGCCTAATAAAGATGAGTGTAAGCGCTTACCTGGGTCTTTACAATTCTTATGGAAATCTTTACAAGCGTTCAATAAATCGTTCCTCGGTATGACACTCTTGAACATCACTACTATAGGACGTGGTTTTTTATCCATTATACGCCGGCCAGATCGAAATATCGTGTAGACATCAAAGTTATCAATTTTAATATTTAAAACCGAGCCGATATTCTCTAGGATTTTTAATAGATTTTCTCCTTTTTCTTCAGGAATTCCACGTATTTCTAGATTGCATGCTCTATTTCTGTTCTCCATGTCGTCTAATTTAGCCTGAAGAACCGAGACTTCGCACTTCAGGTCGCTGACTGCTTTATTAGTGGTTTCTTCCTTACTCTTTAAAAGTTTCAGTTCAGAATCTATGTTGTTTACTTTTCCATACACTTCGTCAAATTTTTTATTTATAAAAATTATAGACTCCTCAATTTTGTTTGCTTTTTCTGCGATTTTATTATACGAGGCTTCCAATTTCATCTCAACCTCTTTCAAAAGTTCCTCTTTAAAGCAGTTCAAGCGGGACTCAAAGAATAACTTAAGGGTGACCATTTCATCAGCCAGCGGGCGCTCAAATGATTCTGTTTCACCATCGCAATGTACTTTTACAGGGGTATTGGAATTATCCCCTCGACGATCCTTAATTTTACAATTCGGGCATCTCCAGCTTTCCTTATATTTCTTGGATTCCTTTAAAAAATTTTCTTGCGGTATCTGAAGGCACTGATAGTGGTAAATGTCCGGACAATAAGAGCAATATTTGCGTTCATTCTCCTTAACAAGTTGATTACATGCGTTACATTTACATTTAGGAGGCATTTTTACTTTTTGAACGAAGTTCGTGCGCGCTATGTTTGTTCGGTTGAATGCGTAGGCGCGTAGTACACGTAGCTAGTCCGTAGCGTCGACACGCTGTTGATGACGCGTTGTCTCGTAGCAGCTCGGTGCTAGCCTGTACACAGCTAGTGGCGCGTAAATTCGCGACCGGTTCCGCAACTTAAATAGCGCATTCGGGAAGCACTCGCCTCTCACTCCGTTGATCGCAGGTTCGAAACCTGGCGCCAATCACTGACTTCAGTGATTATTCTTCTCTTTTAGATTTTTCGGTGGGCGGAGTCGACCGTAACAAATCCTCAAGATAGTACGAGAGGGGCCGATAATTTGTATTAACCAATGAGAATACTAGAATTTGATTATTTAGTAAAAAATGCAACACGCGACTGCTCTGGTCAGCTGACAGAGATGAACTAGAACTTGTATAAAGATTTTGACGACCACTTTGGCGTTGGGGTAAACCTATCTGCCTCAGACGCCAGTGGTTGCGGGTTCGATCCCCGCACGGAACCAGAAAAAAAAAATGTTCCGTGTCTGGGTGTTTATCTATCTATGCATTCATATTCTAGGTTCCCCCCTAGTTCACTATATGGTATCCCATAACACAAGCTATGCTTACTTTGGGGCCATGTAGTTGGTGTGATTGTCTGGGGATTTTATTTTATTATTTATAAAGATTAAAATATATATGTCCCAAAAGTCGACGATATACCAGAAGCAGGAGGTACAACAAGTAATGATAGTGACCGGAAAACCTTTTTTAGCCGAATGGTTATGAAGTTATAGGTATTTAAAAATACTAAAAAATCAACACCCTGTGATATTCATTTTAGCCTTGCTCCTACAAATAGTTACTTTTGATCGGATTCAAAATTTAAAGATAAGATTTTCTTCAAATTTCAGCTGTCGTACTCAAAAAACATGTACCAAGATTTGCTGATAAGTTCTTTCAAAAGTTTCCTCATCTAATCAGAATGGTTCATACTTGTAAGATTACTTCTAAAATAAAGCAAAAAATAACAAAATAACATTTTACTAGAAACCATGCTTCATTTGTAAAAATAACTATCTGATTATTAGGGTAATATTAGAGTATAATAGGTACGTACCATGTTTGTTCAATGATTCGTTCTAAGTGAATATGAAAGAGAAAGTGCTACTTCCAAAGACTTCTTTCATAGTTCCCAGTGTAACTAATTTTACAAAAGTACCTAATTACTTATTATAAGGCAGAAAAGTCAAGTTTAAGAGTAGACCATTTAAGCTTTGCACATTTAAAACTGATCACATAATGATCAAATAATACTTTCATGGTTATCTTTTGTAAAAGGGTTTAAAACAAAACGTCAAAACTAAATTTAATGTTCGGAAAGTCTTCCTTCTGCTTGTATTGAAAGATCTGGCGATATGACGTGCAAATCGTCCATTGTAGACAAAATCCATAACTTCTGGCTTTCACGTTCATACCTTCGGTTATTGATCCCCAGTAATAAAAATCGATTGGAAACAAATTAAGTATGATTTCAGGTATATTCCAGATTTTTCTCCATACAATGTCATATTTGCATATGTCGCAGGGATATTATAAAAGTCGAGGTATTATAAACTCACTAGTGACATCACAGTTACACGGTTTGTCATGCTTGCATATGTCGCAGGGATATTATAAAAGTCGAGGTATTATAAACTCACTAGTGACATCACAGTTACACGGTTTGTCATGTTTGCATATGTCGCAGGGATATTATAAAAGTCGAGGTATTATAAACTCACTAGTGACATCACAGTTACACGGTTTGTCATATTTGCATATGTCGCAGGAATATTATAAAAGTCGAGGTATTATAAACTCACTAGTGACATCACAGTTACACGGTTTGTCATATTTGCATATGTCGCAGGGATATTATAAAAGTCGAGGTATTATAAACTCACTAGTGACATCACAGTTACACGGTTTTTTGTCAATGCGTTATATTTCTAACGATATAACGGCCTTGCTTTAATGACATTATAATTTCACTACACCGATACAGTTACATTGATATTTTAAGAATATGTGACAGTTAAGTTATGTTAGGTACTTAGCAAAAATAAAAGTCTCGAAGTTAAATAATTGAGTAAGTAACTTACACGATTAAAAATATAAATTGGACAATATTGAATTCAAATTTTAGTACATATTGAAATTTTAATAAAGTTTTGTATTGTCGGCCCATTTCAATAATGGCGCTTGGCCGGGTAATGCCGCACCACGCTCGCTTCGCTTGCTCAGCTCACGTATGCGATAAATACAGACTAACATTAACCTTACCCAAATTTACCGATATTCATTCATACGCATTTTTATGATATTTTTTTTCTCGTCATCCTCATCACAACTACTTCCTTTATTAGGTACCTACCTACTCGTATCTAGAAATGCTCGTATTATAAAAGGTTTGTAAAAAATCTGCTTATCTTTCTTAACTTTTCATAAAGTCTTTCTAAAGAGACAGTTCTCCAGAATTTTTATTGAGATTTAAAAAATAAAATAAATTATGTTCTGCATTGTATATTTCAAAGTATGGCAATATGTAAACATTGCAGAGGCAACTGCTTCTTTACTCTTAAAAAGGGATTTATTGATATCTAAATTGTTTTCTTTCTGGAAACAACTTCCTAAATTTTATAACTACAATAAGTAAGCCCACATTTTGTAAATTTTGGCGTATTTCATATCTTAATATTGAATTAAATTATGAAATTCATGAAGTGACATTTCCCAAGACAGTGGTTACTTCCAATTTTTGCCACGCGCCAAATGATCCTTGTCGGACAATTTATAATGATGGAGATAGACTATTGCAGTGACAGGAGGTCAGCTTCAGTCAATAAATAATGCCCTTCTGTATGGTAAAAAAAAATGATTCTTAGACATGACTTAATGTATAATATTGTGATGACCAGCAATACAAGCCTGACTGTATGGGCTTATATAAAAAAATAATTAAATTGGTAATATAAGAAAATTATAAATAATAGTTAATATGACTCACAAAACTAATCTCCACTGGTTTTACAAAATAAAAAATAAAAAGTGCAAATCCACAGAAAAATACTAAGTAATTTATTTTGTATAGACATACATCTATATAGATAACGCAAATTTTATGCACGTACTTCGCGTGTTCGAACCCCGACCAAGCGTCAAGGTTGGTCACCGCTAAATTCAGTTCGCGCGTAGTACGTCTGTTAGAAAATCGATATCACAATCGATAAAACAATATCGTTCTTAATTATCCTTTTCATCGGCGGCATCGGTGTGTTTGAATAGGTTTGTATTTCACATTACTTAGTATGAACTGTGAAGTTACAATAGGTTTTAAAAAGTTAGCACGCTTGGTTTCAATACAAATCGTAACACTTGCCTCATCTATGTAGATATATATCTGTGTAATATCAGATTCATATCACGCCTTACAGTTTATATGACGCCAAACAGTTCAGAAATATTTAAGTAAATTGAACACAGACAAAGGTTCTGGCCCTGATGGTATACCAACGTTATTTTTGCATCGATGTTCGAAGAGTCTTACAATCCCATTACATATATTATTTAACAAGTATTTGCGGGCAGGTGTTATTCCAGAAGTGTGGAAACAGTCCTTTGTAGTTCCGATATTTAAGGACGGCGATAAGTATGATATTTCAAATTACCGCCCGATATCTAAACTAAGTTGTATTCCTAAACTTTTCAAGATAATTATTTTTGACAAAATTTTCCCCCATTTTCGACCTCTATTTATTTGAGAGCAACATGGTTTCCTGAACAGAGAATCAACTGAGAGCAATCCATGCAAATTCTTCAAAGTTTTTGAATAGATCAATGAGTGACGGCTTCCAGGTTGACGCGTGTATACCGACTATTCTAAAGCTTTTGACAAAATTTCAGATGAAATATTAATTCAGAAATTGTTTGAGGTCAGTATACACGGCGACCTCCTGCGATGGTTTGAGTCATATTTGCGTGACTGTAGCCAGGCTTTCACTATAAAGGGCTTTTGTTCAATTTTTAGTCCTGTGCAGTCCAGTGTTCCTCAGGGTTCTCACCTCAGACCCCTTTTATTTAACATATATATAAATGACATTGCTTCAGTCTTCAAGAGTTCACAGTTTTTGCTTTACGCTGATGACAATAAAATATTTAAAATCATAAAATCTCCAAACGATTTTTTAGATTTACAAAGCGATTTGGACCAATTATGTATTTACTGCGATCCAAATCTTTTACACCTTAACATTAAAAAATGCAATGTCATTTCTTGATCAAAGAAAAAAAGTAACTTTCACTACGAGTACAATTTAAAAGGTAAAATAATTTCAAGAGTGTCCTTGGTGAGAGACCTGGGGGTGTATTTCGATAGCAAACTGGTTTTTGATACTCACATTCGGACTCAGAGTCGATAAAGAGTTTAAACAATTTCAAACATAAATTTTGCTCTATAATGCATTCGTAAGATTTATATTGGAATACGCAACTGTAGTGTGGAATCCACAATATAAAATATATATCAAAAAGATAGAAAGTATCCAAAATAAATTAATAAATATCTGAAATTTAAGACTAACTTTTACGAAATTATAAATGAGGAAATTTTACTTTACTCTCTTTTTGAAAGGCGAGATATAATTTTTCTTTTCAAAATTATGAATAATATAATCGAGTCTCCATATTCATTGTTATATTAATTTTGCTTGTCCCCGAATAAATTCTCGTCACAAACCTACTTTTGTCTCGTCTCTTTCCCGAACTTATTATGTCGCTAACACTTTAATTAATAATAATATCGACATCTTTCATATCTCTCTCCCAAAATTAAAAAAAAGAACTCTTTTTGCATCTCGATATATAGTTATTTATTTAAATTTTATTATTGTACCTACTAATGTATTGTGTGACCGTGTTTTTCGTTTATATTTATAATTTTTGGTATGGAAACATCACTGGTCTCTGTATAAATTATATATTTTAACTATGAGTGCCTATAATGACTGTTTGTTTCCTGAATAAAGTAAAGTAATACACCAAGATAAAATGCAATGCAAGAAGCTAAAACCTCATGTCTGACGAAAGTGACAAAACATCACATTCTTACTTCTGTTTGACAGATAAGTAGCTCTATTAAATGAGAGTAGCAGATTATCTCCGACTGATTATTAAAAGTGTAACTGGATTAATATTGTAAAAAAGGTAGGTAATTCAAAAAAATAAAAAAATCAATCTAGATGTTTTAGCATTTATCCACTTTACGCAAAAACAAAAAAAGATTTTACCTCGCCATTTCGGTTCTTTTTAAGGCCTTGTGGATATCAAAAAATTTTTGTTACTTCATGCTTATACAGTATTCTACTTCAAAAACTTACACATGCACTCATTTTTTTATATGCACTTGAAATAAGTTAAATGATTTACAAATCAAAATGTATCTACCACCAATTCACAAGGTCGGCTATTTGTATTTCTATTATACAAGGTCTATTTTTTTTTTCAGCATGTTCGTAAATCATTGTTAATTATTTTAAACCTATATTTAAACAGCGTAAAAGCCAAAAGCTGTAAAACATTTAAAAAATAATCGCGGTAAATTCAAGTAGCTGAGAACATTATCTGGGATCTTTTTTACAGGAAGTTGATTTGGTTAGCTATCAAATCAATATGAACCTGATCGAGCTTGATATATTGTCTAGGCACCTATCAAAAAAAATGATACTTAGTGCACTTGAAATAGAGTCAACAAGCCTGTAAGCAATCATAGAAAAAAAGAGATTATTATTTGACAGAGAAATATTTTGAAAAATAACAAAAAATCATAGTTTTGGTTGAAATGAACTTAAAATAAATTAAACTTATGGTTGAAATAAAATGGGCTTGTCCTGAATCCAGAGAAATTTTTAGGGAGCAAAAATGAAAGAAATAATATAAATTATAACGTAGCAATAGGTATTGCAATAGGTATTTACAAGAGTAAATGAAGTCCGCAATCGCGGCATTGTCATTGATGATGCACCGAAATTTGAAAATCATTCACTGATTCAGTTAAGTCTTGCTTTTACCGCCTACAGGTACTGAAAGATTGAGATAGATTCTCTAGATTTGTTGAGTCAGGAATTACGAATGATTGAATGCGAAACTCTCGTTCTGTTAAGATTTAATTATGGTAGCTTTTTGGTCATCTAATTTCGTAGTCGGACAAAAAAATATTCAAAGGATACAGAACGCCTAGGTACTGTTACAAAGTGCCACGTAAAAAACATTTCACACCACACCTGAAAAGGGCCAAAATTCTGAATATAGCGTCGAGAAGGGAATTACATTTTGCATGTTTGGTCCACTCAGTGATGACCAAAGGTGTGCCAAAATAGTTATACGATAAATTTAAATGGTCATCTGATGATGATGCGTATAAAACGAGAGCCTTTCAATAGCTTCTAAAAACTTGTAATCATCAAATTGCAGCTTTTCGGGGAAGTTTTCGCTACTAAGTGCTGGAATAACCTCCCTCCACTACTAAAGCGCCCCATAACTAAGCACATTTTTAGCAACCGTTATAAATGCTTATTGCAAGTAAAATAATTACTTTTGCAGCAAATGGTGGAATAGATTAGATTATAGATATGGTTTTTTGTTTTGTATTTTATCATTTACTTTCCTTTTAAATATATTGAAATCAATTTATATAATTATTAACAATGTTAACAATTAATTTTTCATTATATTATTATTCACTTCACACTTTATATTTTGGTTACGGATAGTTATTTAAGATTGTTATGATCGTTTATTGGAACCATTATGTAAATAAGTTTGGCTCCGTAAAAAAAAAAATCCGTAAAAAGTCTTCCAATACAGATTATTTGAAAACATACTGTATCTATGTGAGATTTTTAAAAATCTTCGGTAAATGAATCCGTTGTCAATCAAATAAGATTTCATAAACGTCCGAAAAACGGGACGACTTCAATATTTCCTTCAGTTTGATAAATGTAATTGTGATGATCATTCTCGTTCGAGTTTATTTGGAATTTAATATAATAACTAAACTAGCAATCGCACGCAGTTTTACTGGCCTTATTTTTGATCCCTTCATAATTTATTGATGTAATACATTTTAGACTCTATAACCTTACCCTTAAGACTTAGCCTACCTGATGCAAAGGTCTTTGTAATTGCCATCTTGTTGAAATAAGTTAACGAAACTTTTTTTCTATAATTTTTTATTAAAAGCTTTTATTTAACTTGCAATGTAACTACTAGTATGTGAGTATGTTCGGGTAAAATCTTACAACTCAATTTTGAAGCAGATTTTCAACCGATTGAGCTGAAATTTTGTATACAAGTTCAGTTTAAAGACAGTGCATGATTCATTGTGTAACGTCATTCTAAATTCAACATGGTGCCATTCCCAAAATGGTGGACCAATTATTTTTAGTGCATTCCTGCAATATGGGTATCAAATGAAAGGGCTTGCCGAGTTGAGAGAACACACTTGTCTTTATTTTGATGACCGGTAGTGATATCACACATTGCCTTCTAAACTAGAGTTTGAATCCCGGTGGCGCGGTGGTGGATATTATGAGCCATCAAGGCAAATAACAAACACACAATGTTTTCATTTAGTTGCTGTGCAATTTCCAGCAAAATATAGCCACGGCACTACAGAATGCTGAATGCTGCCAATTATATTATGTTGGGCTTGTACAGTATATAACATGCAGGGTTGCACTGTCGACCATGCCGTTGTATACTTAGGCTCAAAGCTCTTTGCTGCTGGTCAAGCATACGTGGCCTTGAGTAGGGTGAAATCGTTAGAAGATCTACTTATTGAAGAGCTGGACTGTTTAAAATCAATCGGTAAACGACTATGCAACAATGATGCATTTGATGAGATGAATAGACTGAGAAACATGTCCAGATAACTAAGAAGTAAAAAATAAATAATATAAAAAAACCTTTTTCTAAACAATGTTTTATTTAAATGCACTTAAATGAAAAAAATTAAGATTTGCACCAAATTTTTACTGTCGACTTATAACTTCATTTCACATTTGACACAATTTATATGATATAAAAACTTGTCGCGAGATTTACTTGTGTTATAATATATACAATATTTAAATTATGTAATTTGATGTGAATATTTTATGTATTAAGGTTGGCAAACTAAGACAATACGAGTACTTTAAAGCTTGTTTTAAAAAAAGTTTTTTTTTTAATTTTATTTATTTTTATTATTCAATGGAATTGCCAACTACAAGCATTTTTGCCAACGTATTGGTAACTTATTAATGCAACAAACTTTTCAAAAGCATTTTGTACTGCCTACTTAGGTATTGAATTATTTTCTCGCCAAATGATATCGAAATTCTGGAAAATTTGGAAGTGAGTATGTGAGTATGGTGGATGATGGATAATTTTTAACTCCAGCTGTTGAAACTCGGAGACCGTCTCCTATGCAGTATTTGTTTATGAGTTATCGTGCAGGAGCAGCGGAGCCAAGCGGTAAACCCGAGCTGGTCGCAGACGTGCGAGCTTACCCATTATTATGTTTAGTTTTTCACAGAACACATCTGCAATACTACGACGAATATAATCCATTATTCGACACAAGTAACAAAGCGATTCAATATGCCCTTGATTGTGTGTCTGTTGAATAGCACAAGGCAAGTCTCGACGCGTATTTTGCGCTGGCGCTCATTCAATTTGTGAAGCACTTCTTTGCTTTGCCAATTTATAATTTATATTGCTTTAGTGCAAATTTCGAGAGCTGCTGCTAATTCAGCTGTAGTTTGAGCATCCTCAGCCTCCGTTAACTCTTGTAATCCGTCATTGTTGAGCAACATTTTCGGCCGACCACATGTTTCTTTCCTTAGGTCTGGATTTCCGGAATGAAAGCGAGCAAACCAATAGGTGGTACAACCGTTAGTAGTGTTCGCACAGTAAACGCTGTTGATGTGCCTGCCGCTTTTGCCACTTTGCTACCACGGCGGAACTCATAATATGAGTTCATATTTGTTGACATATTATGTCAACAAACCTTTTAATCTTATGGTATCGGTATAGATACAGAGCTTAGTTTTTTTTACATTTTCTTCTTAAATAAAAGTACTTAAATTTAAAGCCTTTACTTATCATCTGAAAACTATTGGCTTAGGTCGAATATAACTTCATAACAACAATGAGATCACCTCTCACGCCTTAAAAGGTATTTAAAAACTGAAGCTGCAGGAACCCGCGGGGTGCGGGGTCGCTTCAGTCGGGGGGGGCCACGTCATCAAGCGCCGCGTCTCTGAGCGAACAAAGCGCTGTAAATGTAGCGCTACTAATGATAACGATGTTTACAGTTTTTATTTTTTTTCGTAATTCTTAAACATGAATAAAAAGGTGTTATTGGGACCCTTTCCAACCAGTTGTAGTAAAATTCGGATACCTACTGTTAGGGGCCCGTAGCACACCAGCTCAATATTAATAATTTAAGATTGTAAACTGTAGAAAGTTGTTTACAAAGTTACACAAATATTATACGAATTAGCGTGAGGGCCACGACTCCTCGCAAACGTCCATTGCACATTGTCTCCCGAGGACTTGGCTGAGTTCACTAATGAATTTATATAACAATGAACGCTTTTGTTCCATCGCAGCGCTGAGCTGTTTGTAAGCACCACGAATTTTATTTCAATGTAAAACGTCGCATAATTTATGTGAAACAACAACAGTATCTCTATTGAGATAATTAATTGACATCGTGTCGTCATTATAGAGCACGAAACGAGGTAATGAGGCGATACATTCACCTGGCTACGCGTCGACTACGGAGCAACTACGCGGCTACGGCGCGCTACAAGCTATTTAGTAGTCTAGCTGGATTGATTTAACATTGTTTCGCGCTGCTTTCGTTGTATGTTAATTAACTTCACTGTTACGTTGATGTTGCAATAAATATTCAGTAAATGAACATTGTTTTTCTTATTTAGAGCCAGGCTAAGTTTGGGTATTGTGTCAAATGTTTAAAAAATTTTTGAGTACACGGCGGCGGTGGCTTAAATTGGTAGGAAGAAATTTTTTTGCTGTATTGATATCATATAAACATATCAAATAATATTTTTTTAATAAAACTAACAAAAGCACAATAAGTAGATAATATACATAATTGCATCAAAATTAACCTGTTTGAGTACATAAGCATTGTTGGTTTTTCGTTTAATTAATTTAAAAATACTGGACCTATGGCGTGGAAAATATTTTTAAGATATAAATCTGAATTGCAAGTTAGCATAAACGAGTTTAATGGCCGAGCGTTTGAACGGTATTTATGGTTACGATATAACTTTGGCGCGGTGTTCGCAGCTAAAGTTTGTGAATAAATAACACACGCGTGTGCTCTATGAACAAAGTCGGCCAGCATTTGATATGAATTAAGTGTCTTGTGTACAGAATAGATCATTTAAGTAAACCTATCAAGTGCAATAATAGTCTAAAGACATATGGCGTGAGAGCATGTAACATGTTGCTTCACCATTGACCCCGCGGCACTGCTGCATACAACTAGAAATCAAATGCAAAAATGACTTTTAAAATCAAACAAGTAGTAGTCAAGTATCATTAGGGCGCTCAAACTAACTTGATAATATTTAATAGAATTAAGTTTTTGATCATTATATTTTGCAGAAAAATGATTCGCACAAGATCGCAATGTGTTTCACGAGTATTTAAAAATATGATCATAAGGATATAAAGTGTGTTGGGGATCGGATTTCCGGTACTTCACCCACGTATAGTACGTTAAATTTTATCGACGAAATACTATACAAAGTGGGGGTTACAATGCTCACCCCTCTGAATGACAGCCATTTTACAAAATTAATACCTCGTATTTCTACGAGTTCACTGAAACTCATTTTTTTACATTTTTATCTCGCCCCGATACACAAAAGTGATCTTATTTAAAAGCTTAAATGATATTTGAAAAGAACTATGCTAACAAACAAACATCCCGTTACTGTAATTAGAGTTAGTTTAACCAAAATTATATAAAAATATGCGACTACTAAAGTTGTACAAATCAGGTAACATTCCATTACTGTGCGAATGTGGGCGGTATTTTTAACTATAGGTAAGACAAAATCTATTTCTTATTGTTCTTTTTTAATTTAAACTTTTTCTAAAATTGTATAGTAATTGTACGAAGGGCTCGTCATTATCTTAAATGCAGGTGGTTATTTGTTCGAACGCTATAAAACCCACAAAATTTTGATAAGGAAATTATATTAAAAGTATGTTTGCATTAGAAATACCGACAGTCTGCTAACATTTAATTGATACGATTTTTCAAATATCAACAATAATAAAATAAATGTTAACCCACATGTTTACGGCGATATTAGAGCACCGATGGGAACAATAGCTGCAATGAGGTTCCAAAGCGTCCGATCCCATTTTCATACATCTTCGGCCACCACGCGTACAGTTAGGTAGTTTTTTATTCTTACACTAAATAAGCAAAAATTTCAGGAAAATAATATATTTTTGGAGAGATAAATGCTTTTCTGTTAAACATATACTTTCAGATTGCATGAAAGAAACATCATATTATTCAAATGCTTCTTCTTCAAACACAATAACTTTTTTGATTAGATGCTCGGCAGATATTTTAAAACTATTTAAATGCCTTGCCCAGTCTAAAGATGGAGATATATCTAAAATATTTACGAATATCTACGATCATTATTTAAAACCCTAGTGCGAAGTCTACTGGAGTATGCTCCAATTATATGGAACCCATTTTACGCTGTGCATTCGAATTGAGTGGAGTCTGTACAATCCAAGTTTACTCGTTTGTTGAGTTATCGTTGTTGAGTTTTGAGTTTATCGTATAAAAGGTAGCCCAGAATTATTAGAAACGCTAAATTTCAACACCTAAATTACAAAATTAGCTATCAGCGACCTAAACCATTTCTTGTCCCACTTTGCACCAACAACGTTTCCTATCATCGGGCTATATGCCGCATAATTATGCCGCCTTTACGAGATCTATAGCAAACAGTGCAACACTTGATGTATATTTAACATTTTAAAAAACTTTCATAGGCACATGTCAAGCACCCACGTAAATTTTAAATTGAAATGGTTTCTTATATTATATGTATAACCGTCCTGTTTTAATTATTTTATTTTACAAATATTTTTCGAACAATTTTTATTGTTTTTACTTGTACCAGCTGTTTTATTTCATGTAAATTTAATTTATTAATTTATGAATTGACTAACACTATCTTTAAGCTGTATATCACTAACATCTTTGTTCTATAACTGCTTGTGCTGCTGTGTAAGCACGTCTAGGATTGCAATCGTGGTCAAAACTGTTAATTTGTTTTCTTTTTTCTTTTATTTAATTGTAATCTGTATATTTGCCATGTTAAATGAATAATAAAATTAAGATATTTCTTGGGAAACGATAAATAATAATCACAGCGAAATAGGAACGCAAATAATGCATGCGTAGACAAAGAGTTGATGAATGTTGATTGAAAGAGCGCGATGATTAAAGGTGTCATGAACGGAACACACTCATCATGTTTGGATTTTACGCATAGATGGCGTTACTTATAACCAGCTGTTACACATAATCTTGCCATAAACATTGTAAACATAGAAAAAAATATATTTATTCCTTCTACAGTGTGTAAGTTTAATACATAAATATTAAAAAACAATCCAAAACATAGAAATCTTATTCGAAATGGTCTCTACTGGCTGCAATACATTCCTTAAAACGTTGAGGCCAGTTATAACTAGAAGCACGCACTCTTTCTAAAGGAAAATTCTTCACCGCCAATCGTATAGATTGTTTAGGTACTCCAAATTATCATGGCGCTTAGAGCAAGCCCTACTCTCTAAAACTGACCATAAATCATAATCCAGCGGATAAAGATCGGGACTAGACGACGGCCAGTCTTCAGCTCTGATGAAGTCGAGAACGTTTGTTTTCAACCAAAACTGCGTGGACAAAGCTTTATGACCGGGCGCTGAAACTTGCTGAAAGGACCATTCATGATTATTGAACATAGTGTTGTAAGAGGATTAACTACCTGCTCAAGAATGGTATCTTGATACACTTGTGCCGATGTTTTGATACCTTTTTCACAAAAGTATGGCTCAGTCACTCCTTCATAGCTAACACCTCACCAAACCATCACTAAAGTCGGATAATGCCCACGTTGCACTCTGTCGACTAATTGGGAAGCTTCCTTAGAGCTTCGAGCGTAATAACGATCATTTTGTTTGTTAAAATGTTGCTCAATTGTAAAAATTTTCTAATCCGTAAACAAAACTTTTCTGTGACCTCCCTTTGCGTGCCGCTTCAGTGGTTGTTTCGATTTTACTACCCTATTTTTTTAATTATCCGTTCAAAAATTAACGCGTATAGTGCGTCTGCAATATAGGCTGCAAGTTCTAAGTCATCTTTTAAAATACGCGACATGGTTACAAGACTTGGTGCTGTCTTAATCTCCCGAGATAAAATCTTTTGCTTTCGGACAGGATTTCTCGAATTCTTTCCCTTCCTGCTTTGACCACCTTTTTCCTACGAGTACTACGTGGACGGCCAGATCATTTTCTGTCACAAACAGAGGAAGTCACACTGTACCTATTTATAGCCCAATATACAAACATTTGACTAATGACCAAGCTTGTGGAGAGTTTTAAAAATTGCATTTGGCTCCATATGTACTTAGTGTAATGCAATCACAGCCATTCGGTATTCTAATTTATTTAGTATTTAATTTATTTATATTTCTGTAATTCACACAACTTTATGTAGCTTTATGTAGCCCAACTTAAGTTCATTGACGATTTTGTTTCATGAATACTCAACGAAAAATACACTTAATTATACCCATGTATTATGAATATATTATACATATTTTGTATCACAAAATAAACATAAATAGACATATAAATATCCTTGACCGCCACCGGATTCAAACGCAGTACCTGTGGCGTCGAAGGCAATATATGTTACCACTACACCAGCCAGTAACATTATGAGCGTGAACATTTTGTCAACATCATAACAAATATGCAAAAGAAATATTCATAGAAAAACTATTCAAATATCTTTCATTACTCCTTTTACATAAATCGTCCAGTATGACCATTCTTTCATGTTCGTAAATGATCGCACATGTTCATTTCAAGGGCCAATGTTACTTTGCGTGTTCTCGCCAATTAGCGACGTGCGTTCACAAATAAAGCCACTTTCATCGTTTTTAAAAAAAATAACTAGATGTTAAAAGGAATCAAAAGTCATGTGCCGCTTTTCAAAGACTTTTTGTTTAAAGGCCTGTAATGGATCAAAGCATTTGCCGGCGCGATATATCAATAAAACTTCCATTATTCAAAAGCGGCGTGAGCTGTGCTGACGTTGTTGTTGGTATAGGACCGCCTTCATTTGTCTCGAGGGCCCAGCAGTGCTGCCCCGCACTGCACCGCACCTAGCCGCTGATGGTTCCCAAAAACAGCGCTATTGCGATTTATTCAATATGGCGTCACAGAGTATAAATAAAATCAAATCAGAAATATTAATTTCAATAACGTATATAATGAATATATACGTTAAATAACGTAAATAATGAAGTCGTCGTGGCGCCGTGGTTACTGTGTGTATCATACGATATCACAGGTAAGCAACGTTCGGCGCGTTCGGTACTTGGATGGGTGACCGCCGACCATTCATTTCTCACGGCGACTCCCGTGCTTCGGAGGGCACGTTAAGCTGTCGGTCCCGGGTGCTGTATACTAGTCGTTAGGGTTTTACAGAAACCGTATCAGCACCCTGAAAATTCTGACATCCACCACCTATCACTGGGCCAGCTTGGTTTACGAGTATTATGGCCTAAACCTCCTCGTCACCCAGGGGAGAAAGTCATACCCTGCAGTGGGCTCATTACAAAGAGTTGTGATGATGATGATGATGTTGAATTTCAATAACTCAAAAGTTATGGTAAATATAACCTTAAAAGTCTCTATTTAGGCTTTACGAAGGAGAAAATTGTTTAAGGTATGCATATCCCGATACAGAACCGACACACAAACTTTGTTTGCCCTCACCAATATATACACTTATGTTTGCTTGTGTTATGGAAACCATACAGCGCTACTAAGGGGTATCCTACATACACTCTACGAGTCAGTTTTAAAAAAGACGTGTGGCACTGGGACACTGCCGCGGTATAGCTATTGCATAGCATTTTTTATCAACTTATGTAATTATAATTATTTATTTATTTTATTAATGCAGTAATGTTTGATCTAATATGAAATTCCACAAGTTCCTAGTAGATGGCGCTGATTGTTTATTAAAGCCTGCATGTAAAGTTATGAAATCAAAGTATCACCGCTGTGCCAGTCGTAGTGGGGGGGTGTTAAGTTTTTTTTCGTTACGGAATTTCTGGATTCGGTCCCCACGCTCAAGGCCCGTGATACAAGCTATGCAATAGCTTAAAAGTAAATTTTAGTTTTGTGAAAGTCAGGTCTGTAATAATTAAATGAATTCTCTTACCACTAGGGTTGAAGTTAGCACCTGAAACAAAAACAATAAATTAGAACATTGAACATAAAATTAGTTCGTAATATCAACTATTTTTATTACATATTTATTTAGTTAATCTTAAAAAAGAAATAAAGAAAACATAATTGGATAAAAATGTACAAAAGGCGGTCTTATCGCTCTAGAGCGATCTCTTCCAGAAAACTTAACTTAAACCACTTCTAACTTTACGCTTAATATCAAGGTTATTTTTTCTTAAATGTATAAATATCATAGATGATGATTGTCGCTGGAGCGTGACCACGGCTGGCGGCGAATCATCTAACACAGTCAAGGTCAATGGACGCGTCGCTTAACTCCTTTATAAACAAAATAATACACTAATCTTGCTCTTTATTTTTATATTTGCGTAAGTATTTTTTTTTGACAGGTTTTGATAGACTATAAACAAGTAAACAAAGTTTAAAAGACTTCAAACGTTTAACTAGTGCAAACGTGAAGCTTTCCAATCCCATTCATAAATAATTGTGCAACAAACGACCTTTATGACCTGAGTATAAAAAGTAGCCTTGATAACAACTTCCTGAGAGTGAAATTGCGCGTGCCGTAGTTGGCTGACCCTGAAATAGGACGAGTCCTAGAATATTGCGGCGTCTGGCAGAATCCGCTGCAGGCGGCCGCTGCCGCGCTCGCAGACAGCGCCGCGCCGCGCCCGTCGCCCGGCAACGCGCTTCACTCAAATACTTTCACTCTCACTGCTTACTCACGCTGGAATATTATTGGATTTTCTTCTATTTCACTTTTATGCTTTAGATTTAACATGGGGCTAGAATATCTAGAACTGTCATCTAAGTTTATTGAAATAAATCTGTACGTTTGACTATTTTGCTGAGCCTTATATGAAATACCTCAGTATTATGAAGAATATTTAAAAAACTTTAAAAAACTTTTTCAAACTTCACTGTCATGACTACAGATATATCGCTCCAGATATGACCAATCATGTACATTCAATAACACCACTTATTATTTCAACCTTCACTGGCGGAACCTTGGCGTGGAGTTAGACAAAATCATGCATGACGTAGTTGTTTCACTGTTGGGTCAGATTTTCATTCTTGAATAAAATAAAATAGAATCCCTAGACATTCACACCATCTAAATGGATCCAAACTAATCAAAGCTTGTGAAATGCGATACCACGTAGCAAAGACCCTACAATGAAAATTCGTATATAAAAAAATAAGTTCAAAAACTAAAACCCGACTACTAAAAACACGCTCTAAAAAGTAGGAAACAAGTAGGTAATAGTTTCTGCTGAAATATTTATGTAGTACGTCATATTGATAGAGATATACTTGTATAATGTTGTTTTTGTGCTGTCTAAGTATACGCAAAAATTTTTTTCTTCTCAGATTTTCGCGCTTATCTGGGAAAACTGATTAATGGCCTTTTTTTACTTATTGTGTTAACTATATGAAAATCCTAGCTATAAGTTTTCCTGTAATATATGTATAAATAAATAAATAAATATATAGAAAGGGTAGCCGTTATCGTATGCCATTTTGATTTGATACTATTATTAAAATGAATCTGTTTTGCTACAAAAGGTGGCTTTATCCCGAATAAAAGTTTTTGAACTTATTTTTTCACACGTTTTAGAGTAATAGAGTTTACATATTTGAAATGTGCTAACGAAGTTCTTTTATTTGATGTCACACGAAATCATCGTGATTTTTTCAAAATCCTATGAACGAATTGAACAATTTTCTAGAATCACGACAACACTTTCTCTAGAATTTTCTATATTTACAACCTTACAAACATGATTTAGAAACTATAAATAAAACATAACCTTGCAATATTATCCTGAAGTTATACAGGTGAAGCAACTTCGACCGTTCAATGGAGAGCTGACCTCGAAATGCACTCAATACCGCGAATATAGTGGAGTTTCGCAGAATCCGTCCATTCACTGGAAGCCGCCCAGACAGCGCTCAGTCACTGAACTACTTTCACTTTCAGGCTTGTTTGTTCGAGCGCTGCAATGTTATCGTGTCGTAGTTCATGCGCCGCCTTCATGCCGCGCGCACGCCTTCTCTGCACTACTATTGCACTCGAATATTTTCACAGTCGGAGTAACGTGTGCCTATTGTAAATTAAATGCACTATGCTGAAACACCTATTGTAGAGCCTAAAAATAATCTTCAATTATTTACTGAATAAGCTTTTATAGTTAAAATAGTCAAAATCAACGTCAGGAAAAGTTTTATCTGAACGCAGGATCTTTCATTTCAACAGCAAACACTCGACCAAAAAGAATTAGGCGCCCTAAGTTAAACGGATGAAACTGTGCGAAGCTGTAAGTCAAACAAAAAAGATGTAGGCGAATTCAATCACACAAACAAACTCCAACAATAGTGTATGGTCATTTACTTGAGAGAGGGCGATGCAAAATACGCAAAGATAATTCTGTTAACCTCTTTTGTTTCGAGATTCCTTATGAATTCGTACTATTTTTCCATTTATTCATACTTCGAAATCATTAAAAGTTATACATTAAATGTGGATTTTTTCACTAGAAAATTTTTAAAAGGTTTCTTTGCCCCTATTATTGTTGAATGTCACCTATACTGATCACTGATCTTAGGTTATTTTTAATGGTTCTAAGGTACTAAAATAATATTTATTAAAATCATGACATGCATAATTCTTTCACGGTACTAAAAATACCTTTATATTGTAATTAAATTTAATTACCAATTGAGTGGTTTTCTGTAAGGTTTCAATTATTACAAACTGATTCCCTGAGATTGAGATAATTTACTCACTGAATTTATATAATAGGTCATAAGCGCACAACTGTTGTGAAGCTGAGCATCTTGCCATACTAGTGTGGTTTTCACTTCAGATCAATTTGCGGGTAGAATACAATAACCGCTGGATGCTTAGATTTGATTAAAAGTAATTTAAATTCCTCAATGCCGCTACTAACTTCTTATATATAACATTATGTAAAACAGCTTTTGTGAAAACGAATTAACCAGATAACGTTCAAAATCGAACAAACCACTCACGCATTCTATTCTTGTAAACATTAATAATGCAAGAACGCGGCGACGTAGATAAAGTATGTCGCTCTGCGGTGAACTTCATAGTACAATATACAAATTAACTTTATTTAGGCAGCAGATAATCAATACGTTTGACATTTATTTAACACGATCATTGTCCTGGCTCGCAATGTTTTTAACTTTTAATAAGCGCAAATACTTTTGGGGTTGCGCTTATTGGAATCCCCATAGTATTTCGACTCTGTGCGGCTTTGCCACACATTAAAGCAAAGAGCTATAGAGTTATGAAAAAGTTTTCAACTATTCCATTCAAGGAAGCTTTGAAATGTGGTTCTTTACATTAATAAAACTATACAAATATTGTATTGTAAGCCGAGTTGTTATATGGAAAAGTTAAAGTATGAATATTTCTGTTATGAGAACACTTGAAAAGTACAAATTATTTGCCAATTGATATTTGTTGACTGCTACTTCACAGGCCCAGTAATGCATTATTGGGCTGTGAGCTCGCGGCCACGCGTCACACCAGAGAGCGGTGGTTCATTTTTCAATAGACATGATGTTTAATCAACCCCAGCCGGCTGCAGCCAAATTTAAATTGGGAAAAATGGAAACGTGCAAATTAAACTTCTTTTCTGACTATCTACAAAGACGAATGCAGGGATTGAATTCTCAACGAATATTAAACGTGTCTCTGATTCGCAATTCTCTCTACAAGATAAAAGAAGTAATAAAATACACACTGAAACAGAATTAATAGAAAATACCCGCCATTTATTAAATAAATTGTATCGGAAGTTCTTCCACGAAGCTATAAAATACTTTGGAAGCTCGAGATTTCAATTTCCTTAACAGGGATACAATATTTCGGTGCGAGTGTGGCAAACTCTCGCACGCTGCTTTCGCAAAGTTATGCACGGTGATAAAAGTTTAAGGCTTTCTTAAACCGTCGCCAAGCCAACTTTATGATGATGCAATGTTCTAATAAACAAAGTATATACATGTATACTTTAAAAAACAGATGTTCAATTACTGTATACAATATTATTATCTTTTGATTAAAATTAACAAGTTTTGAACAATATCATGAGCCATGTATTTTCTTGGCTTGTAGTTTTCTTGTAGTTTTTCTCTCAGAATTTGTTACACTTTATTTGCAAGGTGCGAAGTAAAAATAACAATACGTACAAATAAAATGCTAATAAATTGATATTTTATGGTTCTGTTTTGTTCAAATACTTTTGTAAAGAAGTAAAAAACGAAAAAAAAGCCAAAAAAATTTTTTGGTTACATCTTTGTGTGATGTTGCTCCTTGTATCTTCTATTATGTGAGCATTTCGTCCACATAGAAGATCTAATTAGCGTAAAGGCACTAGCCTCCGAGGACGGATCGCCGGCTTTTAATTAGGAGACAAATAAAACGACCGTATTACTGCGGGCAGGCAGCGTCGCGTCGCACGAGCGTGGGACACGAGGGAAAAACTATAAATCTTTGAACTGAAACAGCATGTTATATAGTAACTGCTGTGGAGGTTTCTTCCCCTCTATAGTCACACAATATTAAAGTTTAAAATGATTTACTCATTCTAATTTCATAGCAAAAAAAAACTGTATGTTTGATAATAGGAGTCATACTACCCAAGTAATTAGTGAACAATAGCTTTCTTAGACGACAATCCGAAATATACCTGAAGCGACCCTTAACCAAAGCCATTTGAATTTACCACACGAAAAGTGATCGTTTAATATTATTTTCGAGCGCTGTTGTCTATAATCACACCTCACTCCTAATTATATTTTGTGCATTAGCTTCGGTTTTCCTCATATTAATCCGACTACGTAAATTATTTATTTAGTTTTATTTCTTTATGATTATGTATATTTTTTTCGTAAATATCTTCGTAAATATCTAGAGAAAATCGATGTTTTGATTGTTAGGAAAATTTGATTAAATTTTTAATCTTACATATCCTCGGACTTATCAAGCTTTTGAAAATTTGCAAATATTCTAAATTTTGATTATAAGTTCAATTTAGTTCAATGATTTATAATAAGTTTCTGATGTTGCGATGCAAATGAGAAGTTTGTTAACTTGAAACCCGCGCTAGTCATCTTCAGGATATTGGCCCGCAGCGATTCATCGCACTCCGCATCGGCTTTCTCTGATAACCGATAATTATAAATTCTGCTGCATCCACCCGCACTGTGAGGTTTGATGAATGATAATAAACTGCGCCCGGCCCGACCGCACTTAAAACAATGCTAAATAAGCGGTTCTGTGTCTATGAATAAATTACGCTCCGTTATACTAATAATTTACACTATTGAAACGATTAAGTTTCGGTTCGATAAGGAAAGTTTATGGCTAACGGGAAATTGTATGATTACAAATCAAGTATTTAATTAAATCTTGGCTTATGGCGTAATGCATTCGCCAGCAGGAGGCGGGCGGTGTCGCGGCTGAGGGTCGACCATACTGCCCAAAAATTTGTCGGGAAATATCATCGCTCCCGACGGTGATGTATTTGGGAAAAGGCAGATCATTCCTAAACCACTATCCAGTAATCTTGGACCTCAACTTCATAAACATTCACGTAAGACGGGTTTAGTCATCAATACATAGGTACAAACAAATTGCAAGTAAATTACTTGGAATCGCATTAGCTGCGTAGTAATGATGCCGATAGTGGTTGTAGAAACAATCACAATCTCCGGCAGCTGCCAATGGAATGTGCGCCGGCGCGCGCGAGCTATCATGGAGCAATCGAAGTTATTTGAATTAAATTAAATCGCACTGAAATTGTATTGATGACTGCATAGAAAATTGAATATGTTTGAAAGAAAAAAATAAGATTTATTGTCACAAAAATATGCAGATACAAAAAATATACAGAAAAACAGAAAAACGAATTAAAAATTACATTAAAAAAATACACAATACAAAATTACAAAAAAGGTTTTTGTGATAAAGGGACAGACCTCAGCAATAGCTGCCAAAGATATATTGGCAGCGCTGATTTTAAGGCCTGACCTTTATAAAATATGTTGCTATATAATCTTTTCAAGGGTGATTTAGTCAACGCAATCTTGTGTAAATCTTTAATTTTACTAATAAACATGTCTGTATATATATAGATATGAGATGTATTTCTATTAAAATAAATAAATATGGATAAAATGTAGATAGGTTTAAGCTAAATATAAAAAGAATAATGAAAAAAAATGTATTGTAGTTCTATGAATGTGAATTCTTATCATGCGTTATTGTTTCCGGTCTGCGTTTTAAATTAGCTTTCCTAATTTCCTTTCCTTTCCTTTTTAACTGCAAAATACTATTTAACTTTTGGTGTATTTTTAAATGTTTACATACTTATATGTTTTGGTTTTCTTTGAATTCTTCAATCTTTGATTAGATAAATTATTGTCATAGCATGTTTTATATATATTAATAATTTACAAGTCTCAATTTACTCAAATGGTAATACATTTAAAGAGTACTGCACAAAATTCGAATAATATATTCCTGGTACGTAACATATTAAATACTTATTATGAGAATAGCAAAGAAAACGATAGGTGAGCTGAGAGCCGTTATTCCTGTGATTAATTAGGGACAATGCGAGGACGGGGAGTGGAGGCGCACAGATTTAGGAAATAGCTTGCACGAGCATTGCCAAGATTCCGCCGAGTGGGCATTCTTTCATGGGAGCGAAAATATTTGCCGCCATCCGATGTTAAACTGCCGTGAAAAGGACTCGAGTCTCAGTGCAGCCCGGCTACCTCTACTGGCTGACGTTATCCATCGTTGGACGATATTTGTATAAAATCAAAACATTGAAAATATTTGTCGTTGAAATAAAATAAAATAAAATCATATGTACAGTAGCAACAGGAATACTAGTTACGTTTATCGTGTTACATTTGTGAAAACGCAAGCCCACTCAGTGCCGCGAACAAAAAATCTTCTCGCCATTTCCTTAAGTCCATAATATGAACCATCATAAGAGCCATTGTGTGAATTTTCAAAGTATAAAATAAACACTTTCACGGGTTCAACTATTAAGGAACTAGTTATTTCGCAATTTTGAATAAGTGACCGCCGCGGCGCAGCGCGGCATTGTTGCAGCAATTTGAGACACAAATAGCGGCCTCCATTACAGCCTTGTTTCGCAACACAAAGAAAGCGCAAATAATTTCTCTAAGGAACCGCCCCGTGAGAAACTGGAGCGTTGTTTTGGCCATGTTGGTATAATTTTCATATTTCATAAAGTGTGCGATATCTCCCGGCTCGGCCGGGAACGGGCCGAGAACGCAAACTCTTAGCTGCGTCACGTACTGGCCCGCGTCAGATTCGCGACGCCGAATTACTCTTTTGTAAAGGTTCGGATGGGAAAAAAGCGACACTTAAAAAAAATGGTCTGCACAGATTCTATTTTTGACTTGCTGACGATCACTTGACCGATTGATGTCCAATATGTTGCTCAAAACTCAAGATCCGGCAAACACAGATACTGTTTCATTTACATATGTGTTTGGTGCCGCAAACTAAACTCTCCCGCCTGGCTCGGGCGAGCGAAGTACGTGTGAGTAGTAATGCCGCAAACGTATCTTATTCTTAACACGAGTATCGCGTTTATAAGTTAATCTGCAATTTACGAACAATATTTTGAAACCAGTTCATGGCTACTAAAAAGTAGATTAGGTACTGAAAAAATTAAAATTTCTTTGTGTCCTGTACTTATATTATCGCCAAGAAGCAAGTCAAGCGGGAATTTATTATTTTCATATTGATCCTACTTCCTGGGAATATCTTTTTTCTTCCTTAAGATATGTAAAAGCTGCGCGTAGAAGCAAAAATACAGCGAAAAACTTGATTTCATGAAAAAAATATTATGTGTACAGTTATAAAAAATGTATTCACGTTATTAGAAAACTCCAAATAAAATTATTTACAAAAATTTTTTTGTCCATAAATTACAAAAAAGTATTAACTTAATTATCAAAGTTTCTTTCGAGCTGTTAAAACTTTGAACACAAATATGAAGGTTACAAATTTTTCTTTTCTAAAATTGTTTTCACCAGTAAAATTATTCTCGGCAATAAATATCAAAGGGCGATGAATTTGTTGCGATAAAAAATCTAGGAGACAATCTTTTTAAAATAATATATTATCAATATAAATTTAGGCTTCTTAGGTCTGTAGGTACCAAGAATACCAGCACAGGTAGTAGTGCGAGCAAGCTTAGAAAAGTTCCTGTTTCAAAGTTATAGTATAGTGTACTCGTACAAGAACGTCGGTTTCAAATAAAAACATTAATCTTACTCAAGGATCGTTTGGATTTATTTTAAGTTTGCTTAGTCCATGTCTGCCGTCTTCCGCGCTGGGCTGGCCGGTTGCCGGCTGCCGGCTCACAGCCCTCTGCGCGTTTTAACTACATTTACATAAACTTCCTAATCGACGTCAGCCCGACGACAACCACAACCTTACGCACCAGAACTAAAGCTCATTTCAATTCGGGCCACTCGAGTACGTGTTGCACGGCGCTCAGCAAACAGTCACTTTAATTTTTACCTGAATTTATGAAATACTCATTTTATCACAGTTTCAAAAAGAACCAGTGTCATAACTGCTACGATGCTACGGCGTAGCTTTCGTAGCCACACTATATAGTAATTAATAGCGTTCATACAATATTTTTTATTTGTGTAGTCGTTCTCCAGAATTTATTGAAAACTTAATTAATTTAAATAAAAAGGCACTGTTACGTACTTAACCAATAGAACTAATAAACAATTCCACATATTCTAAGCCTTTGTACCGTTCTGTTTATTTAAATACTGTTACTCAAATACCAAAGAACAATGAAACCTCTGGAGATAAGCTGAGAGTTTAGAAATCAGCTTAGCTTAAGTTGAACTACAAACAGAGACAAGTACAGCTGCAGTGTCGTATATTACAAGATTAGAGGCTCGTGTTAAGCCAGTGCTGCTGAGATTTGTGGGCCGAGCGCCGGCGAGCATAGCCGGGCCGAGCCGAGGCGAGCCTAGCGCGAGGCTTGCCCCCAGCCAGAGAGACCGCACTCTATGTAGACACCGCGGGGATGCTAAAGTATTTCCTTTAATCCTAAATATCGGATTATATTACGGATATTTGACTTAACTTAATAGCAGCTCACTTACATTCGATGATAGGTGCTGTTATCATAAATACTGCCAAGAGATGAAACGTGCGGCTGACGGAGTGCTTGCGCCCTGCAAGAAAACACAGAAAGTTACCAATTTGGATACAACGAAATGTTGACAATAACAACCACCACTAAACAAAAGCCTGCTCACATCATCCCATCTTTCACCTCATCATCACTGACCATCAGACTAGATTGAGGTTTTTAGTTTTGTAATAAAAATATTTTTTCTTTCGTAAAACCTTCCATACTCATTCATATTTTTCATTTATAAATAAACAGAGACAATCAAAGTTAAACCTATTTTAACTCCACGAATGACTTTAAAAAAATGAGTTTGAATATAATTGAAATAGGCGTTCTAATACAAAAGAAATAATGAGACAAATACAAGGGAATAAAACACATATCAGAGTGATTTTACCGGCTGACAGGAGCTGCACGGAAACGCCTCGAACGTAATATAATTTGAAAGTGAGAATTCAGATAATAACGAATACCAAGAACTAGCGCGCAAGTGAGTTTGTGAATTGTAGAATTGTTTTCAAATAATATGCGTGATTGTTCAAAATTGACAATCTTAGTGACGTTCCCCTATGTCAATTAAATGTCGATTCAGTGTTGTCAAACTGAATCTTCTGTTTCTCCAAATCTGTCAATTTAAGAAGAATGGTTTTTATAATATTTACTTAATTTATTTAAAGTTAATAATTAATTCAGTTAAAGAATAGTTTAATTTATAATTTTAGAATAAACATGTTTTTTATTAGTTTTAAACGTTATGGAAAATGAGAAATGCCACGCATGTTATTTGAAAACAATGCTACTTCAGAGTTACTCGGGCAGCAACGTTCCTTATTCAAGAGCGTATATTCACCGACAATCGCGGCTATTTACACACGAAATTACTCATTATATTCCCATTCACGCAGCGAGCAGGCGCTCCGAATTTTATGACTATTATTTACTGTGCTGCCATGTGTACATTGCTATGGGTTTTTGATATTCAAACAGGTTTTATTTGCTTCAGTCACGAAGCTTCAGAACGCACGAGACCACTCGTGTCCATGCCACTTTCGTAGCGCTCAAGGAACCAATCCCTAATACATATAGTAAATAGAAATTTACTCTTAATTTTACTTACATCATAAAACACGTCTACAAGTATTAAAACGAAGTCCCACACAAAATAGGTATATCGCCATGCATATTTTGGTATTATTAAAGAAGCACAAATGAGTCCGGTCGTAGTTGAAGGCAAGTGAGCAGCACGTACAGTGAGCGGCGTCCGCGCGTTGCTCTCGCTGCATACAGTAGAGCGCAACGCGGTCGCCGGCGACGTTGTGCAATGAATCGCTTATCTCGAACACCAAACCATCATATTCAATACGAATGCGGAAATAACTGAAAACCCCACAAATAGTTGTGGTTTATGTTTGTATTTTCACGAATTGAAAGAAAGATATGGACTTTTCGCAACACGCCATAAAATATATAAATACAATAAATCCACTTTTTTGTTTGCGTGAGATATTTTTGTATGCTATCCTGTTAGCCTGCCGCGGTATGTTAAAATGTTCTTATTATAAAAATCCTCTTCATAGTGCTATCATATTTTTACATCCTAAAATCGTTGCCTCAAGCAGTACCTAGGATTTTATTTAGTTTTGCTAGGTTTTTATACTTTAACGTCTATTACGGCTACCTTTTATAGTTTTTAATTGTAAAATGAGTTTTCCAAATTGATTTTCTGCTTAATTAAAACCGTAAGCTGGTTGTAATGACTGAATTGAATTCCAGTTTAACCTTGATTCAAAATTTCGCCGGAGTACCAATTGATATTTCTATGAAATAGCGTATACAACTATTGAAAAGCATAGAAAGCTACATAAAGGTATTCAGCTATATGTGAAAAGACGTAATTTTCTAAAACAACTTCTCGCTGATTGTAGTCGCGCGACGGCCCGGGTCCCGCATCAACGCGATCAATCACGACGCGGCGCGGCGCGCGCGATGTCCGCCCGACAATGATTTAACGCGTTGTGCGCTCACTTGAACTCGATCGTCAACTCACGTACAAGACTAGTATAGTGCCGCCTCTAAGTAATTATTTAAAACGGGGGATCACCGCGCTGTCTGCAATTCATTCACAAATTCAATCTTGGTTTTGCATGGAATCTTAAGCTGAATTGAACTGCTACATAGTCGAATTATTTATATTTTGTTTATTTTTCGTGGACGTTAAACAGAGCTACAATTTATTTTGCAGTGAGAGGTAAATCTCTAGGGAAAAACTGCGGCGGTGGTTATAGAGGTTATTCTGCTACACAGAAAACATTGCTCTTAGAGTTGACACGACACGACTAATTATAAATGAAATTTATTATATACCCGTGACCCGAATAAATTCACTCATAATATCCATGAAAAGGCAGTCTCAAATTTCAAATTAATCATGAAATACTTGAAAACATTCCTAATAATGACAGGAGCCAATACCGCAATAACGTTGCGACGTCAAAATGTGTACGATTTCAAAAAATGCTGCGAGAAAAAGTGAATGAAATGAAAAAAGTTTTATTTGCGATAGAAGCAAAATTATGAACAAAATTTAAAATAAAATCCCAAATTAAAATTGAAACACAAATTAGTAGAAAAAGAATTAAAGAAAAATGCGCTGGTCTCATTTTGTGTGGGACTTCGTTGCAACCATCGTCGAGTGTCGTCACGACAGCAAAAATGCACTAGTTAAACTGTTAAAATATGCACAGATTGTGATTTTACATTGAAAAACATAAATTAACAAAATAAAAAAACACTTGACAAAAATAAAAATGACTATATTAACATAAATTAAATTAAAAGGCAAAGAATTAAAATAAATCAAAACAGTATTTTTACAATAATAATAAGCAAAGCTCGCACACATTCACAAAATACAATAGATATGTATATATTATATAAAATATCGGATAATTAAATTGATAGGAAACACATAATTAACAAATTATTTAAGTAAGTATGTATCTATATCTTAAATCGCGCTTGCTGTAGGGTTCCCTGAGAAATTTGATGTTGAAATAATGCTTGTTTGACTTTGATTCTCTTTCCATTCTCTCACAAGATTGGATTATTCCAATGTATTTTATTACGAAATGCATTTGACAAGAACAAATTAGGTTACTACTACAGCTTTCATATCCTACGACTTGCAATCGCTAAGATTTGGATTATTGACGATCCAGTTCCTTCTTAGACTCGTATTCTCTTACACCAGATGAGATTGAGGTCAAAGGTTTGAATAAAAACAACTCTGCTGTTCATTTTTGTCTTGTAGGCAGTTGTTCCATGGTGTAAATATCGTGAAATCACTGAATAATGTGTAAAATACGTACCGCGGTATTTCGCCATTGTGAATCTGCGGCGGCGAATTGACCCACTGAACCTGTGACAAATGAAAATGGATTAAAACTCATCCGATCCACTGTTTGGTAGCATGCCTATGAATGTCATACTATATTTATTTATGACCAAGACAAATAACATGTCATGTTTAAGAACTGTAAAACAAAAGTTGTGTAAAAAAGGACATGAAATATCTAAATATTTGTACGCTTAAAGTCTCGAGTCGTAAAATATGTTATAGAAATATATTTTGAATCTTTATTCACGACACTCTAATGAAATGGGATCGCTCAGCATTACTCAGGTCACGTCAAAGTCCCCCGAGCGCACAGACAATCCTACTCCTCGGTAGTCGAAACATTACCTCAAAACGAAACGACAATTCATATTCAGGCTAAATGCGAAGAGGGCTCTAAATTACGTTCACGCGCTAAATCAAGTCTTTTTATTATTAAATTAAAGTAACCCGTTTTTATAAAGTAATGGAATGTTATTTATGCGAGGTTTTTTGAAGGAATGTGACAGAGTGCGCCGCCAGCCTGAGTCGGATAAGCGTGACACACTGTTGATATGGCCTGTAGACCTCTCGAGAGTAGGGAAGCTGATGCCCTAGTTTTGCTTAGTAAATACTTGTACAAATTTTAATACTTCAATTTTTTTGCGTTTTATAATATACTGATTTATTTCAAATTGAATAATAGTTTTGACTGAAACGATAGGTATTTTATTTTCAAAGAAAATTTCACGAATACCTAATTATTGTGTTTTCAATTTCTTCATATCTTTTTTCTATCTTTAAATTGTCTTAAATCCGACTCACATTATTTAGAAATATTCCGAAACAGATATCTTGGAGTATGGTTGAAAGGGAATTTCTGGTCTAAGCAATAGCAGACAAAATCTCAAATAGCTCGTTAGTCGTCTCCCGCAACCGATCTCATTGGAAATCACTTCAAACATCCTACCAGCTATGATTTGCAGTAATAAAAAAATGTAGATTTGTGTTTGCAGAAGCCCGCCCGGTCCATACAAACGGAGACAATGGATTCATATTGGTGCTCGCGGACAAAAGAGACTACATACAATCTTTAGAAAGTAAAGCCGTTGTTGAAAAGCAAGGTTTATCGACGGCGTGTTTTGTTGAACCGGTCGGAACATCCATCACAATACATCGCGAGGGGCCGCTGCGGTGCCGTGGTGGTACCGAGGTGGTGGTGTCGCGTGCCGCAGACGAGATATTTAAAACCCAAGAAAACAGAAAATATAGTTATATTTTTTGGTTTCGCACTTTCTCCAAGTTCGACAGAAGTTCGAATGGGATTGTAGCATAAAAGATGTATTAATAAGGGCAGTTTATAAGATTAGTTGCTGTGGTATTCTATGTTTATTAGAACACAGTTAAAGCCTGTAGCAGTTCCCTGCGGCATGCGAACTGGCGCTTTGAGACAAATGATCCATCCTACTTACGCGTTTCCCTTTTTTCTAACAAATTAACTTATCTATCTTAGTTTTGTGGCAGCGGGTTGATCCCGCTGGGAATGTAAGAGATAAGCCTCGCTTCAGAATCGTTTAATTACCGCAGTCAATAAGGGCTCTCTGAACATTTTTTACACAACAGGAAAATGCGAATTAATGCTAGGGAAAGATTAGTACCGTTGACGTTACGAGTATTTTTTGGGAATTAATTCTCAGAAGCGTAATGCGATTCAGCAGTTATCGGGCTGCAGTCGTGTTTTGAAGTCTGACTTATATATCTTTATCTATGAGGGTTGTGATCTCAATTTCAAAATTTGGATGAAGATCTCAATCTTGACTGTATTTTAAGCTTTAGTTTGGATAGTAATTGAAAAATAAAGCCAACATGGCGCTGGTAAATCTCCGGCACGGCGTGGCGCGGGTTCCGCGCGGACGAGCCCGCTCGCAAATGGCGGCCACGAAGTCCCTGCAGGTGACTTACGACGTCGTTCCGCGAGCGCTCGCTGTCCTCCCGCTTTTATTTTTAAATTCCTGTGATTGACGATAAAGACTTAGAAACCTTGGAACGCGACCGGAATATTGAAATGATAAATTCTAGTCATAAATTGGGTTTCTCGAAAATAGGACATTGCTTTGTCAGTGCTTTAAAAGTGAACCTATAAATGTTGAAAAGGGCGGCAATTAAACGGTCATTAGGTCCAAATTTGACGACAAAAGGCTTTTGTATAGCTGTAATCCAAAATTATCCAAATGCAAAGAGTGCTTGGCGGCACTAAGCTTCAATGTGCGTGCGGCGCCTTGCGAACACCTTTTCCCTATCAAAAGTTTCACAGCAGCGATCGGCAGTTTTACTTTAGTCATTTGAACCATTCGCTAACTTTCTGTAACTCTTTTGTAAAGCTGTTAGTTCTTTTGTAAAAGTTTTGATTCTTTTGTGTTTTAAAAGATCGCGATAAATTCGACTTAGTATTTGGTATATATTTTTTCCGAACGCGTGCACGAGCGAATTAAAACCAGCACAATTTTTAAGTGTTTTTTTGACAGGGAGAGTGATAGAAAGGGGAGCGAGGTCTTAGTGTGAAAAAACGGGATCAGCCGAGAGGCGGCGCGGTGCGGTACGGCGGCGGTGCGAGGCTGCCCGCGCTGCTTGCGACAGATATTTACTCAAGCAGTATTTCAGCCCGCACGTGAACTTGACACTAATTACAAATTCGGGTTCCGGTTTAGAATTAACGGTTGTAATTTGCTTGCATTTTTATACGACGGAATCATAGGATGTTGAATCAAGTTCTTATGTTCGTTTATTTGTTTCAATAAGCAAACGACCACTTTGGCGCTGGGGTAACACTGTCTGCCTCAGACGTAGACCATGTAGTTGGTGTGATTCTCTGGCGATGTTTTTATTTTTTTTTTAATTTTAAATAAGCTTACAATGTAGGCATACTAACTGCTACGCTTGATAAACTAGCCTTGATTAAATATTTACTTTGGGTTATATGGCCATGGACGCCTGCCACTCCAGAGGAACTGCCGCCCCTCTCTGTATTTCAATGCTGAAAGCCAAAAGTGCCGAACTATAACTACCTACCTTACGTAAAAAGATTTTTTTTAAGTCGTCATAATTCGGAATATTGTTAACTTCACATTATGGAGTAACGATTGCAAAATAGAAGATCTTACATTAGCATTTCGATTTATTATGTTTGGTCGTTCGTCCGTGTGATCGTGTTATTTCGTTCATGTCCGAGTTCCGGGTGGTTCTTGCTGCTTTGTTGTGTCATGTTTTTTGATTTAATTACGTCAAAAAATATACAAAATATATTTCTTGAGAAATAAAAATCTACATACAGTAATAGCAGCATAGCTTGTTTGGGTGTGTACAACATTATAATTGGGTCACAAGTATTTTAAAATCAATGTTTACTGTTTTATACAAATATTTTTCTGCTTTATTCTGTACAGTCTGCAACTCGGACCACTGAGTGCAGAGTCCAATAGAATAAATATAGCGGAGCCTACTCCACGCCTGGACCCGTGCGGGGCTCGCGTCACTCCGCGGCGCCGTTTCTTGGCAATTCGCTTGATCACGCCGCCGCACACCACCGCTCTCAGTTATGCTGGCGCAAAAAGTCCTCTAAAATATACGCTCTTTCAGAAGGTTCAAGTTGTCAGGCGTGGAGTCAATGATAAATGGTTGCTCCGGGAGACAGATGCTTTACTTTGTGTGCGTATATTTTACGAGCACGCCAAATTTCATTTTCAGTTGGACAATTTCATATGCAGCGCCATTAAGAATAACGTGAAATATAAAAATGAATTCTAAAGCGCTTTTTTGATTATATTATTTTCAGACTTGCGATATGATCTTGTGTTCCAAATGAGCGTATGGATGTTGATTCGAATAACAACCCGTGTTTTACGATATTGATCACGAATATCGAAGGTTCTACGAATCTTAATAACAAAACCCGCTGTGCGCGCGACGACCACGATGACTTAAGTTTTAAACCCTAATCACAAAAAAGTATTCATGTCATCAACAGGAATCGTTAAGAGATAAATGAAAGTTAACTTAAAAATTTAAAAAAATATATACATTTTTTAGCGGTTTCAACTTTCACAATAATTCTCACTTGTTTTGTGATTGCCGTACATTGAAGCGAAGTGGTTTTGTGCGTGCCGAGCAACGATAGAAAATAATCTTGCTTATCTTCATATATGTAAATCTTTCAAAAAGATATACTCTCTGTATTTTATCTATGGCAAATTATAATTACATTAATGGGATATTAAATAGAAAAAGCATTTATATATTTTTGAAAGGATTATTTTGTTTTTGTTTGAAGAGGAGTATTGTTTTTTATTTAACAAAATTGACAATATATTTTGTTGTCACGAATGGAGGTGGCGAAGATTAGGCAACGCATGCTCTAAAAATAATCAAGGGCATAGTGAACAACAACGAAAGGTCGAATGATTGACTGCAAGGCGGGTGAGGGCCGTGGCGCGCGGCCGTCAGCAACGAGGGCCTGAAGGGCCCTTGAGCGGCCCTGTCGGCTCCTCGCTGCGGATCAAGGGCCACGACGTGACTTTAAAACGAGTACGAATTTCTGCCGCGACCCGCCCTTTGGTTTCAAAACAATTCAAAATTGAAGCGCCCCCAGTTTAATATTTGATAACATTAAAATAGCTGCAGTATTATCTTTACTGAGAATTGCAATGGCCTAAGAACCTGATAAGTTCAAATGAAGTGAGAAACGTAGCAGAGCAGTGGTAATCTATTACAATTGTCTTACTAATGTTCATAAATGCGAAAGTTTGGACGGTTGTTTGTTTGTCAATCACGGTAGAACGGCTCAACGGGTCTAGATGAAATTTTTCATAGTGAAAAATTATAAATTAAATTAAATTCTATTATTTAATACATAAGATAATATATTATATTAAATTTTTTTATGAATTACATAATTCGTTTACTAAGAAAGGTTATTTAATTTTATGTAAACGAATTATGTGAATCTTATGAGAAGTAAAGATTTATAAACCATAAATAATAATACCATAATAAGACGTTTATGTAAACGCCAGCCGACAAACGCTTTTAACGTATAACTCAATATGAGCAAAGTAAGTATATAAAACAGAGCGATGATTTGGATGGTTATTTTAAATTGCTTTATTGTTTTAAGCTAATTATTTAAGGCAGGATACCTTTCATTCTTATGTAATACTTCTAATTTGTTGTACACGTCTGCTAACTAAGATGATTGGTACTAATGTCATTGTTACTCGACTGCGGCACGAAAAGGCAGGATATGTTTTCAACGCGTATGTATGTAGGTCTGTTTCTTGTTACTTCAAAACTACTGATCGGATAGATGGACTTAAACAAATGAGGTATCAATAGATTTTTATCAATTTCGCAAGTATTAAAGGTCGGCCCAATCTAAATATATACAACATTATAATACTTTTAAATGACTAAATAATAAATATTTTTATAGATTGTAATACTTGTTATAAGTACTATACAATTGTTGATTTATTTACAATACGAATATTAATCGGCCTGTATCCATAATGGGGTAGGCAGAGCACCAGACGCTATAAAAGCATCACGTTTGACACGTTCGGAGGCATTACAATGGTGGATGTAAACTATTGCAGTGACAGGGTGTTAGCCTACCGCCCAGAAAAAAAATTGAACTCAAGTGATTGTTGATGTTTAATTCTGAAGTGAATTTTTTTGCATTTAATTCTAACGTTTAACTTTTATTGTTTATAAGTAATGTAAGTATAATTGTAATTTTTTAAAAGATTTTTAATTTTTATAATTATTTAATGTTATATGTTTAAAACTAAAAGCGTTGTTATTGTTTTTTACCAACCTTATTCTTAATCTTTTATATTTAAGTCGTTGTTCACGATAGTCCCTGGGGTTTTGTTTGTTTTATACTTATAAAAAATACAACAGTGTCAAAAGGCTAACAATAGTATGAATGTTATCGATTGGTTGTTATTAACTGAGAACAAAAACTGTCGATAGTCTCAATAGTATTGCACTCATTCGATGTACCTGTCACATTCTGAACTGTCGCCAGTATCGATACTATCGATAAGGTTATCGATACGATGCCCTTTTCCAGATTTGAACTACCAATACTATAGAACTGAAACGTCAACACTAGTACTCATTACATTGTATAATGATTTCAAACATATCATCATATTCATGAATTTGTTTAGGCTTTCTGTTTAAGAAAAACTAGCTGAGGCCCGCGCCTCCGTTTGAGTTAAAAATTTTCACAAATTGATACACATTCGATATCATTGCTAGATACTATAGTATCTACAGTATCGTAACTTTCTATGAAGCTATCGAAAGTATGCCCGTTTTCAATATTTAAACTTTCAATACCTAAACTATCGACAGTCCGGCAACACTAGTACTCAGAATATAGCACAATGTTTTCAAGCACCGCACCTTGTGTTTTTTATGAATTCGTCTAGGATTTCCGTTTAATTAAAACTAGGTGTTGCCCACGATTATGTTCTCGTTTAAATTTTTTACTTGCTACTACAAGCGAAAGAATTTGCAGGATATAGCCATATTACAAAGTTTCGATACTATCGTAACTATCGATACTCTGTTTTAGATTAAAAGCATCAATGCCTAAACTATCGAACTCAAACTATCGATAGTTTGGCACCACTAGTACACATGACATTGCTGAATGAATGCTTTAAACCAATTCATTCCTTTTTAATTCATAATTGATTGTCGATAAGGCTATTGATAGGGTGGCTTTTTTATCGTTAACTATCGTTCGTTAAATAATCGATACTGAAACTATGGATTGCTAAACTATCGATACTTAAACCACTGATATTGAAACTATCGATACTTAAACAATGGATCGTTAAACTATAGAAACCACGGATATCTAAACTATCGATAACTTCAGTGTCGATACTGAAGTTATCGATACTTAAACCATCGATATTCAAACTATCGATGGGTACTTACTTAAACCACGAATATCTAAACATCGATAACTTCAGTGTCGATACTGAAGTTATCGATACTTAAACCATCGATATTCAAACTATCGATACTTACTTAAACCACGGATATCTAAACTATCGATAAATTCAGTGTCGATACTAAAGTTATCGATACTTAAACCACCGATATTTAAACTATCGATACTTACTTAAACCACGGATATTTATTATATTTATGTCGATAACTTCAGTGTCGATACTGAAGTTATCGATACTGAAGGTATAAATACTTCAACCGTCGACATTTAAACAATCGATAGTCCGGACACTAGTACTCGTGATATTATTCAATGTTTCCCACCCTTTTTTTATTTTTTATGAATTTGTTTAGGATTTCTGTTTGATTAATACGATGTTGCTAAATTTGTGGGAGGCCTATGTCCAGCTGTGGACTAAAACTGGCTGTTGCTGATGTTTCCCACACATCCATCTAAGAATATTTTATTATTTATTTTATTTATGTATAATATATTGCAAATAATACTCAATTTTTGTTACCGTATTTTTTCATTTATGTTTTAACTTTCTTATTTACTAATCCTAAATTCCTAAGATTTAACATTTTCTTAGAGATTACATATTTGATAACTCTTATAAAAAAAGTTCAATTAAGCACTTGCTACAAAGTAGCATGTGCATCAAAATGTTGCTCAAAATTTTTGAGCAGGCTTGCGATGTTTGAGCATGCTAAAAGAGGCGAGGGAGGAAGGAGGGCTTCTTTAATCGCGTCTAAATAGGTTTGCTTACTGAGCATGCTAGTATCGATCAGTTGCTCATACTAAAATATATAAGCATACTAAAAACTAGCATGCTTTTTGGTATCAAATGTAAACTGCTCCTAGACATGCTCGTATTGAGCATATTATATAGCATGCTTTTGATCATGCTATTTGAGAGCATTTCTAACAGTAGCTTTATTATAAGTTTTTAAATTTTATTTCTCATGTCAGAAAATGAGCAAAAAAATTTGCGTCCAACGGATTCTATAGAAATCAGCTTCTTATGTTAGTGTAAGAACTATGTCCCGAGATTTGTATAAGTTATGAATATAAATCAAGAGTAATATGAATGCGTGAAGTATGTGGAAGTATCTTCGCGGGGCGTGGGAGGAGCGCACCTGTTCCGTGCGCTACTTTCCAAGGATCTGTCGCCCGGAGCCGGCTGCGGCAGGAGATGCGAGGTAATTGGCAGCGTGAATAATTCAGCAGCCGAGTCGCGCCGCGCACCAGCCTCGTATTAATTAACTGATGTCGGAACCACCCCCGACAATTACTGCTATCGATTGCTGCTTCCATCACAGGCCCGACTTGAGCACATCTTGTGATGATTTCATTTGAATAATTTAGATTGCAATCGCTTAACGTTTTTGTCAATGAGGGATGTCAGTCCGGCGACATCGATATCTAATAACATTACGATAAATCAAGAAACCTTATTGTTTGTAACGTAATAAATCGCTTTAAAAAACCTTTCAACGGTTGCGCTGACATATGTTTTTTTTCCTTTGACGGAATTGGATAGATCGTATGTTTTGGTATCTTTTAGAATCTTTTAGTAGTTTTCGTGATAGCGGTTGTGTTCTACCGCCATAAACTGAACTAGATAGCGAGAGCAAGTGTTCGGCGGCGGCGCTGGTGGGGCCGTTTAATCGCGTCGTAAAGCGGAGGTTCATAAACTCTTGCGGCGGCGGCTTATCTCTGCCCTCACGCTCTGGACGCTTTCGTCCCTTTGCCTCGCGATGCCGTTACAAGCACTGATAAGCAAACTGTCACGCTAAGATTTTACATATATAGAAAATCTGATCACCTCGGCTAAATCAGCATGATAAAGTTTGTTAAATTACTCTAAACAGTAGACTATGAATTACTATTTCCGAAGTGAAAGTCGTAATTTTTACTGTACTGTTACTTTGTGAATTTATGGAGCGATTGTTTAACTTAATTGTAACATCTACGTCCCTCGGACCGAAACCGTGGTAAAAGTTCTCTTATTTTAATATATAAAGCTATTCCGTTATTGACTGAGTGACAGACAATATCAGTCACTCCTGAAATTCCCACGGGTACGGGAAATATAGGACCTTTAAGTTTGTATGAAAAATCTCATTCCTAGAGCACACGATGTGAAACTTGGTATAAAGGTTCTTCAAAGAGTGTTTGGTTGCATTGTGGAAGGAATTTCCTAAATTCCCACGGCAACGGGAAATATGGGAATTTTTGGTTTGTATTAAAAATCTTATTTCATATGTGCATCGAGATTTTAAAAAGTTTCTTTATTTAATGTACGTCCGGTTGTATTATGGAAAAAAATCCCGAAATTTCCGCGGGATCGGGAAAAATAGGAATATCTGTTTTATGCGCGTACGAAGTTGCGGGAAAAAGCTCATACGAAATAAGACTGGAATAGTGCCTGCCGTTACTACTGTAATTCTGATCAACTCCACGAGCGTCATACACAGTCAATAAAAATACTCCAATCAATCTCATCAACCACAGGGCCTCTAGGTTGGAAAAAGCTTGTGTTATGAGATGCCATATAGTGAACTAGGGAGCGACCAAGAATAAAAATACAACATAGAAAAGCGCCCCAACCCGAAAAATGATTTTTCTCGTTAGGTTGCGTCTAGACCACGGCAACACAAAGATCGTCAAGACAATAAGCGTACAGTCGAACTTAACCTGCCCGAGTTTATTTTTTTAAGCTCATCTAGTGCGCGGTGCCTTTTATACATAAATCATCACATTTTATACAAATAATAAATAGGAAAAAATAAACTGATTATAAAAGAGATATTTTTGTCTGTGTAGCGTGTCGTAAAAGGTGACTTATCCGAGTGACCACCGCTTGGTGGTAGGATACCGTCAGGACCTCACTTGCAGGCGACCACCGTTCATATAAAATCTGTCGCTAAATATGACCGCTCCGGCGGTGATGTGTTCCGGCAATATTTCGTGAAGAGCCAGTTCTTTCCCAGGCCCGTGTGCTGTCATCTTCGACCTCATCTTCGCTTGCCATCAGGTGAGATAGAGACGATACGGGCTTCGATTTTGAATAAAAAAAATTCGCGACGACAAGCAATTGGAATGAAATCACGGAAATCTGTTGACTGGTTCGAAATGCGGCTGGCGATTGTAATAATCAAGTTCGCGCGAGCAAAACATTTTATACGCAAAACAATGAAATAAACAAATATTTTACCAAACTATTTAAAAAAATGTACAAACGGTAAAAAATAATATTGACACGGGAAAAGGAATGAAATATTTTTCCCAAGATTTTTGAACTGGCTATGCTAAATTGTGCCTACATTAATTCTGCAATATTTAATATTTCAAGAAATTTTTACATATTTCAACTAAACCATCTTTTACAAATTTTATTTTCGAAATTGAAAGACTTCGGTATATTTTTCTTAAACAATTTAGGGCATTAAAATTTTCTATATACAATTTATTACAAAGTTTGAACACAACTTTAATTTCCGATTAGTTCTGTGGAATTTTTAAGTTAATCTTACACTTAAACAAGGTTTTGAAAATTTTATCAAAATTTTCAAGTTAAAAGACTGAAAATAATTTGCTTTTCATTACGGTTTTATTCTTAAGTTCAAATTTAAAGACTCAGAAATTTAACTTTTTCATAAATCAAAATTTTACATATAAAGCTGCTTTTTAAAACTACTGTGTTCTTTTTATTCTGACATAACATATTTTTTAAAGATTTTATCACAAAGTTAAAATTTTATAACTTGGGAAAATTTGGTTTCTCTAAATTACTGAAATAAAATTGAAACAAAGGTTTAATAAAAATAAGAATCGCGTATTAAAAATAAAGACAATTTGAAAAGAAAATGTTGAAAAACTCAACTTGTAAAGTTTTCCGAAACTTTCAAATGTAGAAAATTTAAAAGTTTGAATTCGCGCCGCAAACTGGAGAAAACTTTTCTAAAGTTTTAAACTTAAGTTAAAACTATTATATTTACCGATGCCTGTTTTCTGCTACAGCACACATCAGTATAACACTTGATTATTACTGACATACACTAGCACTAGACTGAACACGCGAATCCAGATACAGACGACTTTACTGGATGAAGACCGAAACCGAACTGCGAGTTGCACCGCGCGTCAACCAGTTAAGAGCACCGGATGGAAGAAGGGGGCGCGGGGCGCGGGGCGCAGAGTGCGGGCGAGGGTGGAGGAGGCGGAGGAAACTCAGCAAGCTGGCTCACGACCGACCTGGACCAGCTCCGTCGGATGACTGCTGCGGTCTGGCTGTGCCGACACGCAAGCGCTTGGTTTTGCGCACCGCCCCTCCCCCCGCACTGCCTCCGCCCCTCTCGAGTTTCTCACATTGAAATTCAATTCCCGCCCGTTCACCACGGCCCGCCCTATTCGCGCTACACAACTTCCGCGAATTATTCTCTCAGCTGCTCTGACCCACTGCCTCATTCGTACTCGTTGCATCCGCCATCCATCTATGTCGTTTATACATACATATATGACTCACTTTGAACTATCGTCAAAACTTTAAAATAAGTACTTTAAAAAATTTCATCAATTATATCAATTTTCAAAAACTTCTTCAAAAAACTTTTAGCCTCTGCGTTACTCTAGTAGAATTCCTCAACAACGTGAACACACAGCAGATGCTACGAATCTACGATACAATAAACGTTAAAGTAAACATTCGGCTTGCGGGCTACGTATTTGATGCCTATTCTAATTCAGCAATTCAAACATACATCTCTTGCATTTACATGTCAGTCTTCTGTGTGAAATCGTTCACTAGATTGCTTTCCATCGAGCCGAAAACGAAACAAAAATGAGGAAAAGAAAATTTAAGATTTCACTTATTGCCGACGGAGCGAAGGGGTGAGTGTTTTCGATAATACTACCATTGCGGAGTCGTGCTGACCCTTTCCAGTCGGAGAGGTCTGTGGCAGCCCTCGGGCTGCGTTTGAATAGTTAAAATATTACTTTCTTAAAAATAAATAACTAATATAGAAGCGGCAAGCAACAAGTTTAGTGCCTTTGGCATTGATTTTTGTTTTGTCTTCTGCCGTCTGTTTCGGCAACTACTAGTCTTTCAAATCTCACAACTATAAGCTGCTGAAATATATAACTCTCACGTTGCAAAGTACTCTACGTAACGGTTTAATATTAAGAAATAATCTTCTTTGCCTTTGGCTAGATAAAACACTTGAAAGTGCTGGTTTTATTGAATCATCTTTATAAGAACGTTAATTGCTACTAGATTGTGTATCGAATGGACGATGCCATTTTTATTTGAACACAAGTCAAGAAGAAAGTTAGCAGCAATAACTTTGTAGCCAAAGAATGATCCCTGTTTGTATAGATTTTATATTTGTGTGAGGCGGTGTATCGAGGTTGATTGCTAGAGCATTTTATTACACTATTTTCCTTTTTTTACCGTATTAGGTCACCTTGATAAATTTGTTACATTTTCGAAAGTTAATTTTCAAAGTTATGGATAAAATTTTTGATGTCACGTATTTTTAAAGGGTTACTTAACTGTCAATGGTAAGAAGATAAATATAAATATATAATGACTATGTATTCTTGGTAATTAAGTTTAAGTGACAAGTATAATTCGTATAAAATTTTATGGCAGCACATAATCAAAATAAAAGTCATGTAATGTGTTAATATGGGGTAAGATCTGAATGTTTATGAAGTTTCGATTCGAATCCATTTTGTGGTTTTTTGTAAAACAAAGTTACAAACATCGATTCGTAGGCGGCTGCCAAGTGTGAGCCTGTTGGTGCCATTTTATGTACGGAGGCGACTCCTGCCTTACCCTTACTGCTCTACACAACTTTTCATTCATAAATGTGGCGCTGCACCAGAGATTCGTGATGAGATTCAAACCTGAAGCGATTTGAATGAAAAATAACATCGCGAGATATAGTAAGCGACTGTGTAACTACAAGATTGCGGTGCGTGAAGGAGCTGCCAAAAGATCCTGAATCCGTCAGCGACCACATGGAAGATTTAAGTGAAAAGAACTCTCTTAGTTTAAAAATACTTAATTGAATTGAAATTTAAAGCTTAGTGGATGGAATTGGCCTCGGCCTGTGTTATTCATTACTCATAATCGACTTTCGTTATCAGATAATACAAAGAATAATTGAATGAGTAACGGCTAAAGATGGTTCTGATAACATAACTTAGTAAAATATACTTGTTTGAGTTTAGTAAATGTACTTACATGTTATACACATGTTATACACACGCTTGAGTGCGTTATGTCGTTGAAGTTTTACCACAATAGTAGAAGACTAGTGAGGGTCTCTATAACAGTTATAATAAGTCCTTTTTTAATTCAATCAGACTTCAAAAACCATGCTTATTATTGTCGTTTTTTGATTAAATAGCTAGAAAGCTACAACTTACCTCATCTCTATTGTAGCTTGAGAAAGCTCTTTTTTAAATATTTTATAAGCCAGGTATGCAATCGGCATACTCCTTCATTACCACATTGCTTAGTTTTAACAATATATAATATAAGCTCACACAGTGACAGCAACTATTAATTTTTTGTCGTTCTTCGTTAAAGACTTTTAATAATCCAAACAAAGGAACTACGTTACACATAAACAGTTTATGAAGTGATCCGTCACAGGGTGACTTTGTAGGCAAAGCTGTTTAAGGGATCGATTTTAATTCGAAAATTTAACCTTTGGTCGCCGCGATCCGACGGGAGCGAGGCCCGTGCCGCCGCCGTCGGCCGACGGACGGGAACATTTAGGAATACAATTGAATTTAATCCTGTTTCGGGGCACACATACTTGACTTCATATTCTAAATTTTGTTTAGACGGTTACGAATGAGATACTGCAGTCGGCAATAAAATTTTAAGTATTCTGTCCTGAACATCTACCACATGATATTTTAAAGTCCTTTATGTGAATAAGATAACTTTTCACTTATTAGAACTGTTTTTTACTTATATATTTTTTCTTATACACACAAGTTACATGACATAAAAAATAAATACTGACTTTGTCGATTATTAGAGATTAAAGAGATTATCAAAACTAAGGGTACAAAACTAAGTTTTGCTTGGTGGTAGGATCCCTTCTGGGTCCGACTGGCTAGCGACCACCCTTTATACAAAGTCTGCCGCCAAATATTAACGCTCCGGCGGTAATGTGTTCCGGCAATATTGTATAAAGAGCCAGTTCCTTCCTAAACCCGTGTGCTTTCATCTTCGACCTCATCGTCACTTACCATCAGGTGAGATTGAGGTCAAACGCGAGTTTAGTCACTTATAAAAAAAAATATATGTGATGACCCCTCGCTGCCTGCCTCGAACCAACTGCATCCACTAAACGCTGCAAACGTGAATCGTTAATTACTTATCTTTCAAAACAAGAGTACTCCTTATTAAATTTAACGTATTTTATTAGAATCTGCTCTGAAAGTTATTAATTCTATAACCCCTTAGTTCCACTGTGTGGTCTCGTAGTAAGCTTCCTCCAGGGCTACAACAACATGGTTGGTGAGCCAGTTTGGCACATTTATTTATTATTTAGAAACCCCCATATGTTTTCTACAGATTGTTTGAGCATACAAAAGAAAGATTCAAATATCAAGTTGCTGCAATGTAACGATTGCATTTTTGAGATTTTGCAAATCAAGCAGACTGTAAGCCGGGTGCAACCGAGGCGCGTAGCTAGTAAAGTAGTGAATAACACACTAGTTGTTAGTTGTTCATCCTGTTGAAATTACTAAACTTATAAGAACACCAAAAGTTACTACTAACTACTACTAGATGGAGCTATGTTAGCAATATAACGTAAAATGAATAAACTAAATAATTGCGATGGCGTTGAAGTTTTTGCTGGCGCAGTACAGCGAAACTAATCATGGACTTATTTAGTGGTAACAGGTGGTGTAAAATGTTGGTAAATTACCGATATTGGACATATTATTATAAAAAGGCAGTCGACGCGGTTTAAAATCGAGTTCAAATATATAACAAATTTATTCGTAGAGAAAGTTTGTGATATAAGAACGAGCTTACGCGGGATAGATTGGTGAACGTATCCCGTAGTCTTTGAAGCGCTCGGCCAGTCGCCACGGCTGCATCGCTGCAGCTCGTTTAAAGTTTCCCCTTGGATATTATTCACGACCATCAATGTGATCGTAACAGTCAACTGCTGTTATATTGCAAAATTAAATTAATGTAGACTCCAAGTTTTTGATGAAATTCCGTTTACGCAAACTACGCAAGTCGGGCCACGACCGGAAATCGAACCAAAAACTATAGGCACCATAAGAGAGTATTTAAGACGCTATCCTTAGTTTGCTTAAGCTTTAACTATACGCATTTGATTTGCCTTCGCTAGTTTCACAATTTACGTATTATAAAATATGATCTTCAAGAAACTATTTTAGTCTACTAATATCAAGAAGAGGAGTGAGGAACAAGTTTATTTATGTGGCAACCGGACGCAACCCTCCGGCCCAGATGAAATAAATTGAAGCGTTTCTTACTGCTGTAATTAGAACAACGGAACAACGGGAAAACTTCCATATACTATTTACTTTTAATATTGCCCTCACAAGGATCTGTAATTAGGTATGTAACGGATTGTTTGCCATTTTAATCAGCCCGAGGAGAGTAGGAGCGGACCGGCACTGAAGGTTGCTATTTAATATCATGGCAGTCTTATAATCTTTTACAACTGACTTTACAAAAGTTCGTATAATAATTATAATAATCTTTATTTACCATAATAATCTTTATTTACCATAAAAGCACAGTTACATGTTTTTATAAAAACTATGACATCCACACTAGGCAAAGCCTGTCAAGTGGGGGCCAAATATACATATTCAAGAACAAAGACATAAGAGTTCAGCAGCACAGTAAACAATAAAGATTAAGTGTAACAGCTTAAATATAACACCATTTACAGAATATATATTAGTTAATTTAGGTACATTGTGTTACATTATATAAAGTAAAAAAAAAAAAAACATTATGGAAGGGAAAAGTATATATATTTATATAAGTGTGCATCTCTCATTTTCTCTCCAGTATATGTTTGTGTGTGTGTGTGTATGTTCGTGCGTATGCGTGGGTGTATGCGTGTGTGTGCGTGTAGTTGTAATGAGCCTATAGTATGTATGAAATTTTATGTTGTAGAGCGTATCATTTTCTTAGAGTCTTTGTAATTCAGAGACAGCAAATATTATTGTATTATATAAATACTATGTGATAAGATACGAAAATACGAAAATAGTTTTCTTGTTTGTAAAAATATACTTATTATACAGCCGTAACTGCAGGTTATACATTTTTTTAGTACAGCGAGGATCGGACGTACAAGCAACCATTGCACATAAAATATCAAAATACTAAGCTGATATTTTTGTTGACTTAGCTTTATACCGAGTGTGTGGTGTCTCGACTACCAAATATCCTAGATTGAGGATTGTGAAAGGGATAGAAGGAGCTTTAACATAATATAAAGGTTTGTCTCGTGCTTCGCAGATTACCGACTATCATACCCATTGCTTGTCAAAGTTGTGAATCACCAATACATTTCAGAGAACTTATTCTCACTGAAGTGGCATTTTATGATTACATCGAAGACGCAATTATAATAAATGTTCATTAAACCAGGAATGGCAATGCAATTGTCTCACTGATCAGTTGACAGCAAGTACTGTTGGTGATATATTGATATTACGATAGCACGGAGATTACTGCAAACGTGCTATGAAGAAACTGGTAATTATATTGAAATAACACTATTAACAATCACAAATTAATAGTGGAGTATCTCCGAACTAAATGACTACTGATACTTTTACAAAATGATACAATAGGAATTAATCAATCAGTTTTTATGAAATGCCTGCCTGTTGTATGAGTCTGCTAATCCTTTCCACTTCAGAATCCTCCCGGTTGCGAACCACTAGTTTCACCTCTGAAAATACGCTATTTTATGAAAATCCAATTCTTTCCAGAATCCTTGGCATGGAAGACCCATAAAAAATAGAGTTCTGTTACCAAAATCATAAGTTACGCCCAAAAAAATATGATATTCGTATTATTTCATTCGGAATAATATGATACGAATCGACCGATAAATGGAAGAAATAAAATGCCGCAAACTATCGGCGAACACAAAGCAAAAGAGTTACAAAGCAAGATAAGCACGACGCACTGTAGAGCGCACTAAAACCTTTGATGCATCGTAACATCTAAAAAGGATTTTGTGTAAGTAGGTACAAATAGAACTTTCCAGAAATCCAGGTTTTCTGCAGGTTCAGGGATTATTCAAGCTTGCATTTTAATGGGTGAAGTTTGATTCCGAAATTAATAATAATAATAATAACTGGTCCGATTGTCGGGTCTTTTCCGCCGAAAGGCGTGTAGTTATAAGTATACAAAATAATAATAATAATAGTTTATTTCCCAAAATAAAAATACATTTTTAGACACAATTAAGCTATGATCTCCGCACTAGGCTAGGCCTGTATCGCGAGGATCATACATATTTTGATTAACATTTGTATTCAACATCAAATTGTTTAATTTGTAGTTAAATAAGGCAGCGCTTGTTTGGCTAAATATATTTGAAATAACCTATTGAATATTAATATATTATTAATATGTTTAAAATAGTTTAAATTAAGAGTATCTACACTGAAAACCACAAACTCTATATACGGTACACACTTACATGTTTTTAGTAACCAAACGATAATCAAGGACGCTATCAGCAACCAACATGTACATGCACACACGTGACCGCATGACGCAGGGTCGAACCCGCGAACTCTAGAGTGAGAAGCTGCTTGAGGTACCACACTCCAACGAGCTTTTGGTTGGTATTAGCTAGGATGTACATGAGGTCGAATATAGAAGTGCACGTCGTGTATTACGTCATGTACCGAACCAAAGCAATAGCTGTTTGCTGTGAAAATGTGAATTTTAAAGGAGTACCCAAAAGCCGATGGAGATCGGAACAATGACGTATTAAGTATTTCTAACGGACCCTCCGTAAATGTTTACATAAATCTCTAGATTTTCATTCAATACAAATATTATAATATATATCTAAAAGTTTGCTGAGACATAAAGTGATCTCGGAGGGGCTAATCCTCCATTAATAACTGCGATTCTTTGAAACCGCCAACACCGACACGACGCTCATACACTCGTATTTTGTTTCATGGCTAATTTATTTCTCGCACATTTTGCGGTGTTCATGCACCTAGACTAAATTTATAATTGCTTTAAAACATTAAGTCTTTTGCCAGCATTTTATCCTTGTTGAATTTGTTATTACTATTGAACTAATTATCCATGTTTTGAATTTTTTTGAATTGACCTAACATTGAAATCTACCGATATTATTTAAATGATCACTATTGTAGCATTTCAATGCATTTATTGTCATTTAAGTACTTCAATCCTTTACAGATACCTAATTGAAATTGTTTTTCCGACCATTTTAATAATTTATTTATCTTTGATATCGAGAGGTATTAACGTGCTTGTTTAAAAGAGATATAAATGCCCTTAACACCAAAGTCAATGATTCTTAAAAATACCTAAAGACTCTTTAAAATAAACTAACCTACGACACAATACGCAATATGACATTGCGTATTGTGTCGTAGGTTAGTTTAACATTAATTTACAGTGAGTGACACAAACATAACTAATAAGACTTTTGCTATAGATCCACATGGAGGATCAGCGGGTCATCCTACGGGAATACTCCAACCTGTGCTTCTTTAGTTAAGTTGATTTACTAAATACCTAATATTTATTTCAATAATCATCATCATCATCATTCAGCCAGGAGACGTTCACTGCTGGATCTAGGCCTCCCCCAAGGTTCTCTACACAATTCGGTCCCGCGCTGCCCTCATACAGCGTTGACCGGCGACTTTCACCAGATCGTCGGTCCACCTTGCGGAAAATAATAATAAAAAAAATTACATACATACATAAATAACTTCGCGCCTGTGTCCCTTATGGGCTAGGCAGAACACCAGAGGCTGTAAAACCATCTGATGTCACGTTTGACAAATTCGGAGGCATTATAATGATGAAGAGAGACTATCGCAGTGATAGGGGGTCAGCCTATCGCCCACAAAAATGTCAATAAAACCTCCGTCCCTCAACTGACTTTTACAGTATGCCCGGGAAGAGAAGCAGCTGGCACATTCTATGTTTTTCTTTCGCTCCCAGCCCAGCATGGAAGATAAAATTTACTGGATGATTTTTTAATTATTTTTTTATGTATCATGTAAAAATTAACGTTAATTTTACATAAACGTTGTGCTTCGTTATTAGTCCAGAAGTAGTTCATGTTCCGATAACATAGAGCTATCTTTCTGACAGCTTTTACATTTATAATTCCGGTTAATTTGAATGGTTCTGTCAGGTTAATTAAATTTTTAAACATAACGTAATCCTGTATTTAAAATCAAAGCCTTTTGCAGTTGAGCAAACAATTGCGTCAAAAGAGCTGTGATAAATAAGTAAATAGTGCTTAAGCAAGTATCTTGCTACGAGGGAATATCCTATAGTTCAAATCGTTCTTCAGACTTTTGCTAAGTGTTTAAATTGCCTATATGTACACACCCAAGCTGACATTAGAGAAGACGGTCGTTTTCGCATTTTCCTCGGTAACATTGTAACTTGAAAAGAAATAACCTTGATTCGCTTTAGCCCTCGCGCCGCGCCTGCCATAGCCGTGACTCGCTTAACCTGCTAATGAATTTAAAATATAACTTATTTTGCGGAAAGCTTTTTATTAAAAAAACATCTGAAGTAGTCTATCAAGTTACGTGTAAACTATAACCACGTTAAATACTGACAACATAAAAATCCGGATTCCTGACTCTTGTCCCTAATTTATTAGAATGGTAAATTGTGGAGTGTTACTTGATTACCAGTGCCCATTACCAACTTAGATTTGTATGCTACAAAAAAGTGCGATGCATAACCAGTTATTAAAACGGCAGTATAATGTATTTCGATATTTTTTGTACGAGCTTTTTCAACGAGGCTACAAGTAGGTCCCTACTGTGTAAGATAAGCTGCAGGCAACGTGCATAGTGACAGTTAAATAGGTCCCCACCGCTCCCAGGAGGGCGAAGGATGCAGGACTCTATGAGGATGTCTTTTATCCAGTTAAGCGAAATTGGCAAACAATTGCACTACAATTGCTTCTTGCACACTACCTAGGTGCTGAACACGATTTATTACTAAATTGGCAGCTTTATTGTATAATGAAAAAGACCTCGTTTATAACCCTCCCCGTCAATGACATGAGTAGATTTATTTACGGTAGGTGTATTAATGCCTTTCAGTGATTCAAGAAAATCAGATAATGTGGAAGTGTAGTCAAGCTTGATTTCATTGCCGTGGGAGTTGCATGCTGTTCCAAAAACGGATTTTCTGTTCTTCAAATGTGACATATCCCACTCACAAATTATTTACTTAGTATGTAACATTGTGAGAGAAAATATCAAAGAGATTTTCAGAGATTTATTTTCTATCGAGTGAAAATATCATGTACATCGCACTCTGAGCCGAGATGCGAAGAAGCTCGCCATGCTAGTTTGCGCAGTTGTTTTCGGATTACTGTGTAGGTATGTTTTATTTAATACAAAAATAGGTACCACAAGATGCGCTACTAATGTACTTTATTCTAGTTGCGACAAAAGTTTAAAGTTTGAACAAAAAACACGATTTTATTCAATGTATTTCAAAATCAACATTTACAAAATAGTTAAGATTTTATACGTTTTTGTATGTTTTAAAATCACAATCTCTGCCTAGTTACAAATGTCTAACAGTATTTTTACTATTTGTGTCAATAAAATTACACTAATAATGCTAACATAAAATGTACAAAGGCTGTTTGGACGGGGCGAATATTACTATATAGGGTAATCCTAGAGAAAAACCAGACAGTAAAATTATCATTTATAAATACAAAAAAATAATCTAAGTTTTCCTCGTCTAAACTCAGTAAACTCATAAATTAATTTCTCTAAACCAATTGTGTGGGATTGATTCATGAGGTGGGTTCAGCCGCACGATTCATTAAGGCTTTGATCGTTGAAATTGTTGACCACTTGAAATATAGAGTTTGGAGAAATACTGATATGCGGGCAAAGCCGGGCAGGTTCTTAGTTTATGTATATTTTTTGAAAATTGTAACATGCATGCCAATAATAATAATGTTATGTTCTTTTTTACTACTGTCCTTGGATAAGAATCTCGTTAATTGTGACTTATCCTGTTAAGATATAACTTTCTTTATCGTCTACAAAATATAACTATTTGATATTCGCGCACTCCCGGACTTGGTGGTATGACACAAAATTAGAATTTTCTCAAAATCTTACTTCATATAAACCTTAACACATAGTATGTATTCCCCGCCCGCCTGCTGTGAGACCGCCAGACTATAGTAAATTTACTCTCCGACGAGATAAAGGACCATTATATCGCTCTTACAGTCATAAAAAATAAAATAAAGTCATAATAATAAAATGAAATATTCAGGCAATCATTAACGATGCAGGATAATCGAGTACTTCGGAAAAATAATGATGCCATGATTTCCATAGCGTCATTGTCAGTAGGAAATTTACTGAAATATCACAGCCTAGAATTTGTAATACTGGATTTTCGAGCAGTAAACTTAAAAATGATTTTCACACCGAAGCCGCCCGTGCAATCTTCATCGGTATTACGATAAATCAGTGTCAATGACTGAAACAATGTAAGCGACTAATTCGTTTACCTATTAAACCAGCTGCGCGGCCGATAATTGCTGGAATATTTTTGATGATTAATAGTGGGGCCTTATTAGTGGATAGAACTTTTGAGACTCAATACTGACAGGTAAATGTTAGTTTGGTGAAGTTTTTGCTCGTTTTTTCGTTTTTGAGAAGAAAGTAACAAACTAGAAGCAACTCCGGGACCATGAATTAAAACTGAAGTTCATAACATTGAAGCACAATGTACGGATCCGTATCTAAGTTTCATTTCCGCGCACAGGCGACGTAGCAAAGATATCTCTCTAATAAAATGGAACGACCTTCGAAACCTCTTTAAGAAGATATAGATTGAGTCGGCGGCGGGAGCGGCGCGGGCTCGCCGCTACATGCTCAACGATCTTTATCGCTATTACTGCGCCATCGAAGACGCGCTTCCTCCTCGCCTCTACTTGGATATACCGCGCACTCGTTCAGTAATAGAAGAGCTTAGATTTTGTACTTATCGGCTTTCACATGTGTTCGTGGTCTTATAAATTGCTATAAGCCGGTTCTCTAAGCTATTTCCACTAAAAGATTTTTTTCTTGTCGTTTGACAATGGAAATTTCTTTGACTGTCAAAAAATTCAATGTGCTTTGCGACTTTTTTATCGAAGCAATGAAATTATTGTTGAACTTGTGGGAGAAGGGGACTTGATAAAATGGTACTGGTCATGTTTTCATAGAATTAGGTCGTAACTTTTCATTAGTCTATTAGGCTTGCGTGTCAGTGCTGGACTGGTTAAGTTGTTTAATAAAAACAAATGAGTAGCGACATACGCACACATACATATAGTTGCACGTGCACTTGCATACATATGCATGCGTTCTAGTCCTTGCATCAAAAAGAAAGATAAAAAACTAAATTAAAAAAAAAAAATTGTAAAACAGTTTTGAGTTCCTGATTTGTTTAATGTTTTTTGTGTCCTCTTTATTTTAAAATCCTTTCAATGAATTTTATATATTTTTTTATTTATACGTAACTGTCAATTTGAAAGCTGGTAAGCGGGCACTGGATCCACTTGATGGGAAGTAGTATCTAGGCCCATGGACATAATTAATTAAATATGGTAAGATTAACGATGCGTTGCCGAACCGAGGCTTCCGCTGTTGAAGGCTTTTGTTCCTGTAATTCCGCTGGCAGTTCCTCTCCTTTAACCGAATGCAACTTTCCTTTCACGTAGTTACTATGGCGGGTAGAATAGATAGACTGCAGAAACACCCAAGCACACTACTACGAAAAGTTTTTTTGTGATTTTTACGATAATTCAATTTTTTTATATCATGTTTTAAAGTAAAAATGATTCCTTATTGCCTACAAAATCGATATCTAAAGAGAAATAGCTTTTGTTTTATTTGAAAAAAGTTCCGGGTTCGATTTCCAAGGTCAGTGCATTTTTTTTTTGTAAATATGTGAATGCAGTTTAACTTTTTATCTCTTCGTATCTATATTTAGAAAATAAGATGTGTCAGATGTAGTGTTTATTATGTGGATGCCAGTTAATGGATTTAAATAAATACCTGAACATATCACGTCGGACATAATATTTACGTAGATAAATTTAGCGCTTAACTAAATAAAGCTTTCTTCCAAATCTGTAGATTTTCCTCCGCCCAGAGCGTGCGGTAAGCGAGCTATTAACACAATCAGCTCATGAGCCGCCAGATCTGATAGCAACGCCCGCAAAATGATCCGATATTACTTAATTTCCTTTTCCCGCCTTTATCTCACCTCATCTCTAATAATTATTTTGGTTCATTATTCTCTTTCTAAGTCATTTAAAGGTGTAAATATTATGCTCCTACGAAATAACTTTTACCTACACACTTTCAAGACTTTAAATCGATTTCCATGATTCTCATCAGGTCATTAAATAATAAAATATTTGTTTACAAAAGTGTAAGCTGCTCATACGGACTAATCAGCATGGCTCGAAACAATCTTGCTCGTTATTATAGCAACGGAAATACACATCAGTGGTAGTTTCCTCAACAAATTCATTTTACCTTTTCCAACGAACTATATCTACTGAAACAAAGGAAGTGCGCTCTAAGTATTGCTTCACGGTGATTGGACACGATAACTTCCTACGGTGCCAAGAAAGTCGCAGAAGCTTTTAATTAACTATGAATTGTAATAAAAGAGATTGCTGTAAAGTACAAATAAATTATAATTAAATTAAACAAATACATATTTCGCCCATAATGACCTCCTACCCACAATAATGGAAGCTTAACCAGGCTGTTTCAACCATCAATAGGGATATGATCAGTATTGGATTCACAGAGATTTTTATATACGCCACGAACGCACCTTTTACGAGCAGAGAACACAAAAATGAAACCTTAAATCCCCGAGAAAAGGGATCAAATTTCTCTAATCGATACTGACGTAATAATATTTGAGAGTGAAAATGTTGTGATTTTATAGCATCGGAATAAAGCGAGATATCCACTGTTTACGGCTTATTCGCAAGGAAATGAGGAGCTAACGGTCGCGCCGTGGATGACAACTTATCAGAATATGTAATGACACACGTGCGGCATCGCTTGCCGACTTTACGTCGACGGCCCGCCCACGCCGCTGTTGTTTACTCCCAAATTTAAGATTTTCTAAAGTTTGGAAATGTACAGTAAATGAATTTCATTAGTTAATATATGCAATGCTCAGATTGCTAACAATATTTTAATATAAAATAACTTAACACGTTCGATAGCAGCCGCCTTTAAGTCGTTTTGGTTTCGAGTGAATTCGAGTTAAGTTTGGTTTCGTTTTGGGTTGCAACAATAAGCCGCAACCGTGGGACACGGCGATATGTGCGCGCTGCGGTTGCCGGGCGGAGGAGGACACGTTACGGGTAGGCGACGCGCCGCCTGTTCTTAAATGTACCCTTACAGGAATGCCACTATTGCTCAAGTCTTTGAAAATTGATAATGTTTTTAAGTTTTTGCATTTATAATGCTCAATTATTCTTCAATAACCGAAAAAATGTGAAAAATAAAAATCTTTAAAAATTGATTGTCCACGGCAACTGAACATCAGAAATAACTTTGTAGGGAATAAATTCAATTTTAGAGTAAAAATCAAGTTTTCGCTTGATGTGTATGTAATGTGTAAAGGATTTTTTCAGTACCTACTTATAGATTTTTTTCTGTGCCAAAGTAAAATCTGCCACCAAATTTTATAGATTTTGAGATGATTTGTTAGGGCAATATTTTATTATGAGCCAGAAACTTTCTGAGCTTTGAGGTCACCGTCACATACCAACACGCAAGACTCAGGTTGAGCCTGCGCAGCCTGCACGGCGTGCTTCAAAATCCATACACCCGTATACAAAATTGTGTAAAATTCTTTTTGGGATTTATTGTTTAAAATAAAAAAATAACTGTTTCAAAATAAAAAAAATAATTGTACTTAATTGTATAAACAAAATTGTAATTTACAAAAGTGGTATATATTTATAAAACAAAAAATACAAATATTTATGTAACAAACTTTAAGTAAATAAATTTACCTATAACGACTTCCTTTTTTACTTACCTCGAGTCTCCAATTATCAAAATAGTAAATGTTAACCGAACAAAGAACACCTTCGAAGAACTAAGGCATTAAAGTCATGAATAAAATATGACTGCCTTATTTTAAGATTTGTACTCCAAGAAAGGGTCAGCGTGGAACAATATACTTAAGCGTATATCGTAAAAAGAATGTCTGCCTTGAGCCCTCTGAGTGTGCGGCCTCACTGGATGCGCGGTGACTAGGGCCTAAGCCTAACGCGGGTGCGGTGGCCTGTGGCGGGCGGGCTCTGGCCGCAGTCCTGGCAGATTGATTGCTGCCCGCACACACAACTCTCAAAAATGAATAACCTCCTTATTATGAGCAAATTTCGTTATCTTACGATCGCTATGCGATGGGGTTAGGGTTTTATCACACCAATTGATCAACGTTGATCGACGATCGACCGACGTTGGTCGACTTTTTGGAATAGTAAAAATTATCAATCCACTTCGACTGTTCCATTTGTCCACTGATCGATCCATTGATCGATTGTCGGCCTTAAAACTCTAGCGGTCGCGGGTTCGATCCAGCGCAATGCAAATATTTGTGTGTCTGAGCATTGGTTTGGGTTTGTATTATATATGTATTTACACAGTATGTGTATTAATTGTCAAATACCCAAAGATAAGTATATCAGTATACTTTAGTGCTAGACGAGGCAGTGTCAATGAATGTTCAACAAATATTATGTTATAAAACTCAACAGGACTAGGTTCAAAACTCTTAGCCCAGTATTCTTATTTGTTGATGCAAGGATGTTGCATACAGCCGTAGATTCTTTAAGTATGGGAAGAACCAACTTCAAGATCTATTGTATTACCGAGAACACTGAATATGTATATGTGTGTGCGCTCGTAAATATCCACATATGTAAACACTTATACAGACGAAATGTGCCAATGCCACAGACATACATCTACATAGACAACGCAAGTGTCACGTATTGTATTGAAACCAAGCGTTCCGATTTTTAACACCTTTTGTAAAGTCACAGCTACTCCTATGACGCCGATGAAATCGATTATAAAGAATGATATCGATATTGTGAAATCGAGTTTCTAACAAACATACGCGGGGACAGAATCTGGCGGTGACCAACCTTGACGCTTATGCATTATGATGTTTAAACACAGATTAAAATGTTCCCAAATGGATGTGATTTTTTATGATTCTTTAAATCTCCTTTATCCCTTTTTATTTGTTTATTCAATAAGTTGATGTAGTGTTTGATTGGCGTCAAGTTACATTGCATCATAAATTAAATTACAGCAGGGCTGTGTCTGAACGAATAATTTTATAAAATGAAGGTAGCCCGATTTAGAAGGGTAATATAGTTGTGTAGGTGTCCATATGACTTTTCTTAAGACTTTCATTAATTGTAATATGTTTAATTTCCATGAGGTTGTTATTAAATTTTCTCATTTTACTTGTCATTTTCATACATTTACAATAACATTAATAAATTAAATCTCATAAAAGCTGATATCACTCGATTTAATAATCTCTCCAGCGGTAATGTATTAATCTACGGATTTATAAAAGCGCACAGATTATTCTGAAAATATTGTCAAAGCAAAAGCTTATATGCATTTCGATATTATCGTGGAGTATTGTTCATTAGACTAATTGCATTGTTTGATCACTTTGTTAATCTTTACTCATATTGTAAAGAGAAAATATTTTTGTACGTTTGTTTGTATATTTATATCTATACTAATATTATAAAGAGGAAACCTTTGTATTTTTGTATGTTTGTATTGAATAGGCTCAAAAACTACTAGACCGATTTCAAAATTTCTTTTACCATTACTTAGAGGGATTCTTCCGAATCCGTATAGACTACTTTTCATCCCGAAAATCCCGCGGGAATCGAAATTGCGCGGGTATTGCAACTGTTTTATTTTAACTTGATTTACCATAAGAAAACCGTTTTAACCAGTTGTAACCAGTGGCGCGTGCCATCTACTGATGGCAAAGTGTATATTTTATCTCAAAGTTTCCACAGGATCAGAAGAGATGCGGGTGAAATCGCGCTTACTTGCTTATAAATAAATAAAAGTACATGTCACAAAAGTAAGAGTCCATCCATTCTTTCAATATTTTCTCTTTCATGGCTTAAAACGCAAAAAACAGCCAATGGTTTAAATAAAACTAAACTATGACTTTATATTTTTGAGATTCCAGAAAACAATAATATTTATTGTAATTAAAAATATAGATAAAGTAGTTCCTGGTGTGTGCTGTCCCCAGCCTGTTATGTTTCATTTTGCCCAAAAACGAGTTAACTAATAATTTTTTTTGCATGTATAAAAAATAAACTGAATATCATAAACGCGAAAAGTATTTAAAAATAGTTAATACATAGGTATTGGGTATGAAGCCTTTATTTGACAACCGGCTGGTGTAGGGGTAACGTACATTGCCTTCTATGCCAGAGGTCCTGGGTTCGAATTCCGGCGGCGACGGATATTTGTGTGATGAACACAGATATTAGTCGTCAAGTCATGGACGTTTATATGTGTATTTAAGTTTATTTTCTAATAAAAAATATATATTTGTTCAATATGTATGTTTATATATTTCTTAAATATATTAGTTAACTAGTATCTATAACACAAGTTCTTTAAGAAACTTAATTTGGGCTAGATAATGTTGTGTTAGTGTCAGAAATATTTATTTATTTCTACTACTTTTTCATGGGTCTAAGCGCTGAGCTGATTCAGGTTTGAAATAAAAATATGTTTAAGCGCGGGGCAGATGATCATTTTTAAAAAGATATCTAAAAGTCGCGGGTAAAACTTGTGAATAAAAATATGAAAACCGGAATCGAAACAATAAAATAATTGGCTAAAAGCTTGTGTTATCGAACCCACAGTTTAACAAAAGTCAAAATGTTATGTAAGTCCCAGCCGAGCCAGATTGAAAATATGGTTTAAAGCCGAGGACTTCTGACGTATTTTACCAATGCAACCGAAGTCGCAACCAAGACAATGATTTTAAAATCCTTTATTCGTTATTTAAAATTGTGTTTCTGTATTTCCCAAACCCCTGTAAAAGCCCAAAACATTTTCATTCAAAGGTAAAAGCTGTAGTAAGCTTTCAAAGCCGTAAGTTCCAAACTAATGTTATTACACGTACAGCTGCGGCACGTGAACGGAAAAAATCCTTCTAGAGGATTTAGCCGAGGAATTTCCTAGCTGGAAGTATTATGCGGGTAATTCAATGAAACACTTCGAAAGTACGCGAGTTTCGGGAGGTGGCGCACTCGCTGGTCCCTATCGAACTCCGGCTTCTTACACTGTTTATCGCTGGAGTGGAACTTGCCAGTAGAAATCATTAGTGCTACATCCAATTAGTCAACGAAGGTTACTTCGTTGTTATCTATATCAGTGCATTTATTAAGTTTACTGAATTTTGAATTTTGATTTTATAAGTCGAAAATGTGAAACAATTTATTGAAATCCGACATAAAACTGATTGCGAAAAACATGCTTTTTTAAATGAATACATTCTGCCTGGAGCTTTCTTTCTGAGCTTTGTCCATATTAATCATGAAAACACTTTTAATGGGAATCGCTAACTGATTGAAAAAGCATATCCGCATACAGGATCATATTGAAATATTGTCTCTTTTGAGTTTTAACCTTACTAAGCTTTCATAACAATTTAATCAACAAGCGAATCTTTTAACGTTTCAACACTATTAGTCGCATCGAGACTTAGACATTTACTTTTAACAAAACACTAATTATGACTCCGAAAATGTTTTAGTGAACTTAAAGTATTGTTATTTTTACCTTTTTTTTTTTCGATCGATAAAAAACATAGTTCTAATATTAGGGCACAACTAATATAACTTATTTAATTAGATATTAATTATTATACATATATGTATAGAAAACACAATCATCCCTGCTAATATTATAAATGTGAAAGTTTGGGTGATTCGATGATAGTCATACTGTACAGTCTAGAATAACACATAGACTACTTTTTATTTAGAAATCCGCATTAAACCGCGTGAAACAGTAGTTAATAATTAATAACGCAAACCACCTCGAACGTAACCTGAATAGATTACAACTCATGCGCAAATCAGATGTCAGTGCTCAATACCAGTCCTAGAACAAAGCTTTGACACAAGCAATACAGTCCTCAGATTGTCAAATGGCTTCACAAGTGGTGGAGTTCTAACTTGCTTGACACAAACAAAGCACTTCAGTAATAGCTTAAATGGGCTTTGTAAGCTACAATTATTGTGCTACACATTGCTCATTGGAGTTGCACACTTTATCTACGCATTTCAAATTCTAAGTAGAATCATCAACTCCGTTGTTAATTCTAGTATCAATATGTTCAGAACTGTAATGCCATGGTCATTAACCTTTGAAAACAAATATTTAAAAAATGTGTTTTCTTTTTTGTTTCATACCACAGAACCAGTGCTCAATCTGGATGTATTTCAAAAAAAAATAACTAAATCTCTGTTCTTGATTTTCTAAATATATTCAACGATATTCTGTGGAATCAAAAAGTAATTAATAAAAGACCGGCAAATTAAAACTCTGACAGCTTAAAGTTCCGAATAACTAATTACTTTGAGTCTTCTTAGTCGATGTTATTTCATTATACATAAATTAACAGTATCTTGGTTTGTTCCTGTTACGCAAATTGCGTGGGTACAGCTCAGGAATAAGACGAATTAAATCTTTTTGTTGAAAAATCTTCAAAAAACATTCAGTATGCAAACACGTTCGGCCTAGTCAGTACTAGAATGGGTGATCGCCGACCATTTATTTCTCACGATGTCTTTCATGTATAACGACAGCACGAGGCAGTCGGTACCAATGAACAGTAGTATTTGTTTACTGTGTACAGTAGGCCGATTCTCTTAATAAAAAGTGAACGTACGCGCGTCAAGAGAACGTTGCAGTGCAGTTGACGCGCAGGATAAATTTGGTAATCTCTTATTCCAAACTCTGAACGTCGACTGCACGTCGACTTCACTTCAATTGCACGTCAACGTCGAGTTCAATGATTGTGATTGATGCTTAATAAACCATAAAATAGTGCGTAAGCAGCTGAAACAAGAATGAATACTGAACCAAAAGGAACGAAAACCGTCAATGCGCATGTCTTCTTGTCTCGAAAGTTGACATGAAGTGCCAAAATATATGTCAGTGGTAGGTAAGTAAATAAACCGAGGGAGATTTAAAGTTTACTAAAAACAAATCGATTTTCTATTTCAAAGGTGATTTCAATAAACAATTTAAGATTAAAATTTTACATAGCTGTCGAAATTCACTTTTCATACTAATTTCAGAAGTCTTTCAATAGAAAAACTGTATCTACGAGGCAATTTGAAATACTTGTAGAATCTCTACATAAAGATTTCTCTACATAAAGATTTTCTCTACATAAAGATTTAGCGCTCGGCCGACTGAAAAGTAGAGATGCGCGGCAGTGTAGCAAGCAGCTATGGCAAGAAATAGCCAATGCAGAAGAAAGGTCTCCCGCTGCTTTATCTCAGATTGCAGATGCCATTTCTACAATCGCCCAAGCACAAACAAAAATAGCAGTAACAATTTACAGCAAAGGTATATAAAATTTACAATCATAATCTTTTCATTTTCCACAAATGTACCTACTTAAACTTTTTATATGTTTCAGGTCAAAAGGTGGTGGTGACACTGGTGACTAAAAAATTAATGTTGTTGGTTTTCTTTAAAATATGATTATTTATTTAAGTTGCTTCCAATAAAACAAATATATTTTCTATTAAAGCTTTTTATTTAACAACAGAACGTCCTACACGTAGGTATTTAGTCAGGAGGAGGAATTTGATCTACACAGGTCAATCATATGTTCCTATTGGACCACAGGGCATTTATGAGAGATCTCTGAACAGCGTTCCGTGCACCAAGTCTATATTTCGGGAAGCTTGTGGTAATTCAATGTCTTTCCGAATGCTGGCTTCAACGTATGTACTGCCCAAAATGTTTCGTCTTGTCTGAACTGCAATGTTATGCAAAACTGCACATGCATTGATCAATTTTGCAGCAAACACTGGGTGATAGTGTAGGCATCTTGCCACCAGACAGCATCTAAAAATGTTCAAACAGATTTATATTCTGAATACAAAATTATCTTTATTGTTGATGAATTATGTACCTATTAAGTATTTATTGACTTGCCTATATCTAGCCTTAAGAACACCTATGCAACGTTCAACAGTATTACGAGCAGTCACATGCATTCCATAATAAAGTGCCTCTGGAGTAGCTGGGGTAGCATTTAAATAAGGTGTCATTAAGGTTTTTCTTAAGAGATAACCACTGTCACCTATAAACATAAAATCATTTTAAAGAAGTGTTCATCCACATCTCATTTCAAAATGTACCTTAATCTTAGCGAACTTTGATGAGATCTCTCCCTGAAGGTATATGACTCTCCAATTAATGAAAGGACGATGCTCACATATTATACCAAATTTAAGTCTATAATAAAGAATCATGTTATTAAATTTCACCTTTAAATGTTTTGTCATTGCTGAGAAAGATTGAGATGCCCAATACCGAAATTTTCAATCCGTCCGTTTTAAATATTAAACAATACTTATTCTGCTTACCTAGTACGTATATTTGTTCCCCTTCATCAAATAGGGAATTCAAATAGGAATTCAAGGGATGATTAGTCCATATAGTGGAATCATGCATTGATCCAGGATTGCTAGGATCTATGCACAGTATTTTCAAGTCTGCATCACATATCTTTAAGAAATGTTAAGCATTTGGACTGAATCTGAAAATAAAACGGTCTTAGTTTTAAGTCTTAAATAAGCAGGATTTAAAATATGTTTAATATCGCTTACCCTTATCTAGTCTATAATTTTTTATATATAGTGCATCATTATTATCTCGTCGCCGTCTTAGCCTCGCTGGACTTGCATCTTCAGCGTGGCTTATTTCCAAAATGTGCCAAGCCAAATGAAAACTCATTTTTAATACACAAAATTTAGAGAAAAGTTGGTGAAAGTTCCTTCACATAAACTGCGAAACTGCGTCTTGTTTACGTCGAAAACACTGCGAGATTTGACATTTCTCGTAAGTAAAAAAATATGGGAATACGGAATAACTGCGACGTGACTGCAACGTAACTGCGAACTAATTTAAGCGACTACCATTTTTGGTTTTCTTGCAGTTGAGTCGACGTTGACGCGCAGTTGACGCGGTTACTCAAATATCATTTAAGGGAATACCGATTTGATATACTTTTGACGTATTTTCGACGCGACGTTGCAGTGCAGTTGCAGTTTTGTTAAGAGAATCGGGCCACAGGTCTGTCAAATGTTATGTCAGCACCCAGCAGTAAGCCAGCTAAGTGTTTTACGGCCTAAACCTTATCACTACCCACGGCTCATGGCCCTGCAATGAGTTAAGTCAAAAGGGTTAAGTAAATTTAGTTATTAAAAAAATTAAAAACCCTGGTATACTTATCCATAAATTAGCTATTTTCGATATGAATGCTGACAAAACCCATCTATCTGTAGGATAGCGAGCCACAAAACTATCTACTCATCGTTCCAATCCCATCTTTCCCAGATTATCTCTTATTTGTACCATAAAACAACCTTTCTATAAATTCTGCCGAGATCCCTCCTGCCGTCCACTTACCCATAGTAACTATAGTAGAAACACTGAACGACGATGTGGCATAAACGATGTGTTCAATTAGAGGATGTCATGTGGCGGGTAAATGTTTGTAGTGTGTACTTCAATAAAAGCAGTTTCTCTTAACAGAATCGGTGCGCGTAGCGAGCGACTCGGACCAAATGAGATTAGCCGCGGCCGCAGCGTAGCCGCGCGCAGCAGTAGGCCGATTCTCTTAATAAAAAGTGAACGTACGCGCGTCAAGAGAACGTTGCAGTGCAGTTGACGCGTAGGATAAATTTGGTAATCTCTTATTTCAAACTCTGAACGTCGACTGCACGTCGACTTCACTTCAACTGCACGTCAACGTCGAGTGATTGATGCTTAAGAAACCATAAAATAGTGCGTAAGCAGCTGAAATTAGAATGAATACTGAACCAAAAGGAATGAAAACCGTCAATGCGCATGTCTTCTTGTCTCGAAAGTTGACATGAAGTGCCAAAATATATGTCAGTGGTAGGTAAGTAAATAAACCGAGGGAGATTTAAAGTTTACTAAAAACAAATCGATTTTCTATTTCAAAGGTGATTTCAATAAACAATTTAAGATTAAAATTTTACATAGCTGTCGAAATTCACTTTTCATACTAATTTCAGAAGTATTTCAATAGAAAAACTGTATCTACGAGGCAATTTGAAATACTTGTAGAATCTCTATATAAAGATTTCTCTACATAAAGATTCTCTCTACATAAAGATTTAGTGCTCGGCCGACTGAAAAGTAGAGATGCGCGGCATTGTAGCAAGCAGCTATGGCAAGAAATAGCCAATCCAGAAGAAAGGTCTCCCGCTGCTCTATCTCAGATTGCAGATGCCATTTCTACAATCGCCCAAGCACAAACAAAAATAGCAGTAACAATTTACAGCAAAGGTATATAAAATTTTCAATCATAATCTTTTCATTTTCCACAAATGTACCTACTTAAACTTTTCATATGTTTCAGATCAAAAGGTGGTGACACTGGAGACTAAAAAATGAATGTTGTTGGTTTTCTTTAAAATATTATTATTTATTTAAGTTGCTTCCAATAAAACAAATATATTTTCTATTAAAGCTTTTTATTTAACAACAGAACGTCCTACACGTAGGTATTTAGTCAGGAGGAGGTATTTGATCTACACAGGTCAATCATATGTTCCTATTGGACCACAGGGCATTTATGAGAGATCTCTGTACAGCGTTCCGTGCACCAAGTCTATATTTCGGGAAGCTTGTGGTAATTCAATGTCTTTCCGAATTCTGGCTTCAACGTATGTACTGCCCAAAATGTTTCGTCTTGTCTGAACTGCAATGTTATGCAAAACTGCACATGCATTGACCAATTTTGCAGCAAACACTGTGTGATAGTGTAGGCATCTTGCCACCAGACAGCATCTAAAAATGTTCAAACAGATTTATATTCTGAATACAAAATTATCTTTATTGTTGATGAATTATGTAGCTATTAAGTATTTATTGACTTGCCTATATCTAGCCTTAAGAACACCTATGCAACGTTCAACAGTATTACGAGCAGTCACATGCATTCCATAATAAAGTGCCTCTGGAGTAGCTGGGGTAGCATTTAAATGAGGTGTCATTAAGGGTTTTCTTAAGAGATAACCACTGTCACCTATAAACATAAAATCATTTTAAAGAAGTGTTCATCCACATCTCATTTCAAAATGTACCTTAATCTTAGCGAACTTTGATGAGATCTCTCCCCGAAGGTATATGACTCTCCAATTGATGAAAGGACGATGCTCACATATTATACCAAATTTAAGTCATTATAATGAAGAATCATGTTATTAAATTTCACCTTCAAATGTTTTGTCATTGCTGAGAAAGATTGAGATGGCCAACACCGAAATTTCGTTCCGTCGTTTTAAATATTAAACAATACTTTTCTGCTTACCTAGTAGGTATATTTGTTCCCCTTCATCAAATAGGGAATTCAAATAGGAATTCGAGGGATGATTCGTCCATATAGTGAAATCATGCATTGATCCAGGATTGCTAGGATCTATGCACAGTATTTTTAAGTCTGCATCACATATCTTTAAGAAATGTTAAGCATTTGGACTAAATCTGGAAATGAAACGGTCTTAGTTTTAAGTCTTAAATAAGCAGGATTTAAAATATGTTTAATATCGCTTACCCTTATCTAGTCTATAATTTTTTATAAATAGTGCATCATTATTATCTCGTCGCCGTCTTAGCTCCCTGGACGTGCATCTTCAGCGTGGCTTATTTCTAAAATGTGCCAAGCCAAATGAAAACTCATTTTTTATACACAAAATTTAGAGAAAAGTTTGTAAAAGTTCCTTCACATAAACTGCGAAACTGCGTCTTGTTTACGTCGAAAACACTGCGAGATTTGACATTTCTCGTAAGTAAAAAAATATGGGAATACGGAATCACTGCGACTTGACTGCAACGTAACTGCGAACTAATTTAAGCGACTACCATTTTTTGGTTTTCTTGCAGTTAAGTCGACGTTGACGCGCAGTTGACGCGGTTACTCAAATATCATTTAAGGGAATACCGATTTGATATATTTTTGACATATTTTCGACGCGACGTTGCAGTGCAGTTGCAGTTTTGTTAAGAGAATCGCGGACGCCGGGCGGGGCGAGGGCGGGGCGGGATGGTATCATATCAATAAACGGTTAGAGTTGATACACTTGTATGTGGGATCAACACTAACAGTTTATTGATATGTTGAAAATTGACGAGGAGGTGCGTCGCACACTATACCCCCCGGTAATTTTAATAAAAAATATACACAAAAGTTTTTCTTACAAATAAAGATTATAAATTAAATAACGTGTATTTGAAATTAAATTACATATAATTTTCTGAAGAAGTAACTATAATTTTAATAAACGTGAAAGCTTTATTAAAATTATAGTTACAAGCTATTTAACTTATTAACTAACTTAGCATTATTGACAAAACATGGGCGACATAAGGAAATTTACATTTTTGATAATATTTTTTATAAAATATAATATGACATGACGATATATAAACATTTTACCTATACATATAAAGAATATTCAAAAGTTCAAAAATAAAAATATATAATAATACTTTTGATTCTGATTTAATTCCAACCTTCAGTGGACGCGGTCCGCTGCTAGTTCACACGAATACCAAATTCGAGTTATATTTCATACTCCAATAAGTATGTCATTTAATATTATTTTAATTTTTCATGTATAGTAATATTTTTAAGCGATAAAATCATAGTAAACAGATTAGACTTCTATTCTCAACGAAAATATTTAAAAAAATTATCAATCAATTATTGGCAATAAATCTTGTCGCAATAAAAATAATATCCTAAAATAAATTAAATATATTTAATGTAATTATATTAGTATTAGTGAGTTTACTTCATGTAGATCAGCAAGTAAATAAGTATAAATCATAATATAATTTTCTATAACATAATAGAATTTGTATAATATGATAATAAATCAATTTATTTTCTCATCACAATAATGTTTACATATAGGCAATTAATCTATTATAATATTTTTATTTACAATATTGTTATTGTATTGTGTGAGACTGGTGCCTAAGCTAGGCTCATAGTATAAGTTTATTTGGTACAAATATGAGTAAGTGATGTGCTGATGGCATTGGTTGCTGGTATAGTGTGACGACATGGTAGGCCGGCGCCTTAGCGTCATGGACCTACTGCCCGCACCGCGGTGGTAGTGGCTGCTCTGTGGGCCAGGTGATCCCACCGCCCGCGCCCCGTGCCCGCCCCGCGCTCCCCTCATTTTTATTGGACATGAAATTAAATCAGGCCGCAGCCGCAAGTATACTTTTGCTAACGAACCGACTAATACGATGAGCGACCTAACCCGTAATGTCACAAAACGAAAACGAAGAAAAAAAACGTCACGATTCTCTTAATATTGCATCAGCTTCTCAGTCAGTTGATAATATGCCTGCATTGTTAAATGTGACTCAGTAAAAGGTAACATGTAGAACAAAGTAAAACATAAGCGAAATTAGAATAAGATTCTATGGCACACATTCGTTCTATTTGAAAAAATAGTGCATAAAAATAAATCTATGCCAATATAAAGTAAAATGAATAAATAAAGTCCATGATTCTGTTAGTGAACAATATTTGATTGAAACAAAAATAGAATCTTCGACATGCTCAAACATCAAGGTAAGAACACGTTCAACTTTTATAAGTATGGTTCAAGCGTCTTTTTTTAATTAAACAGCAAGATACTAAACCCTATTGCCTTCAATCTCACCTGATGACAGCAAAGGATTGCCCGTTTATCGAACACTGCCGCAAGACATCACCGTCTGCGGTCATATTTGGCGGCACACTTTATATGACAGTTATTGGTCACTCCAATTGGCCTCCATCAATACTCGCTTATTGACCAAAATAGTATTTATCCTCAAAAAAATATATTGGCAAAACCTTCGTGTATATCAAAGCTTAAAGTTACTTTAGCACAAGCTGGAATACACGTCGGGTCCAGAAAAACTGAAAATTAAAATCACGGCCGGTGCAGGGTCGACACGAACTTTGTTCCGCAAACTAAAAAAATCTTGTTTCGGACAGCTGAACTCAAATGTTTGCAATGGATTATTTTCGAAATTGAAAAAACTGTTCGAAGCTTTATTCGTTATTTCCTGTAAAATTTAGATGAGGAACAGTTTCGTATGTTTTCAGTGAAGCTTAATAAACCGGTAAAGTTTCGAATTTCGAATTTTTGTTATTCTATTATCTTGCCAGCTGTTCTGTTCCCGTGTGAATCCCGATGCAGAGGAAAGTATTTTACAGGGTAAACAATGTGCAATATTGCAACTCAAGTTGGCTAACTATTCAGCGTGAATGATTAACAAACATACATTCGTCTATCCTCAAAACTTTCAAGATAATTAATCGCATTAACTTCACAGAATCTGCCGGTGCTTTGTCAAGTCTAGGGCTTAAGGTGATTTTTTAATTTTTGACGCACACTGCCTAATCAGCTATTATTTAAAAAAAAAAAGTTTGGCGCTGGAAATAGGCTGGACAGTGCTTTGTACGCAGCTGGACACGCTTCACTAAGCTTTAGCAGGTAACCGGCAGAATTTTGAGAAAATCAAAGTATTATTTTCCCCAAATTCTACATATAATTAATATAGCAAGGTCTCTGAGACTGCCTCACAGTATTTGCAGTACAAAAAAGTAAAATATAAAAATTTTCCAACCTCCGATGCACCAGTCCACCTCCCACTTGTCAGTTTTCAGAGATGAGAGGAGTTCACCTCCTCTCTTTACAATTTTCATGCACGGTGTTAGAACTGGCTGAGATCCAATCTTAAGTTAAGGCTTGAACCTCGATGTGTGGAATGCGATGTTCTTGTAATAGACATGTTACTGTAAGCGGCACGCAGTAACCGCAGTTGGCTGGCGTTTTGATTATCCATGGTTTTCTTCGCTATAATAATATTATTAGGATGTTTCAAGCTTTTTTTAGTGTATTTTAAATAAAAACTAGGAAATTAAATAGCACTTTTATAAGAAAGATAAGTAAACATGTTTAGTTAGCTCTTTCATAAAAAAGTAAACACTCTTATTTTGAGAAAGTTTGTAACAGGTTTTACTCGAAATGCTTTCAACGTTCATTATTTCAGATTTTTACTTCTCCTACGTTTGCTAACTCAATTTTTGATTCAATGGAAATAGCTCAGAACTACAAAATTATATTGACAAACAAATTCAGGCTTTTGGATTTGCTTAGAATTTGCATCGAAGTTAAGATACGTATTCATAATTAATCGAACGTATGATGAATACAAATGTAAATAAACTAGTTCAGCGACTGAACGGAGCGCCTCTTTGATTGAAGGGGTTCTTCGCAGTCCCAGGATGCCTCTACTGCACTCAATCAAAGTTTATTCCTTTCAATCAATCTGAAGGAGGAGACTTCCTTTTTATCTATCTCGTTATCTCGCGGCGAGGTCGCACTAGTGCGCAATTTTGCATTTATCAAATAAAGCGCGAATTATCTATAGATGGCTTTAGATACTCGAGGTGTTGGGTGGCAATCGTCAAAATCTTTCGTTAAGTGAGTGGATGATATCAGTATTATGGCTCTATAGAGGGAGGCGTAACATATTTTTGTCTAGTCTAATCGATTAATCTGGTATTGTAATTACACTCGTGATTGTTCAAGAGGTATTCAGTGCCGTTTGCCGAACTCACGAATATACTGAATTAAACACGTTACGCTGCGTACTCCTCTTTAGAAACAGATGGAGATGATTAATCAACTGACTTCCTAAAAAGGAGGAGGTTCTCGATTCGTCTCTATGTTTTTTATTGCGTCTTTGTTACACGATATTTTGGAAAATCATGCATCAATTTTGAAAATTGTTGTTTCATATGGCATAGGATACTTCATGATTGATCCCATATAAATTTCATCGAAATCAGTTAGGTACTTCATTGAACATTTCATACTTTTGAAAAAATATGTATGATTTTGGAGATGATGACATTCTCAACTCAGCTAAAGTTTTGACGTGAAGTCGGATTTTTTAATGCTCTGAATTCGTTAGTTATGTCACATAACTTTCAACTTGAGGTATCCCAACTCAATTAATATTAAATTAAATAGTCATTAAGGTGTCTGATAATTATTGTAATAAGTTTTGTTGAAAGTTAATTTGAAATTTCATTAAGAGGTACATAAATATAACTTTGATACCTCGGACTCGAGCGATCCCGACAAGTAATGGTATTTTTTTCTATTCTAAACCAGATATCATAAATATTTATTCGGGTAGGGGTTAATATTTTTGTGATGAACTGAGAATGATAAGATGAAATGAAACCAAGTCTAGAATATTTTGTGTATTTCTATGATTAATAAAATCTAATACATACATTTATGTATTTCTAAACTTGATTTATGAATAATATAATGTTTATAAAAGTTTTTGTGGACATAAGAAAAATCTTGGTTCTGATAATACCCGATTAATCATAAATTTATTGATAATATTACAATTAAATTGTAGGAATATAATAAATAATAAAAAAATAATGAAAGAGAAACAAGAAAAGATTAAATATAATTAAATTAAAAATAACAATTGTAATACCTAATAATATACACATACATACTTATTTATTTAAAAAAAAATAACACCATGACTAGCAAACTAAAATAAGACAATATTATGAGGATAAACAATCAAAGTCCACTTTTACATGTGCAACAAGACAGGCAGGCCAGACGAGGAGATAGGAGATTAAGTTATCTGGTATTATCCGTTATTTACCGTACTTAGTCGGAATTTTGAGCAATTATCAAACAACACGACGAGTGCCGTAGATATTGTACAGCCGAGGAGGCTTCACGTGATAATCTGATAATCCGACGCCGGGCGGGGGAGCCTCGGGAGAACGCATGATCCAATTAGGCGCGAGAAAGCCAATTCGAATCCCGAAGTCCTGACTTACTTCACACCTCGCCATCTTAGCACCTTCCTAGCGTCGATCAAGAGTATCGTTGGTCAACTGTAAAGAGTGTGGTGCTGGCGTTACATTCAGTTATGTTTCTATCAACTCGAGGCACAAGTTTATACTTTTCAACCGACTTCCAAAAAAGGAGGAGGTTCTCAATTCGTCTGTATGCTTTTTTTTTGTTACACGATATTTCGGTCAATTATGAAATTCTTGGATTTTGAAAATTCTTGTTTCATATGATAGAAGATCCTTCATGGTTGGTCCCATATAAATTTTATCGAAATCTTCATTGAAAACTTAACATTTTTGAAAAAATATGTATGATTTCTGAGAATGTTGATGACATTATAGCTCAGCAAAACTTTTGACATGAAGTCGGTTCTTTTAATGCTCTGCATTCGTTGATTATTTCAAAATATCTAATATATCTATTTATTGCTTATAAATAGATAATGTTCTTTAAAAAAAACATACAAATATGAACCCTGCAAAACTTTGAAGCCAAAGAGACGGGCAACGTAGATTTAAGCAGCAAACCTTAAGCCAATGAGAAAAACTACTTGCCGTGCATAGCCGGTGAACTCGTTGAAGCAACGCAGTGTTTGATGGAGTCCAGATTTGCAACTGTAAGTATGCAGTGGCAAACGCCATCCACATCAATCACGACGACGTACCCATCACGTGTCTAGGATTTTGTTAAGCCAAGCCGCCGCTGAGCTGCTCGAAACGCATCAAGACGGACTGGAGTGGATACCGGCATCCTTTAGTTTAATTGATCAAACTTTGTTACGATCTTCTAAATTGATAAATTTAAATAGTATGGGTCTTGATTTTTTTTTGTAGTCGACTCCAAGTCGCTGTTTATGGTAGAAGCTGTTTTGAGTGTTAAAGACAAGCTTAATTTTTTCAAATATAAGAAGGATATAACGTGTGAGATCGCTGCTCTCCTCGTGTACAGCTTCTGGGACTCCGAGTAGAAGAAATATCTTGTAACGTCTGGCCATATTCAACTTATCGCACTCCATGGTGAGAAAGTCCGAATGACTTTGCAAATTTTGCAGTGTTGCTTCGAGATATCGTCTGTAATCCGGTGGTGAAAATTGTATACTCAATACCCTTAGCAAAGCAAAAATATTTTACATCTTCGAGACGCTCCTTTATTTCTTCCATTTTGGTGTAGTGCTTGAAATTGATAATGTTTTTTTAGAATTGTGAAAATGGTGGGTATTTGGTAATAAACCACTTTATCATAAAATAAATTGGCACGTTTTGATTTGTTTGTATTCCAATTAATTAAAATGTTAGCTATGTATAGCTCTGTAAACTCGTTCTACTACCTTCAAAAATTATTTGTAAACTTGTCTACAGTATAACATTTTCTTTGAACAGAAGATCCTTACTATGATGGCTGTTTCCGTCCTATACAGTCTAGTATCAAACTGTTTGAATATGCACCCACTGTACTCTACAATAACAAAACAGATTAGCTGCACCTAGAATTGAATCGAAGCAACTCTACAGATTATATAACGAGTCACTGATCACTTGATTTATGCGACGATTGAAAGATCGGTGTCTTCCTCCCGTCGTTGTGCCATTATTCAGTTAATGTGCATGTTTTTCAATTTTGTAGTGAATATACTTACGTTTATATCAATATTTATATCAATAGGTAAATAAAATCCAAATAAACGATTGCAGTTAACTTATTCTTAAATCAAAGAATATATGTGTAAGCAATTGAATACCTAACAATTGTAATGTAACGATTATATCTATAAATAATAACAGAGGTTTTGTTGGCATTTTTGCTCTTTCTCTTTGTCACTGTAGTAGTCTCTCTCCATCATTTTAATACCTCCAAATTTGTCAAATGTGACATCAGATGGTTTTATAGCCTTTGGTTTTCTGCCTTCCCCATAAGGAATACAGGCGTGAAGTCATGTATGTATATTTATAAATAATTATTACCTTGTAATATATATATATATTACATTCGTACACAATAATACTCGTTTAAGAAGCAGGTAAGTAGAAAAGATGAAATTGATGCCGGGTAGGGATATAAGTATTTATTTTATTCGCAAATACAGGGTTGTTTTTTTGTCACCATCCAAAATTAAATGTTAGTTTCTTTGATACGACATAAACGTACCTACATATTTGTTTTAGCGTCGCTCAGTACAAAAAAGTAGAAATAAAGAACCACAAACTTTTTAAATAATAGTCGCTATTCATGAACGTAGCTACTACGAAGCGGCATTTCATTGATAATACTACGACGTAGTACTACAACATGTTTTGTAGTAGCGCGTAGTCGTCTTTATTTTAATGGTACTTTAGAGTGACCATGGTTTGCTTAATATTTTAGCGGATATATTTAGTATTTTTTTTATCTTTTTTTGCATAAATACCTTCTATAACGTGGATTAAGAACCAGAGAAGCGTAACATAAAATAATTACTTCACAGGAGAGCCGAAAAACATCTGAAATTTACCTACCATCATATTGAAACTATTTTAAGGCAAAATCTATAGTTTATAGATACCCGATAACTAGTAATCAAATAAAGCTTTATTTATCGGCTACAGAATAGTAAGACTTTTTGGGCAAATAAGAAAAGATTTTATTACAAATTAGTTTATTAATCAAAAAATGGTTCACATACGTCATTTTGACTGTTACATAAATTAAAAAAATAAAATACAACGGAACTTCCGTTAAAATGGCTTTAAAATTAAGTTCTCATAAGCAGTAACGGTATTTTATGCTTATTTGGCACAAAACAAACCTAGCAAACCTTATGTAATCAAACTTTCTGTGCTTAAAACGTATGACAAGATACGTTATTTGAACGATTACATTCAAGATATTATTGGTGTCCTATTCGCTCTGTGAGTCGAGGTACGCTTGCTGCGCTTGTAACTTTAAAAAAATAATGATGTCAAGAATATTTTAAGTAGAGACACTTCATTTTGGCAGTAAACAAAACTCACTTTTCTTATATGTTATTTTTGTATTAATCAATCTACACATATCAACGTTCCAATTTTGGCATATAAAAATATGGGGATTAAAAACCGAATGGCGAGATTTTATTTTTTCTTTTTACCATACGCTACTCTGGTTCTTAAGTCGCGATAAATGACACATATTGTGTAAAAAAAATTTGGCCATGACGACAAAACAACCCTGTATATAAAAACTTGCTGCAATGCCATTTACTTAGTCTTACGATATATCCGAGCTTCTATTAAGCGTCAGTTAGAGAACTGTTGTTAATGTTCTAACTGACTTGGTTATGTCACTTGTCTCCTCTCTACTTCAAGTCAAATTACGACCGCGCCGCTAATTGTAGGTTTGATGTTCATTGTATTTAGCATCCTCTACAAGGCGTCTATACAATATTCTTTTTACTATAAGGTTTTAGTTGCACCAATTCAAACAGAATACTTCATATCGCTAAGTTGTCATCCCACCCGAAATTTTTGATAAAACAAGAGTTTACCACCTGCACCCTGCTTGTCTTCCCGGGCATACTGTAAAATTCAGTTAAGAGACAGAGGTTTTATTGACGTTTTCGTAGCCGACAGGCTGACCCCCGGTCACTGCATTAGTCTTTTTCCATCAGTATAATGCCTCAAAATTTGTCAAACGTGACATCAGATGGTTTTATAGCCCTTGGTATTCTGCCTTCCTCATAAGGGATACAGGTGTGAAGCTATGTTTAAAAAACTTAATATTCACATTTCAATAACGCAACTATCAGTTGAAATAATAATAGTAAGGCTTAGATACGTAATGTAATTCCGCTAATCCAACACCTTGGAAACGTACAGCAAAAGTAAATATCTGATTGATAACATTATTCATTGATACTTACATACATACATACTCACGCCTGTATCCCTTATGGGGTAGGCGGAACACCACTAGTTATAAGACCGTTTGATGTTACGTTTGAAAAATGACGTAATATAATGATGGATAGAGGCTATTGCAGTGACAGGGGGTCAGCTTATCGCCCACAAAAATTCCAATAAAACCTAAATAAGGTAATCTTATTTATAATTAAAATTGGTACAAGTAAAACATTCGGGCCCGAAGCGACGTATATAAAATTTTATTATAGCCTCGATATTTAAGGCAATACTCATATAAAAAATCCTATAAATAACTTACATTTCACCTTTGGGATTCCAAAGACAATATTGTCTGGAAAACGTTTGACCCCCGATAAATCGTTTTCTGCTTTCCTTGTCTGCCTTATTGCATTGCAATGTAGCTATCTCTCTCACTCATCGCAACCAATTTTCAAAGCGTAATGGAGAGGAATGTAGTTCCCAGAGTGACGTAAATAAGTGCCGAAAGATGTAATCGGAGCCTCTTTTATTTATTTTACTTTTTTCGATTTATGGGACATCGCCTAAAGTTGGATGGAAGCCATTAACAATGAAAGTTTATGAATATTTGAGATTTGCCGCAAATAGTGTCGCGGACCTTTTTATTCAATGGATATTTAGCTCATGAAATACAGTTTTCAATGTTTTTTATTCTTTTGATTTCAGTCCCCTGAAACAACACACCATAACTCTACTAACTTTACATGTAACATCCTGCCAAAGGTCAAGTTACGACGTGGCTTACTTAAATATAATCACTCTTGGTAAGCTTGTACGTAAAATCCATTTTTTTAGAAAATGACTCGAAGAAGAAGTTTTCTGTATAATGCCGAGAATTCACTCTCTGTTAATTTTTTCAAATACGTCATTATGAAATTGAAATACAGATTTTTATTTTTTCTATTTGTAATAACACAAATGTCAGAAAACGGCACCATTAAAAATGTACAGTTACATTTTCAAAAAGAGATTAAATTCCTAAGATTATATGGAGTTTGGTATATTTTCTTTGTGAGCTAAGATTTTGTTTAAGATTAAATTGAAACGGAATGTTCGCCTCTAATAATTTATTTATGAAACTGACAACGTAAAAGAGACATTCAAAAACCTAGCTTGTTGCGGGAGCTAGGCCAGGCAATTGAAAGGCGCGTTATCCTGTTACCGTGCGTCGTTAGAAAACTGACCATTCCGGGGCTTTACGACAATGGCGACATTCGGCGACAACGCGTTACCAGAACATCGCCATAACTGAAAGCTATTGAATCGTTCCCCCGGCCGACGCTGAGGCTTGCCTAAACTGCTGATACCTCAAATAAAAATGTACAACATTCATGAAATTTAATTCGAAATATTGCTAGTTTAAGCTTTTATCTGCTGCAATCATTGCAGAGTACTCGGTCTGTAAACGTTTGCAGCGAGCTGTGAAGGAGCTTCATATTTTATTTTTGAATCTCTTCAGAATTCAGGAAATAGATAAACAAATTTGTCTTTGCTGACTTTAATCGGCGGAACATAGCGAAGTGAAAATGTTGTGAAATTACCGTTTTGCACTGTGTTTGTAATTTTATTAATATTAGTTTGGATAAAAGCTTAATATAGAAAGGATGATATGTAGGGAGACATGTAGCACCCCAGCCAAGGTGCGCCCTCGCTTTTCGTTGTCATTGCTTACTCCGCGATGACTTTTTACTTATTTTATTTTATTTATTTTTCATTAAAGTTTCAACTATTACTTTCTGTTAAGTCAAAAGTAAACAATTTCAATGTTTTTATTTTCCGTCGAACCATTTGGCATTTCCATACATTGCGCTATCTGCCATTTATAGACATTTTGTGACCGACAGTTGGTTTTCATATTTCTTCCAAAAACATAAATTTTGTCTCGATATTTGATAACTCGTCATATTGAAATACTTGACGCTGTCGTAGGATTCCTGTAAATGCTAAGATTTTTAATATTCGTTCGTAGAACTCGTCGCACAAGTATTTCATATCCTGGATTCATCACTGCAATAGTTGAAACTCACACGTTTTCGCCCCGGAGAAGTAATTTTTAATGGAATCTCTGAATTAGACTCGATATCAATAGTTTGTAAACTCGATACTGGTTAATTTTCTGTTTCTTTTCGTTTAATTCTCAATATAGCTAAGGAAAGAGTAACAGAAACCACTTAATCCCAAACAAAATTGGCTTTAATACAAACTTTAACGTACATATCCTTACGAGCTTTTGCGACAACGGTTGCATTTCCTTGTCAGAGGTGGCGAGGCGCGCGAGCCGGCATAATGGCCGCTTAGTGCCGGCGGTGCTCGCTCCCGTCTAGCCCTGCATAGCATCAGTACCAGCAGTACCAGATGACCCTATTTGCTTGAAATCCTACCAGACATTCCTATCAGACTATCCACTCCACTCCACCAATATCCAATTAATTATTAAGCTTCGGTTGATACAATTTGCGAGTAAACTTAATGACGATAACGATGTGGGAAGCATACCACAAACTGACAGTTAGGGATTGAATATCGAAACTGACCATTCATCATTAACAACGAAACATTATTAGTCTGTGCTCACTGACTCCAGCTCGGATAATCCTCGGATGATTCTAAAATCAATTACAGCATCTCAGTTAAATGCATGAATATAATAATTTAATTATAATATCATTTATCCATGCATGATACTGGAATAAAAAATGGATAGGATTTTATGCCAAACTCAAAATGTTTTATTTAAAATGGCAGAAAGAAATCTAAAATTGTATTTTATGTTTTGCTTTCGAATGAATGAATTTTTATGTTTTTTTATGAAGGAGGCACATATCCAATTTAAACATGCCAAACAATATTTTTTGGCGATATAATGGCATTTTATTACGATAAATCATTTCATAATTTCGCCATTTCCTTTAATATTATAATATACCAACTAATGAAACGAAAAGTATTTAGTTTTCTAAGTGGATTAAAAGCTGCTATCCTTGTCTAGCTTATTGCCTAGAAGGGGATAAGCTGGCATATCTGAGTGGTATCACGGGATACGAAGCCCCGCAGTGCCCGGCGCGGCGCGGTTCGCACGGGGACTTGAAGCCAGATTGATTTTGTGACTAATTAATTCATCGCATGAAGCCTTGCGGAGACAAGCCGCCCGGGGCCGCAGGACTGCTGACTGCTCGAGCGGATCAAGTAGCTTAACACAAACATTCACAAGGCGACTTGTAATGTTAGCTGTAAAAACGATTACAGTGCTTTAATCAAAAATGAAGAAAACAGTGCATTCAGAAAACTGACTTCATGTCAATACTTTGGCTGAAAATCATCCATGTAGCCTCCGAAACCATATATTTTTTTTTTATTTAAAATTTTTCGAAAATTCTCATATTGATGAAATTTATAATATACTGAAGTATCCTCTATCATTTAAATCAAAACTATTCAACATCAATTCATAGGTGCCCATAATATCGTATTACAAAAAAAAAAACATACACACGAAATGAGATTTACCTGTTCTTGGAAGTCAGTTTAAAAATTAGTTGGTGCTTTGAGCTCGGCCTGATTTGAGAATAGCATGTTACTTAAATTAGAAGACCATTCCCATGCATTACTAGTTCCTAGTTCTTCCAGAAAATTACAACCATTGTAATTCTTTCTTTGTTTAAATTCATCGATGTTTTTGTCATATTATGTTTTCAAGACTATAGTAGTTCACATTTAAAAAACACCGAGAATATCTATAAAAAAATAGCGAAATTACGTTAAAATTTGTTTATGCAATTAATCAAAGATGAAATTTTAATGGTACCAACTATGATCCTCTACTATCATATGAAACAATAATTTTTAAAATCAATTCATAATCGTCTGTAATATTGTGTAACAAAGAAAAAAAACAGAGACGAATTGCAAACCTCCTCCTTTTTTGGAAGTCGGTTGAAAAAACAAATACACAAGTCAAACCTAATTTCAAATTCAGTTAAGATCTAGATACGTGGCAGCGCGTCAAACCAAGTTCAAGCAAAGGTACTGGCTAGCCAGCGCCGAGTGTAATATTAAACGAACCACTTGATGTCACTTTTGACCCTTCTATATCTCAAAATCTCTTTAACGTAAACACGTAAAACTACGTCTGTTTAATTATATCCATAAAGACCCTTTCTTCTTGATTCTTGAAGCTAGCTTAAACAGTTATAAAGATATGAAGGTCAAAACATCGCCAATTTTAGCACCGACTGACTAACTGACATAAATTACCAAAATCGAAGCTACTTTCAGGTGACCTAGAAGGTTGAAAAAATAAAATAAAACAAAAGACAAGTGGCCAACAGTATGTTGGCGGCGCGCGGCACTACATAATTATACACAGAAGAGAAGTAAATATACATAAAAGCGCTCCCGAGCAACTCATATGAACACCGCTTATGAACACCGATTTAGTTATTTATTGTTTTATTATATTTATGCTCATCCTGCTTCTTTTATACAATCCGTTAGCTATAAGTTTTCCGCTGTCAACTGTCACGCGTTCGCTTGGCACTCACTCAGTTCTAGTTCCAGTGAGAAAACGCTAAACTGACGTCATTTGACAGCAGCAAATTTATGTAGTAGCTTCACCGCAAAAAGAATGGCGATCCAAATGAGTGCCAAGTTCTATGAAAATTGAAAAATATATTATTAGGAACAAAATAACATTATGAACAAGTATTAGTATCTATTTTTATGCTTTATTGGATACCTATAATAATTTCTATTATTTAAAAATGTGTTATCTAAAAGCAGGTTAGATTTGACTTGAGCAGTCTGCTTCATATACAATCTTTAAACTAGGTTCCACAATCCGAGTGAAATCAAAAGCGACAATTTTACTTTGAAACCCTAATAACCGTTTACGTTTGTTGTAAAAAGATTGCACCGTATCCCAGCGGCTTCTCAAAATTTATCGCGGCTGGCGACTAGGAGGAGTAATACCGTACACTGTGACTATCGTCCTTTTACTATCGGGGCTACAAATCAGAGGCTCAATAAAAACTGGGTTTTGAGCAACCCCTACACGCGCGCCGCTTACACATACACACACATACGTACACACACACGCTGCTTCTTCAACGACGTGACTTCAACGACCTCTTGATAGTTTTAAAATCACGTCGAAAACTCCGCTGCAGAAAATTGAAAAGACTGTCTTATACAAAACTACAGTAATATGAAATATCTCAAACGAAAAGATTTGCTGTATTAGTTTGTTATCTATATTACCACTCAAAAGTCGTGTCAAGCACCTCATTGAACTAAACAAAACAGCTTTGGTTGAATTCAAAGAGGGCAACAGTAGTTGATGCCAAGTGGACGCGAACAATCCAAGCACAAGTCCCGGCGCGGGCTTGGCCGGTCTCCAGTGGCTCGTATGTTAATGAGCACCGCCCGTGACGAACGTAACTGCTGTTTGAAGTTGGCCGGGCCGCGCCGCGACTGCCCAACTTGCGAGGGAGAACATCTGGAAATTAGCTTCTACTTGAATAGTACACGTTGATAAAGCTACACGTGATCACCAAACTTTTCTGTGAATTACGTTCTTTGTGTCTAAATCAGCCATAAAAGTACCTGATTAATAGAAATATTACGATTTAACGTTTATAAACATTATAAAAATTGATATGAAAACAAATCCTTTTTCTTAAAATCAATTTCAGAAAGTGAGAATCACAATGTACTGAAAACATCATTGTAAATTCATACTTTTATACTGTAAAGAGTATTTATTCGTGGCAGCTAAAAAGCCTTTTATTCTTGAGCAATTGTCGCGCGCGAGAAAATTCGCTTCCTTTTTATCAAAGATTATCCACAAGAAACGCTTTTTATGTAAATTCTAAAAATATAGTCTGTGCAGCCTTGGGAGAGCTTGTCGTGGTAAAGAACTTAAGTACTTCCTTCTAAAACTTGACTATAAACTCTCGTGACCACAGGGTCTACAAAGACACTGAAACGTCGAGTTAAAATTTAAAATATAATTATACGCGATAGATCCGTTTACAAAGTGTTTTGTTTAACATCTAGCCTTTTCCCGCGACTTCGTACGCGCATAAACATTGTTTATATTTAACACAACCAGTCACTTATTGAAGAAACTTTATGCCAAGTATCACATCCGTGCACTCAAGGAATAATATGTGTCAAACAAACTAAAAAGGCCAACCTCTTTCCGTGGGAATTTTGGGAATTTCTTCCATAATACAAACAGACACTTATTGAAGAACCTTTATACCAAGTATCACATCCGTGCACTCAAGGAATAAGATTTCTTCATACAAAATAAAACATCATATATTTCCCGTTCCCGTGGGAATTTCGGGAATTCCTTTCATAACACAACCAGTCACTCTTTGAAAACATTTTATGCCAAGTATCATTTCCGTGCACTCAAGGAATAAGATTTTTCATACAAATTACAAAGTCCTATATTTCCCGTTCCCGTGGGCGCACCCTTACATCCCCTAAAGAATGTATGTTCTAAATTTCAACTCTCTACGCCCAGTAGTTATGGCTGTACGTTGTCTGTCAGTCACTCAGTCACTGAGTCAGTAACGGAAAAGTTTTATATATATACTAGCTTTATCCCGCAACTTCGTATGCGCTCAACTACCCTTCTCGTGAAAATTTCAGAAACTATACAAACAGACACCCACTGCAAAGAACCTTTATACCAAGTATCACACCCATGCATTCAAGGAATAAGTTTATTTCACACAAACGAAAAATCATATATTTCCCGTGCCCGTGGGAATTTTGGGAATTTTTTTTGTAACGCAACCAGTCACTCTTTGAAGAACCTTCATGCCAAGTATCACATCCGTACACCCAAGGAATAAGATTTTTCATACAAACTAAAATGTCCAACCCCTTCCCGTGGGAATTTCGGGAATTCCTTCCATAATACAAACAGACACTTATTGAGGAACCTTTATATCAAGTATCACATCCGTGAACTCAAGGGATGGGATTTTTTCATACAAACTAAAACATCCTATATTTCCCCTTCCCGTGGGAATTTCGGGAATTCCTTTCATAACACAACCAGACACATATTGAAAAACCTTTACACCAAGTTTCACATCGGTGCACTCAAGGAATAAGATTTTTCATACAAACTAAAAAGTCGTATATTTCCCGTTCCCGTGGGATTTTCGGGAATTCCTTCCGTAGATGCACCCCTACATCCCCTAAAGAATGTATGTTCCAAATTTCAGCTCTCTTCGCCCAGTAGTTACGGCTGTACGTTGTCTGTCAGTCACTCAGTACCTCAGTCACTCAGTCAGTAACGGAACAGTTTTATATATTTTGATGATAAACAATCAAAATCGTGATGATCGTGACATGAGAGACGCGACAACGACGGACAGATGACCTCTGAGGGCCGCGGCCGCATTCCCCTTCATTTTACTTTTAATGATAAGAAGAGATCGCCTCCCAGCGGACGACCTTTGTCATCGGCAGCGACCGACGCCGCGGTAGAACCATTTTGTTGATGTTTTATTTAATCCAAAGAACTGCTGTGAAAATTAACACCTTTCAGCCTATTTGATAAGGGATTGACAGATATGATTATCGCGTAATTGGTTTTTATGAATGCATTTTGAGTAACGTATAAAAGTTGGTAAAATAAAAGAGATGATGAAAATAATAATCAATCAGTTTAGCCAACTAATGGACTATTGTTTGATAGAAATTATGAATAATAAGTTGACACAAAATTATTAAGAATTTTAGAATCTTCCGTCATTGGACAAATATGTAATGGAACCGCGCAATATGCATCAAGTTGTCACTTCGCATGCCAATCTGCTATCTCAATTTAATCTGGTCAGGTTGAAGTTAAATTGTCTGGTTAACGTTATAATGGACATTAGTTTACTATACATTGTTTCCTTGCGATATATTTGATGGCAAGAAAGTAGAACCTTAAGAGAAATTCAAATTTTTTTTTTCAAAAGTTAACTTAATTTAGGAACTTGATAAAGCAGGAAGACGACATTTTTTTGTTAAGTAACAATGAAAAACAAGCAAAACAAATGATTAAATCCTATTACTATGCGATGATGAGCATGCACCTTCGATTTCTCGTTACATTTGAATTTTTATTTGGCGCAGCTGTTTTCACGGCAGGAACGCCAGGAAGTTTTAACTTTGTTATCCTCGTGGGGATAGCCTGTACGACTAATCCGTATCGTTAACGAATTCACTGCCGCCCAGCGGGGCTAGCATGCAACCATCAATAAATAGTCAAATCGACAAGATAAATATTATTTTGTTATTTTATCCTATTATGTAAACTAATATGCGCATCATAATAGATAGAATTACTCGATTTGATACCATGATTAAGACCACAGAACCAAATATGTCATAATCTTAATAAATTACATACACAAAATATAATATTCTAAGAAAATATCGATAAAAGGCCGTTTTATCGTTGTCGACGGTAGTATTCTAGCCCCGCAGGGCTGTAACAAAGCAAGTTGTTTGCGCCTGTAGATATCTATTCGCGAAGATACCTTTCTACCTTTCTCACTCATTCTCCTCATTCACTCATTCTCTTCATTCTGTCTCACTAATATCTATCCTTTTCCCAAGTGTGACAACGACTCTGACGAAGCGCTGGCAGCTTGTGGCTGTCGATTGATCAACTCGAAATCATCCCGTGATGGTGGTTGCGCCTTTAAATTGGAACAGGTATACCCAAAATACCAAGTGCTGTGACATTGTAGTTTGTGTGCCTAGTTGTGTGCCCCGGGGAAGAAAAAAAGACGTGTGGCATTTGGAGACTGCCGCGGTAAAGCTATTGCATAGTATATTTTATCAACTTATGCAATTATAATCTGTGCTGGTCGGAGTTGGGGGTGTAGGTATTTTTCGTTACGAAATGTCTGGATTCGGTCCCCACGCTCAAGGCCCGCGATAGAAGCTGTGCAATAGCTTCAAAGCAGGAGTTGCAGCTGTCAGGATAGTTGTTTTTCTTGTTCATCACATTTTCTCTCCTTTTTATTTCCCTCATATCTTTTAATCCGTTTCGTCCTTACCACAAGTGATACCCACCCGAGTTCTTCCATTCAAATAGGAATCAAAAATTTAGGTTTTCAGGTTACGTATATAATTTAACCTAAAATTGCTTGGGTTTCCTGAAAGAGATCGCTTTGAAGAGGCTAAATTGCATGTAAAACTACCGTAGAATATTTGATTAATAAATTTGTCGACAACTTGAACAAGGCACAAAAAGAAATCTAGCACTTACACCTTATAAATAAATGTTGTGCGCTTTGCATTGGATGGGTTATGGTTGACAGTAGCACATAATTGGTGAAGCCCATGGTCTTTGTAAAGCTACCGTACATCTTTCCATGAGAAGGGTATGTCAAGCTGTGTCTACTGATTTACTCGGAGAATATGTTTGGTGGCCTGATAGTTAATTATAATGATAATATGATGATAATTTATTTAAAAATTAGATTTAAAACGGTAAGTTTATTGTGCATTTCCATTTCAAACGCGAAAAAACAAACAATTGAAGTCGAACCAGTGATTGATTTATTCTTCTACTTTGGTAACATATTTTCTATTTTACCCACATTAAGCTTCATAAATAAAATTATTTGCAAATATGTCAAAAGACGACATATTTGTCACGACAATCCGACAATTGTCAGCGACAATTCATAAATATAATTTGACTGTGATTTTTTGACAAATGTCGAGTTTTATTAAATGCTTTCTACAACGACATATATGTCAAGATTTCACCTGTCGATTTTTGACATATTTGTTACGTTTATAACAGCCTAAGCGGGAGAATTCTACAATTATGTCGGTTTTTGACATATATGTCGAATTGTCAGTTTTATTAAACAGGGCCCTGGTTTACAGGCTTTGCTCCACCTGTTTAAGAATTTTTTCAATCCATATTATAGTGGCATTACTGCGTCTTATTCATTACTGCGTCTATATTTGAACAAGGAAAACGTAAAATTTAACGTTTTCCGTATTCAGATATCTTAATTTTTCACGATACATATTAAGTAAAAGACTTTTTGATCGGACTTTCATGCGTAATCTGGGACATATTCACCACACTCTCTTTAAGCACCTAAAGGATGAGCTATAATCTAATTAAATTTTCATTTTTTATTTATTTAAGAAATGTTTGTTGTAAATATAAAAAGAAGTAAAAACGTAGCGTTTAGTTTCGTCAAGCTGTTTATTAGCCGTGTGTCGCGCCCCGGTCGGCCGCGGCGGAGCGCCCGCCGGCTCTGCAGCCGGGCTGAGCAGAGCCTCTCCAGCTATGATTAATGCTCAGCTCAGGCAAATGACTTCAGATGCTTGTTCACACAGTCTCTACTAACAACTGAACTTAAAGAAAAACTTTTCCCATATTGTTCCGCGGAAAACACTTACTTTCAAAGATATAATCTGTAGTATAATGTAATGATCATTGGGCGTTTTTACCCGCTTTTTTGAAAGTCGCGAACATAAAACAAAATATTTTTAAATCATAGTGTTTCCAAACATATTAAATATTATGTATTTATTTTAATTCATAACAACGGTAAAATGGAAATAATTAGTAAAATGAAAAACATATTTTGTTGACTATTTTTGCTAATTACTAAATATGACCGCTCAGGAAGTTGAAATACTACTCCGTGATATTTTCGTAAAGCCAACCTGAATAAATCCGACAAGTTGATGTGCATGATTCGTTCTCGCTCTGGCCCATTGTCGTGAAACTTGGTTATGTTACGCTCGCGCAGGTAGCTAGCTGCGCGGCTACATCGCAGTCTATGCTTGTGGCAGTTTTAGTTCCATAGTTTACACACGGCGTTGCTGTCGATTGTTTTTTTTTGCTGTCAATGTTAAAAGTGCAGATCAATCAGTCAATCTGGTCAGCAACGGTCAGTCGCTCGCTGTTTGTTTCTCGTGTTTAGTTGTAGTGCGCCGGATTATTTTCTTTACTTCGCGGTTAAGACTTCGAGTTGAGATCTTAATAATCCATATGCTAGCTATTACGAGTAACAGTGACTAACTTACACGATGCCTCAATTGCGTGAGTGTTATGTTCCAACCTACAATTATTTATGCAATGAGATAACTAAACTAATTGGTATACCACCTTCACTGTGTGAATAGATAATAAATTGACAATGAATTAGTCAATGGACGAATCCTCTTAACCGCGAGCAATGCAACACTAAGTCGAGTCGCTAGTTGTGGCTGCCTTTGATGCATTAGTATCAGAGTTCCCTGATTAAGAATCATGCTGAATGCAATGAAATGCCTTTGATAGGTCTCAGAATATACCCAAAGCTGCTTTTGAAACTCCAAGGACTAATCTTAGCTTTCAACAGTTCAATACCAGCGTCAATTAGTTTTGACTATTTACAAAATGGCAAGTAATGCTATAGGTTAGCCTTTATATCTGATTATGCAGAGAACTAAACTGAATAATATACGGCTAATTAAGGTAATCAACAGTTTAAAAGAAAACAGTTCTCAAGCATACAATTTAATTGATTCAATTGGTTTGCTACTTAAGGGTAGAATATTTCAATCTAACGATCTTTTAATTATTAGTCCAGAGGAACAAAACATCTATTCTAAAATAGAAGAAAAATCATATAGCTTTGTTTTAAATTTTAAGGATTACTGAGAAATTGTGGCAACTGAGAAATAGTTAATGCATTGAAACAAGGGTCAACACTCACTCAGTCAAGTCAACTATGCAGTAAACCAAACTTCACTTTGAATAAACTCAACAGCAAATAAACAAAACAATTCGAGACCCTTGCTCACAAATACTTTATGTGTTGAATTATTTATCCTCAAACGTACAAATAATAATGCTCTTGGTAACTAGGGGAGTGTCTAAATAGCCGCCTTTATTCATAAAGACCTCCAATAATAATAATTAAGAAGTGTAAAAATATTCTGGTATTGATTAGTCAAGTGTTAAACCCAATTATTTTGTGATTGAATAAAGTATTTATTTCGCGATATCTAGTGTTGTGACAACGGCCTGCTACGCATAGATCGTATCGGACGCGGCCAGTGGACGCACGCCGTTGTTTGCTTTCCATTTGAAGTCGATGAGCCAGTGCCTGCTTTTGTTTTCGATTCCATTTGATTTTGCAACTACTTAGTTCAACTAACCACGGGTTTAAAACGAGTTTATTCCATTTTTTATACGAATAGCCAACTCTCCTGCATGTTTTTAATAAACTTTCACCTTTCAGGCACACTATGTGGACATTACAGAATCAAGCCTCTGATGTTTCAACTCGTCTTGGCTCGCAGTTCTATGTGTGCGTGCGCCTGTAACCATGCAGCTTTGCTTTTTGTGGCTGTGACGTCATTCAAACATCTACATGTGTTTTTCAGACTTTATTGGTTATCGTAGCTGACCCGGTATGGTAACGTAAAATAATATTTGCTTTATAGATATTATTTTACATCATTAAAAACCGTAGTAATTCCTTCACTAGGGTCTTTCTTGGACAAAACAGACCACATGATATAAGTTATAAAATTACATGGAAATGATAGAAACAGTTAATTAAAAAAATCAAATTAGTGAGTTAAATGGTTAGAAGTATTGAAAGGGCTGACTATAAAATTTGTAAACGGCAGTTATGAATAAATAAATATAAAAATGGGTCTTTAATGTTTTGTGTTAACAAGAACATACTTGCTTTCATACAACATGGAACACACCTCCACTAGGCAGCACTCGGCGGCCACATGAAGGTTTTTCGCAGAGAAAATGAGTTTCCTCGTTTCCTTAGCGCGCCAGTTTAATTATAAACAAGGAGGAAAATACACATTTATTTCACAGCCTTGGAAAACGAACATAAAATAAATGTGTGAAGCAATATTATATTAAATCAACGAGTAAACCATGAAAAACTAATTAGAAAATTTCAGTTAAATATCCTCTTATTTACTCTAATGATACAGACAAGTAATTATTTCCAAGAAGATGAAAAAAAACGTATGTTTTATGCAAAGTATGTTTTGAAATATTATCAATTCATAAACGGTAAAAAAATAGGCTTAATTTATAAGGACCAAGTAATAAAGAGAATAAGATTGAAAAGAAAAATTAAAAAAAAAAATGAGGCAGTTGTTCAAAATGCTCGGTTATTTTATTTATGGAATTCTTTTTGAGCATAGGACCCACTGTAGTGTACTGAAAATGTTGTGTCTGCTTCTTTTCAAGTCACGCTGTGCTTGCGTGCATCAGTATAAAAAAGTTGACGTAAACAATGAAGACCTCGGCAGCAATATGCGAAGCTTTAAAAGAACAATGCGCTTTAACTTCATTAGGTACGCTGACTTGAACAAAACTGGAATGTGATGTTAAAAACAGAATGGAATGTATCCGCCATTCTGTGTTGTTTGCAAATCTCTCTATTTGTTTTTTCGGTATCTCATTGTAAACATAGTAGTTAGTAATATAAGGTGCCATTTGCAAACTAACATTCAAAATTTCAGATGAAAAATATGCTTAATCGAGCTTTGATAGTAGTGTGCATTATTTTAATTGTTATCAAGCCATAGCTTTATTTGAACACGCCACATTAAATGTGAGAAATAAACTAGGATAAAGAAACTTCTATGCGCACGAAGTCCCTGTAAATTGGTTTGAGGAGAGTAATTTGCGAAACGTATGATTAGATTATTAAATGTACTTTTTTCGTTTGATATTTCTTTGCAAACAACCCTAAAATGACAGCCTCGACGAATTGACAAAGGTCTCAACCTATACAATATTTATTCGAGGCTTAACCTTTACTTTGTACTTAATTAGTGAGATGCTTTTATTAAAAGTGTAGCTTACCATAATAAATATAATTAATGTTGAACATATTTCGAATCCTATGCGTCCCAAGTCTATGGGACATCAAGGGGATGTACCTTTTATATACTGGGTTGATTTGTAGTTACCATCCAAATTTAGAAGTTAGTTTCTTTGATACGATATAAACGTACCTGCATATTTATTTCAGTATTGCTCAATACAAAAAAATAAAGATATGGCACCACGAACTTTTATGCAAATAGTCACTGTTGATGAACATAGCTACTATGAGGCGGTAATTCTTTGATAAGACTACGACGTAGTACTACAAGAAGCTTTGTAGTAGCGCGTAGTTGCCTTTATTTTAATGGAAATTTAGAGTGATCATGGTTTGCTTAATATGTTAGGGGATATATTTATTTATTTGTAAATAAAATAAACATATTTTTTGCAAACATCGTTTTCATAAATGATACTTATTGTGTAAAAAAAATTTGGCCGGTGACTACAAATCAACCCTGTATATGCTGTACATAGGATATTTTGCTGAAAGAAGGTTTTATTTGATTTCAAATATTAGTAATTCTGCACTTGAAGTTACTGTGCAGTTTAAGAGACGTTCGACGCTGTCGGTAAAAAGATGATTGACCGCCGATCATTTATTTCTCACGGTGACTTCCGTGCTTCGGAGGGCACGTTAAGCAGTGGGTCCCGGGTGCTGTATACTTGTATACAGTAGTCATTAAGATTTGTCAGAACCCATTTCGGTACTCCAACAAAATCTTCTCTCCAAAAAAAAAAACATTCACCGACCAGCACTGGGCCAGCCTATTGATTTACGGCCTAAACCTCCTCGTCACCCAGAGGAGAGACTCACTGCCTTGCAGTGGGCGCATTACACGGAGTAGTGATGAGGATGATTTGATTGGAATTTCCGGCCCATTTGAAAGTATTCATAGTATATAATTTATTTTTATTTTAATCTATTCGCACGTAAGGGTTGTAAACTGGTAACTGCCAACAGCCTATCGATAAAAAAAGCTTCATGCAAGAGCGCACTCAGTGGCCATATACAAGTACCCACTCACGGTGAGAGCGTGTTCGGCGAGAGTTAAAACAAATTGTACAACGCAGCGAGGTATAATGATCCTTTAGTAGCACCTCAGTCCCATTCACAACAAGAGCTAACGAACTTTGAGAATCCTATAAAATAGTATGACTTTTGAATTATTGGCTTGAGCAACGTTTTTGATATTTTTTCCCGTTTTAAGTCCGTGATTTATACTGCGAACGCAAAACGGCTTTATAAACTAAAGCCATCAGCTATGGCTTAAGCTAACTCAGTTGTCCATTTTGTTATCCGCGGTCCTTCGCTCCGTAAGGACTTTGTTATGTTTCTGTTGGACAGTGTGATTCAAGTATCGAATTATTGATGGAATAATTTCTGTATTTTGTATTTTTCGACCTCTCGAATTTATCATTTCTTATCGGGCGCCTTCGATGTCTTGGTAGGATTAATTATCGTAAATTAAAATTTTGTTGCTTCCATGCTGGACTGGGAGCGAAAGAAAAACGTAGAATGTGCCAGTTGCTTCTCTTCCCGGGCATACTGTAAAAGTCAGTTAAGGGACAGAGGTTTTAAAGGCGTTTTTATGGGCGATAGGCTGACCCCCTGTCACTACAATAGTCTCTTTCCATCTTTATAATACCTCCAAATTTGTCAAACGTGACATTAGATGGTCTTGTAACCTCTGGTGTTCTGCCTACCCGACACGTTATGTATGTACGTATGACGTTATGTATGTATGTATGTAAAATTTTGTATTTTAACTTATGTTGAAAATGATAACCGCACCCATTTTATTCAGCTCTGGTATAATGAGTATTTTCTCACATTAGATTGTGTGAGATAAAGAGGAGAATCGGGTAATCATATCTATAAATATTTTGAACACTTTCTACCAATAACCACTTGCCTTGTAGCGAGTTTTGTAAAACAGATAAATAATATACAGCATGATATTAGTAAAACAAACAAATCCGACGATTTTTATTTTATATCTCAGTTTATTTAGTGCGAACCTAAAATTAGTGTTGTTGATTAATGTCAGTGTTCGGGAAAGTGTTGGTAAGGGTATTAATATTTTCCTACAAGCCGCGAGTGACATTGAAGCAGCACTGCGACCCAGTACACGCTAAAGTAAGTAATGTCAATAGATAATTTCTAAAAGTTATTTTATTCAGTTGCTAGCCTGTACCCTTTTCACATTTCATTGAAGGGACTTCCGATGAAACCTAAAGTGGCCGACTTTTTGGCATAATACACGCGAAGCAAACGGTTATTGTCATGAGTCCCTGTTCGAACGCGAGCAAATGAATTGGTGATCTTAGTAGGATCTCGCTTGCTAAGATCCGAAATATATTTCCATAAAGTAACAACTTTCTTATCCAATTCCATCTAGTAACAAGCTAAGCACAGCTTGAAATTTAACAACCACATAACGGATAAAATAACACAACTCTTTATTTTTTATAAATCCACCCACAAGAAATACAAAATCTTTCAGAATTTAAACTCTGATTCAAATGCATTGGGATATAACTTGTAATATCTCGCATATCAGATTTTCAGTAACTGCATCTCTGAGGCCTGGCAAAAAAGGTGTCCGGTAAATAATAGGAACGTTTTTCCCAAGTGCTCACGCAGCTGTATCAAACCGCGCTACGTTTGGAATGCTTACATAATTTAGTAGACATCAACATTCGCTACACAAAATGAAAATTCAAAATCCTTATTTCCGAAAAGCTGTATAAGAGTATGAAGAACAAAAGACTACAGATATTGCATTAGCATTCAAATTAGCATGCATATAAATCCTGTTTCAAGCTTTCCAATTAGTTTCAAAAAGGTTGAATGTAGTTTGCAGATGTCGCTCTGCCAAGCAAGACGCTTCTGAGTCTACATGTATACTTGCCAGAGTTCTGCGCGCTAGATACCATTGTTTGGGTCTAGAGACCTAGAAAGTCACTTCAGGATGCGGCTTTTTTACTAGTACTCTCTTTTCCATTTCTTTGTTCAGGCATTAAATATAATCAATAAAGCGGTATATAGTTTGTGCTTTAAACTCTGAATACACCTTTATGCAATTTCCTAACCGACTATCAATTAATTTCGATAATCTCGGAAACGAACGACAGGTAGGAGATTGGCTATTAAGCGGCGCTTTGTGTCACGGGAGAACTGCGCAGAAGTTAACTACATCAATTATGCCAAAGAGTCTAAAGTTAGGAAATAAAGTTTATGAAATAATTCAAGGAATTTAACAGCATAAACGTCACAGCTGAATGTGAATAAGCTCCGCACTTAATACAGCATACGCGCACTTCGCCGGCTCAACCCGAATAAATCAAATTTATAATTAAATATATAATTAGTCTCCAGTAACGAGATAATTTTGCTCGTAAAGAATTATGACGAGTCAGTCGCACTCGGCGCGTTATTCATGGACACCCTAACTGCCTTTGTGAGAACCACCTAGCGGGTAATTGTGAGGGCTTGGCAGCTTCCATAGATTACGACGCTGTCTTTGTTAGCCGGAGATCTTGTGTAACTTCTAAGGTGCAGTCGTAAAGCTTTCGTCTGGAGCACAAAAGGGTTCTGTGGTTGAATCCCAACCCGGCCACTTTAGAAATAAGATTTTTTAAATATTTCGGGGTATGTTAGTCAAGATGAGACATTTCCTGATCCTACACTCGATTTCATCCTAAACCTATTTTATTGTGCTTTGAATAGTATACTTCACGTGACCATATATTTGGAGTGCCCGAGCGGGACATCTGTGGGGTTAATACTATTCGATTTTGTGTGTAAAAGTTTTTACTGTAGAAGATTGAATAATACAAAAAAAATCAAAGCGGATCTTCCTTCGAATCCGCCGATCCGTACAATTGTCCCTAAAAGTGGGATTTTCCCGCCTAAAGCGGGACGTATGGCCACGTTAAGTATACAACAAGTTATTAAAGCCTTGATAAAAACTTTTTATTCGAAAGCAACTGTTTACAATTCAATGGTCATAATTTGCGTGAGTTAAGTAATGTAGGTATTTTATTTTTACTGTTAAAAACTGAGCTATGTTTACACGAAACGCATTCCACAAGCACGGAATAGATGTAAATTTAAGATTAGGTACCTACTTTTTTTTGTATATTTATTTTGTTAATTAACATCATTTTGCGAACGTTGGTATCTATTAAATTATCTCATTAAATTTTTAACTTATTTAAAAAGCACAAGACGTTTATTGTAAAGATTACAATAAAATCTTTCTCAAAATGATAATATACGTATTACATCAGCGACATTAAACCAGCGGGAAAAAAAATTGAAAACACCTCTTTGTTGAATATTTTTAAATTTTCAAATACGTGCTACAGAATCATGTTTTAGGAGAAATCGTAAAAAGCCATCAAGACATATGAAATGCTTTTAATATTCGAACGATACGCTGATATCGCACGATATTGCGGATGAGGCAGTTGGAGAGAATTGCTCCTGTCTGCTAGTTGGTATTACATTGGAACAATTTCATATGACTAGATAGAATTTTATAACCGAGTTAAATTTATAACACTTTAAGTGCTTTTGTCAGAATATAGTTTTGATAGTTTATTCTTATTTTTTTTCTGAATTACCTATATACGCAAGTATTTATACAGGTGAATTAAATATCCTCAATTTGATTGAATGCGAACGTGATTAATTAATGATAGAGCACCGAACGTAGAGTTGAAATTTAAATTTTAAACGTGAAAATGCAGTTAAATACGAATTTTATTGTAGTGGGAAGTGAATAATTAAGTCAATAGTGGCCCAAAGGCCTTTTTGCAAATATGAGTGTAAATAAATAAAATCGTGTATGGAATATAGGTTTGCGTGGCACAGAGAGCACAGCACGAGACTCCTTAGAATTTAAAGCCTATTGGTATGCAGTATGTCGATGTAGAGTAGGAGTTGAATGTGGCTCGGTGTTTCTATTGATGGATGTTGGTTTGCTTTGTAGTATAAATCTAAAATTAATATATTTCTCATCGCTCACTAACACTGGGTTTTCGTGAACCTCACTAGTTGATGAAATTAAAGATGAAAGCACAACATCGTCGGAGCAGTGACGTGTAGCGGCTGAATTTATGTGAAGGGACGAAGGGCGAGCGAGGTGGACACTCGGGTCAGTAGCCTTGTATGGTTCGCTTATACAGAAGGACAGGGCTCACCTAGGGCGGCCCTGCACCTACATATTTTAATTTGTTATAGTATCGAGTTTTTTAAACACGACTTCATGGTGAAACTTAATGTTGTGTAATTGTCAAAAATATTTATATCTACCTTCATAAAATAATGCGAAATAATATTTAGTCTGGCAAATAGTATAGTAGTTGCCCTATTCAAATTATTCGAGTTATATACTATTTGAAAAGTTTACCGGTGGATGTGCATGAGCTTCGCTTTCACAGAACCATTTTCATGATGGTTGCCTTGACAACTATTTCAGCGAAATTCTATGTAGTAAGTCCATTATGTACTAGATAGTATATAGGCTATGTATAGATGGAAGCTCCGCCCACCGCCCGACCTCCATGCATTTGTGTGCGTCTCTACCGCTGTGTGCAAGCGGAGCGACGAGCGTGCCCGGTGAGACAGCCTTCACAAATTCATTAGCGAGTTGAACGAGTACCTCAAAATATATAAGTAATTGTCTTTTGCATTTCAGTTCATTTCAAAATATTGATAGCGAATCTTTATTGAAGATGATGTTTGTGTCTCAATAATAGAATTGAGTAAGTTAATTACCACAACTTTGTAAGCATTTCGGAAAAGGTAATTAATCCGAAAGAACCATGTTTGTGGCTAGATCCTCTCAAAACAAAATCAGCTGCTAATTATCACCGCTCCAGCAGTGATATGGTCTCACAATCTTTTATAAAGTCATATTCGGCGACATCTTTACATGACATTACACTTTAAAAATGTTTTCTTCTTGTATTGTTCTTAGGGCCGATTTTTCAATGGTCGGATAAAAGTTGAAATAAAAAATGAAGTTGTTTTTTTTGTAATAGTATGGCCCAATTTTTCATTGGTCCTGTAATCGGCAGCTGTTATTCACCAAATAGGATTTATTTAAATTTTTAATCGTCGAATAAGACATATCTGTTGGATAACACTGGTAACTGACAGATAATTTACTCGCTGCTTCAACCGGCAAATAGCCGCGTTATTAGACGAATAGTTTCAGGTTTTGATTATAAGGTATTTAGTGTTAGTTATTTTACTATTTCATTGAGATAATTATTTTTGGTAAGTATTAGTTTTTAGTTGTCTGTTTTATATATAGAGATAAATTAAATCAAAATAATGCTTATTTTACCAAAACAACCTACTCCAAAAGGATCTTTTTCCTAGAAATAGATTCAATCGAAGATTGAGAAAATTCTCGAAGTGAATCTTCACTTGCCTTCACTTCACTTCACTTGCGAAGAGTGAGAAAAAGGTCAACCGCGGGGTAAGCTTTCATTATCCATCGTTCTGCTGCAGAGTGCTAAAATGAGTGAAAGCCAACCACTGACCAATTTTACCAATTTTCGGTATTTTTTTGCGTTAACTGTCGAATATTTCTATTCGAGCTTAAAAAATTATCTAAGTAATAGACATAATATATTGAATAACTAATCATGGCACAACTCTAGTACCGCTCTCTTATCAGTTACATTCATAAAAGTACTTGCGCGATTTATTCTACTATCAACGCCATCTATCGGCGGGAATGAAACTAATGCATATTCCAATTCAATTCAAACACTTTATTGCCATTTGCATAGAACATTCAGATATTACTACTACGTATCGAGAGGACATCCCAAACAACTTTTTCCGCCTCGAGCTAGGGCTTTCTGTCCAAACTCTATTCGGATAAATTGCGGTCCTCGGAATACTAAAGGATACTTCTCTAAAGCAACTAGTAGGACAAACGTAGAGTACTCTGTAAATTTTATGGAGGTATCTAGCCCACTTACTGTTTAGATAAAAAAAAGTAAAATATTCACCTGAATTATTAGTAGGCTAGAATTGCGTCACTGACGTTCTCCAGAATTTTTGACCAGAATTGAAATCCAAGACTGCCAAACATGTGACTGCGGACAGGGACAGCGGATCACATATTTTTAACTGCTTTCTACACCTCGCCTATCTATACGATATCCTTCCCCTCCAATTCCCCAGAACTACCAGCGTGAAGGTCCTCCTATCTTTTAGTCATCTCCTTATCCTTAAAATCCTTTGTAAATAAGTCCATGAATGTAATATTTCTTTGTAAAATGTAGTTAGTCAATCCCTCAAACTAAAGAGGAAAATAAAGTACCGAATTCTTTTGTTATTATTTATTAACGTACCCTAACTACGACACCATCTAAAAAGGCTGCTGCAACAGTAATATTAGGCTTGCACATTCCAGAAACCACACCAGTATCATTTTTCTTATTTTAATTTACTTTCTGTACTGTAAACTGAAGTGTAGATAAAAAAATAAATTGTTTAGCACAACACCCAACTCTATGCTGTCCTACATTTCAAAGCACCTGCAGCATAACCCATATTTCACAATGGCTGTTCGTCAACTTAGGTATATCATTATTTATTAAAATATAATGAAAACGAGGGACGGCCGATGTATTTTTCAAATCTTTACTGTCATTGTAGTTTTATTTACATCCAAAGAGTGTGTTATGAGATACTATATATATATAAATACATAAATAGATAAACACGTTACTATAGAGCTTTACTGCGCCAGAAGCCATCTGCATTCGCTTTCATGGATTCACCTACGCAGAATTTTCTCTACAAAAAATAATATCTGAATTATGCTGGACTGTTTGCGAAGGAAAAACACCAGCTGCTTTTCTTCCTGGGCATGCTGTAAGAGTCAGTAAAGGGACAGAGATTTTATTGGCATTTTTGTGGCTAATATGCTAACCCTCTGTCACTGCAATAGACTCTCTTCATCATTATAATACGAAAAGTGACATTAAATCATCTTATGAGCTCTGGTGTTTTGCCTATCCAACAAGAGACACAGGCATGAATTCATGTATGTATGTTATTAAATATATAGTACCTAATCACTAAATTTTGATAATCGTTTTTATAAAAGTTTTCCCATAAAGATCGGCGCCACAATTAATTATTTCAAAATTATTAAACGATTGAAAATACGACAACAAAGTTAAGCACGCGACTGGCCTCGCTAACAAATACCCGCGTAAATCTAAGATAATCCCGCACGCTGCCGCGGCGCGGCTCCGAAAGAACCACTTAGCGGAGCGCGGGCTGACGAACAAATCTACGAGATCCACTGTTGAGTCACTTGCTTCTACTTTCTAATTTCTTTACACGTAGTTGGCACACCACGGGGAACGAAGCTCGGTCAACTTGTATGAAACAAAGGAAATTCGGGGATTTTGTGTGTAGTTGTATGAGACCCGGGATAAAGTTTATCTTCACTACTGGCCATCGCTTTTGGCAGACAGGTGGGTTATTATATTAGAAACGAGGCTATCGCAAGCCTCCACATTACGAGCCCCCTGACGCTTTGTGACACGGGCTTAGGAAATCATTTCAATGCAAATAACTGCAATAAATTTTGTATTCCATTATTTTGTGAAAACTAGATTTTTAATTTCCAAAGTTTGGAGGAAACTCTTTGATGAATGTAGTTTTGGATGGGGCGCTAGATGAGTCCCAAAGAAAAATTAAAAATTATATCTATTTACGATATAGTGAAGAAACCTACTTGTTAACTTCCACGAAACACAGACTACACACCCTACACTCACTTAATAACACTTAGTTTTTTAATTGCTGTCAATGTTATTGAATTAACTTTATTTTCACTGAATTTGAGTTTTTTTATTAATAGCTTTTCTTTTTTAAATCAAATAATTTGTTTGAATAATTAATTGTTTTTGTAATTTTTGATATTTTAAGTTTTCTGTATTAAATATCTTTAGTTAGTAATAATGAAATAATTAATTAGTACCATAGACAATTATTTTTTCCTCTCAATTGACATTAATCAACCTTTTTATTTTAATTTTTACAATGTGACTGTCAACAAATCCTTTTATTATTTATCAAATCCATAATTTTTATTTAAATGTTTAAATATAAATTGTCTTAAGTTTTCACGATTCATAAATTAAATCGCAGCAATTGGTGTTCCCTTGTCTCTGCCTACCCCAAGGGGAGACAGGCGTGAGGTTTTGTAAATTAAATAAAACTACTTTAAATGTATGTAAATGTATAACTTTTTCCACTATCAATCCGACGCTTGACACCTCAGTCGCTCGTGGCCACGGGGTCTGCAAAGACACCGAAACGTCGAGTTAAAATGTAAAATATAAATTATACGCGATTAATCCGGTTAAAAAGTAGTTTTATTTAATATTTAATTAATTATTACTTTATAATTGTAATGTTTTGTATATACCAAATAATTAGTCACTCGTCTAGAAGACACACTAAAATAATGTAAGTCCATAAATGACTATCAGAATTATTCTATATTTTTTATGTATTAACTATTAAGAGTTTTGGATTTTGTGAATAAATAAATAAAAGTAAAACCGAAGTACAAAACTGTGAAGTCATTAAGCGGCCATTTGATGGTTTTATGATGAATATTTTTTTTAAATTTGAATTTTTTGAAGCCGTTATAAAATTATGATGACCACATTTGAAGTGTATCTTGTATTGCAGGAGGTCGATATGTTAAATATGGTAAAAACTCAACTGGAATGCCCTTTTAAAACTAGAAAAAAATCAAGGACGTCCAACTTCTTCTTTCAATTATTATTAAGGATAAATTACGATTAAATTATGATACGTTTTCTAAGTATTGATTTTTATTTATTTGACGACCACTTTGGCGATAGGGTACACTGTCTGCCTCAGACACCAGTGGTCGCAAGGTAGATTCCCTCCCACACGGAACAAGAAAAAAAAAATGTTCTGGGTCTTGGTGCTTATTTATACACTAGGTTAGGTAGTTCGTTCCATGGTATCTCATATCACAAGCGCGGCTTAGTTTGGGACCTGTAGTTGGTGTGATTGTATTGGGGTTTTATTATTTATTACTTATTTTATTTCATTAATTTGTAGCTTCCGGTATTGTCAATTTCTGCGAAAAAACATAATTGAGTCATTTGAGGATTCGGTCAGCGCGTGCCCATCTCTACTTCTGTCAGGGCTCATCACTTAGTCTGTCACGCATTGTTGCTTTTGCTAAGATTACATTATTAATCAATTTACTTAATTCAGATAGTATTATCCAGCCTTTGCTGATCGGTTCAGATTTAAGCAGATCTGATATATCTTATTAGCATTTCAGATTATAGATTCCGGTGACAGGTCACTCAGGATCAGTAGCCCTAATCTAACATTAACACAAATGGTCACTGACTTCGCGGTAAATCTAGATAGCATAAATTATACGTATCGATTTACACCATTTAAGGTTATGATATTTTTATTCTCAGAGATAGCGTAAACTTTATAAATAGAGATCAAGCAAAACTTATTTTATTAAAGCATTCTCTACAATCCAATTAAAGTCGAAGCGGCATCGAGTGCAATAATATTTCAATGTCGATTATATGAATCACTAGGGTCTATTAACAATGCAAATAGTGTAAGCAAGTTTCTGGAAGCTAGTTTCGTAAATGCGCTCCCATGTTTGGTACTCCTAATTTATATGGAGCACATGCTGTTTTACGCTTTATAGCCTAAAGAATAGAGAGTGATTTAGCTGCAGGTTTGGGCGGTAAAACTCTGTACGGTATGGAAATCCGAAGTTTATGCTGGAGACTATGTTAACAGGCGTCGTTAGTTTGCGCTTATTGCTGATAGTTAGGTTGGTGACGGGTTTTATATCGCCTGAGACAATTTCGGCGCTGTGCGGAATAATCCGGGGATCGAATAAATGCTTTGAATTAATAAAATACTTATTTAAAGAAAGGCTTCAATATACAGGGCGTTTGGTCTATCGCCGGCCAAATTAATATGGCCTGTAGTATAGGTTATCTGCTAGGCCCTAGTAGACATTGAAAAATCAAAAGCCATTTGGTTTTATTTTAATAACATTTTTAAACTTTTTTTGTTAAAAAATAAAAAAAGTATTCAGTTTAGGCGGCTAACTTTGATCTCGGTTAAATGTGTACTGTATTAGGCTTCTTTTGACATTCAAAACAATATCATTATTTATCTAGTTTTAATTTTAATATCCCACGTTTCGGATATTAAGTTGAGAAAAGTTTTTTTCACCACAATTTGGAACTTAATTATTCGCGACCCCTTTCACCAACTCCTTTTACCTCTTGAGTCAAACGTGACATCAGATGGTCTGATAACCTCTGTTGTTCTGCCTACCCCTTAAGGGATACAAGCGTGAAGTTATGTATGTATGTATATATAAGAACACCCTAGAAAACGGCTTCAAACCGACAAGTGCTAAAAATCTTTGTACACGTATACGGGTATACAGTCACTGGCGTTTGCTCCATCAGATCCCATTTATTTATGTATTCTTTGATACTAAAAACAAGTTATGAGTTGCGATGGAATAATGGCACGTGTCATGTCCAATCGTTTTTAAATCTGAAATATATTTTGCAACTGATATGCGCCATTTCTGTTGCAGATTCGCAAAAATACACAATTTACACGACTGTTGCCTTTTACGGGATATAGAACAAAATAAATGTAGCAGTTACAATGGAGTTTTAAGCTGCGTTGTGTTTTTCAAAGGATTATTGATATTTTTATATAGAAAGTATTTGATTTGATACAAAACAATTCAGTTCGACCACTTCGACGACCACTTAGGCGATGGGGTAAACCTGTCTGCCTCAGACGCTAGTGGTTGCGGGTTCGATTCCAAATTCAAATTCAAATTCAGACATTTATTTAACATACAAACAAACAAACAAGACAACACATAAAAATCAACAAAATCAAGTACAAAACAAAAGAAAATAAAGAATATTAAAAACACAATGGGAAATAATAAAATGTTGCCCTGTACTGCAGTGAGTATGTTAAAAAGGGCACATCTCAGCATTATGCTGCAGCAGAAGCCGCAGCGCTGGTTTTCAGATGTACCCTCGTGATGCGTGTGCTCGCGTACGCAGCATGTCACTCACAGCTTAAATATTAAATATAATTATATTATGCTTGCTTCATAATTAAACATATACACTCAAATACATAAATATAAGTACAAAAGATGTAATAATAAGGAAATGAAAAATATAAATAACTAACTCACTATTACTTTGTATTGTTAAAAATTAACTCCATACATATTATAAATACAATAAAGCATAAATAAATATAAATACCTATATAAATTATTGAAATTAGCATAGCTGTAAACTGTAAATACAATAAATGCATGTAGGTATATAATAATGGTGTAAGTGTTACTGGTATGTTGGAACAACACGTACCCCACTCGGCATCATTGTTTGGTGTTGTATAAAGTGTTTTTTTAAAGATGATTTAAACGTTTGCAATGAGCCGAGTCCACGTATTGGAGGAGGTATGTTGTTCCAACATTTAGTAGCCGAGTACCTAAAGCTACCTCGAAAGGCGGTCGTTCGGTGCCAAGGCATGCTCAGGGGCCTACTCAATGCTCGGCAATTCCTAGATTTAGCGCGCAATTCTAGTTTACGCACTAGATATTCGGGACGGCCAGACTTTATCACACCGAACAATAGGGTGGCTAGGTGTAGTTCCCTGCGTAGTGCCATCTTTAAGATACCTGCGCTGTTAAGGTAGGGGGTTACGTGCGTCCGAGGAGGGATCCTGAAACAGAACCGTGCACACGCATTCTGGACTCTCTGTACTACTCGATCTGTGCGTGCAAGTAGTCGTGGGCCGTAAACCAAGCTACCGTAGGTCAGCTTCGAGAGTATCAATGCCTCGCATAGCTTGATACGCAGATCGACACTTATAAAATCTCGAATGCGGTACAGAATATGAAGGCGATAAAAACATGACTTGACTGTTTGGACCACATGCTGCTCAAAGCGCAACTGCTCATCAAAAAGTACCCCCAAGTTTCGTACTATTGGCACACGTTCTACCTGTTCTCCCATTAACCGCACGATAGGATTGTGACTCGTTATGTCAAGTATTTGGTTCGGAGATCCAAATACCATCAGTTTAGTTTTTTTTGGGTTTCCCGCACGGAACAAGAAAAAAAAATGTTCCGTGTCTGGGTGTTTATCTATTTATGTATTTATATTCTAGGTTCCCCCCTAGTTCGCTACATGGTATCCCATAACACAAGCTATGCTTACTTTGGGGCCATGTAGTTGGTGTGATTGTTTGGGGATTTTGTTTATTTATTTTATTTTAGTTCAGTGATTAGTTAACTTATATTATGATAGTCGGGTCCGCTTCTGGTATATCCGGTATAAAGTATTTTACCTTTAATAAAAAAACACAGAGTCAAATTTTATGTTGTCCATGGGATAGCTAATACTGCAGAAAATATTTAATCTTATACATATTATTATAATACACGGTAACTAGTGACAAATTTGCAATAGTGAAGGAGATCACTCTTTACTTGATTCTGATCATAATTATGTAATAAAAGTAGGTACTTCATTTTTCACCAGAAATCCCTATGAATAAATAAAGAGACCTTACTACACTTTTTTCGACGCGCTGTCTCAGTCAACACGCACACAGTAGTGTTCCCGCCACACGCACACCACCACCCGCTAAGTATTTATTTTATTATTTTTTTTTTTTATTTTTTTTTTTATTTATCTTTTGTCTTCATGTATGATCTTAAACACGTCCTGGAATTTTGAAAGTGACCCACCAGTCTCCCTGTATAAAACGTGGATTAGGTCACAAATAAAGCAAACTTAAAACAAACTATTATTAATATAACTTTAAAACTTAATAATTGACACTTACAAGTCACTTTGTATTGATATTGTGATATGTTAGACTAGTTTTTTCCAGCACTTCGTATGCACTATCTGCCCTTCTTGAGAGAATTTCAGAAACTCCTCCCATATTACAACTAGACACCGATTGAAAGAACCTTTACGCCAAGTTTCACATGCGTGCTCTCAAAGAATAAGATTTTTTAAACAAGCTAAAATGTGTTCAAACAAGCTAAATTCCCGTTTCCGTGGGATTTTTGGATATTCCTACCATATTAAAATCAGTACCTATTGAAGAACTTTTATACTAAATATCATGAGGATAATACAGGGTTGATTTGTAGTCACCAGCCAAATTTAATCGTTAGTTTCTTTGATACGATATAAACGTACCTGCATATTTATTTTATCGTCGCTCAGTACAAAAAAGGAGAAATATGGAATCACAAACTTTTAAGAAAATAGTCGCTGTTGATGAAAATACCTACTACGAAGCGGCATTTCATTGATTATACTACGAAATGTACTACAAGATGTTTTGTAGTAGCGCGTAGTTGCCTTTATTTTAATGGTAATTAAGAGTGACCATGTTTGCTTCATATTTTAGCGGATATATTTATTTCTTTGTAAAAAAAATACTTTTTTTGCAAAAATCGTTTCTATAAATGATACTTATTGTGTAAAAAAAATTTGGCCGGTGACTACAAATGAACCCAGTATAAGGATATAAGGAAATAGAATAATATAAGGAATAAGATTTTTCATACAAACTAAAAACTCCAATATTTCCCGTTCCCGCGAGAATTTTGGGAATTTCTTGAAATTGAATTTTCTAAGAAATGTGTAAGTCAAATTTCAGCTTCCTAAGTGTTATGGCTGTACGTTGTCTGTCAGTCACTCAGTCAGTAACGGAGCAGTTTTATACATATACTAAGATGATACAAGTGTTATGTTAACTGCTTATACGTAAAAATATTGTTAACGTATTTGTAATATACCACGCTAACATGCTTTACAAATATCGTCATCACAAAATTAAGCTCTATGAAATATTTTTCATTGCGAATCCAAGTGAAGCACCGTCTGAAGCTATCGCAGGTAACTAAGTGTCCCAGCCACAACTCGTTCCCATTGCAGAGACAAGTTGCCATCACGTATGTTCGCTGATAAATTATTATTTTGATGACGCTCGTCGCACAGGTGGATCAGTTTTATATTTCGGACAATAAATTCATTTTTATCTGACATCGCACGTGCCATCTGCGCCGGGCTCGCATAATAGGCGTTTGATGTTAAAATAGATTGCTGCTCATTTCATTTTGATAAAAGTCTTTTGCCTTTTTTTATAACTGACTACAGTGGGATATCATAAAGGATTTGCATCAAAAAAAAAAACTTAAGATCTGAATATTATTATTATTATTATCTGTTGCTGATTACATTTTTGGAAATAATTTTTTTACGGGAATGCAAATTTTTGGTTTTTATAAATAATATAAAAAAAACTATGTTTACGATAGAAAAAATCAATATTGTCCTACACACACTTGAAGAATAAAATACTAGTTATATGAAATAATTCACATTAGGTATAGTTTGAAAAAAAGTGGTTCTAAGTACCTAATTAGGTACACAAACAACAAATTTACAACGTAACAACAAAAACATTGAACACATTTAGTTTTTCACGCAATTTTCATGCATAAAACATTAATCTTCACATATTTATTTGAAGGTTTATTAAGCGACATCACCGGGGTGGCATGCTTATTTCACGGGACATAAAAATTTGATTCCGGATTCCGTGCGGCCATTACGTGCCCCGCGACAGCCCAGCGCTACGGCGGCGCTGCGAGCCGGGCGCGCACTTTATGTTGTTCTATTTATTCGAATAACCTACCATTTCATATTTTGGTATTGAGTTCTTGCAGCTGTATCAATATTAAAAAAAAAAAATTTAAAAATGAGAATGGATGGTGTTGTTGGAAGGGGCCGGCCTAGGCGAACGTATTCCGATCAAATTGGCGACATTTTGAAAAAGGGCCTAGTCAAAAGTACCCGTAACCGGCGATCATGTATGAAAAGATTGATGAAAGTGGAAGAAGCGAAAGAAGTATGTCTGGATCGCAGCAATTGGTGTTCCCTTGTCTCTGCCTACCCCAAAGGGAGACAGGCGTGAGGTTATGTATGTATGTATTTAAAAATATTAAAGTGTCAGCTGTGCATAGCAATCTACTTCAAAAAGTATACTACCAATGCTGCCTTACAACCTTATTAACTTTAATGTTGAATGTACGTCTTGACGTATCGAGAATAGCTGGCATGCGATATTGTAGAATATTTTAATAATAGTCCGCAAAAATATCAGAGTTCTTTACTTTAATTAATTTCCATAGTTTGCACACGTGTCCAGAAAAATATAACTTGGAACATCTATGCTGACTTGCTGGCTTTTGTCCAGTCTTATGAAGTTGTGACCAAAACTCTTTACTCTAAAATTGCATATATTATTATTTAGAAAACCACATTATTCATGAAATGAAAGTAAAGTTCACGTAGCAAATGATAAATATTTGGAGTATCCAGTGGTCGAATTTCGACCTTTTCCAACATTTTACGTTCAAACTCTACATACCGTGATGAAACAAATATTACAACGACAATACGCATTGCAATAAGAATATATTGATGAAGAATATAAAGCAACGTTAGATACTTGGACACAATACAAAATACTACAAGAAACAAATTATGTATTATGGCCAATTTTACGAATTATAGAAACGTTTTTGAAATAATAGCATGTGTTAATTTATAAGGATATTAATATATTCGCTAACTATATGAATGAATACCATTAAAACTAAAGACGACTACGTGCTACCTACTACAAAACATCTTGTACTACTACGGCGTAGTATTCGTATTGTATCGTACGTAGGGTGTTTATCAGCAGCAAAAAAGTTTATGGTGTAATAAATTATCTTTATAATAATAAAAATAATAAATATTCTTTATTGCCACAGAACTCAAAAATAAACATTTTATCAATATTATTAATAACAATGTGGGTGGCCTTACCTCTTAAAGCGATTTCAACCAGGCAACCCATTTTTTCTACTGAGCACTACTAAAATAAATATACTCACGTTTATACTGTATTTCAGAACATAGTATTTAAATTTGGCCGGTGACTAAAAACATGTGTGTAATATGTAAAAGCAATAACATTAAAAATAGTTTATCAAATGCTTGTTGCTTTCTACCAAAGATGTTTACTTAAGGCCCAATAGCGTACCTACGAAACACGTTTATTTATTCAATATTATTTGAGTTTATGATTTAGTAAATGTCAGAACTACATGCAGGTACGTTTGTTAAGTTAAGTAAATTTTCCTTAACAAACGTCACATATAAACTGTTTATAATGTATCTCTTGACGACTGGATTCTTTCATAAATTATGTTGAAGATTTCAGAAACCTCTTCCTTTCTTTTCATTCCTTTGGAAAGAAGAAGTGCATAGAAGTACCTTAGTACATATGTAAGGAGTTTAGTGACCCTGTATTTACATCTATGTATACATAAATAAATAAACAGAATTCGACTTCCAAGAACCGCTACAATTATGTGGCTTCTGTTTAAAGTATTACACGAGCGTGCTAACAAAAGGATCCACAATCCCTACGGCTGCGGTACACGTACTCACAGTATTAATTCTTTCAGAAATAAAAGAAACTGCTTGCACTTTCGTAGTGTCATAAACTTGAACAACACTAATAGACAATACTAACAAGGCAAGCTAACTTAACTCACAACAAATTACAGCCAACTTCGGCATTTAGGAGAAAAACGCGTGTTGCGGAACAATAAAGCCCGAAGGCAAACTTATCACGCTGCTAAAGAGGGTTGAAGGACCTTTTGGAAGATCGAAGCAAGAAAATAATAATCTTGTTCATTGAAAATAACAAAAGTTAGAATCATGTAATATTGAAATATTTGTAGGCGTAAAAAAAATTGCGACGAAAATGAACATCTTGTGACTTAGTTAAATAACATGTTGTCAGAAATCGACAATTATCACCAACGTACATAAAAGTGATGTTAAGGTTCTGCAGTAATATTTGAATACAGGCACAAGAAAAGCGAGGTTGCGCAGCCCGCCTCACTCTTTAAATACCGCTATTACTATTACACACAACTTGAGCAAAGTTTATTTAAAACTTACGCTGCGATCAGGAGTGTAAGCGTCGGTGAGGCCCATCTGCGCCTGAAATATCACTCAACTTTGCAACTAGGCTCTTTTATCTTTCCCCCCACATTCTGACGGGCTACATTTTTCTACGCGCTCCGGTTTGGGGCTCTAAAAGTACTTTTGTGAGGCGCGCTTGTTTTTAGTGCGAATATATTTAGCAAGCTTTGTGTGTGTACAGATAAAATTGATGTATCAAAATTTCTCTGAGTGCGTTAGTTGAAACTTTGATACAATGTATTTTTTATTTAGCATACTTTGTGTGACATCGACGTTCACTAGTACGCTGGTTTCATGATGCGTGATATTTTCAATATTTGGACGCATCATGTTAGGTTAATATAAACAAAGCACAGCGTATTGAGCTCGTAAACTGCTGGAACGGTCCCACCTGGTCAAGGGCACAGCTGTCGAACTAATTATTAACAATTCCCGCTCCACCCTCGGGACCCGCGCGTTCTACCCGCTCCTCTAATTAATTTATTACTGTTACTAAATACAAACGCATATTGAAATGAATATCAAAAAGGAAGAATGGAATGTGAATGTTATTATGGTGGTGAAATAACTTTATCAATACTTTCATGAATGCATGTAACGATTGGTTATGTTCATATGGTGTTAATTATGACTTAAGTCATTTAAAATCAAATAGCCTCAGTTGTTGGTATTTGAATCTGGTATTTTTCAGTAAAATAAATGTACAATTCTCAAGTGAAATGTTATTTCTTATGAATTCCTGTTTGCTAACAGCAGTAATGAAAAATATTCAAAAGGATTCTAAAAGTAAGGTAAAGAAATTTATTCTGTTTACGTATAAACCATATGTATGAACTATATTTATCTTGCCTTTTTATTTATATATAAATATTTACGAACTGATGAAGAGTTAATATAGCAATGATAAATAAACTGATTCAAATTATAAGTTCAGCTTGTTAAAATACAAGATCAAAAGGACTTCTCTGAAGTTAAAAAGTGACTCAATAATTATATCTTCATGTATGAGACGGTATTATTTTAACATAACTTGGGTCTAAGCAGCGCTATCTATTAGCCTCTCGGGGCTAGATAAACGTTACAGTAAATGTTGTGCTCCTTTGTTCTCCCCAAAAAAGGGTCATTGCGACGACGAATCCGCTCCCTGAAAATCCATAAACGTTTTCTGGGAATACTGGGTTCCAATCGTTTGTAATTTGTGAGGTTGTCTACTTCACGATCATGTGCTCGCCTAAATCTTCGTTGCTTCGTAGCAGCATAGAAAACGTTTTTTTTTTAATTCAGTCACAATAACCACTTTGGCGACGCCAGTTTTTGCATTATGTATTCTAGGTTCCCCCTAGTTCACTATAATATAGTATCTCATGACACAAGCTTCGCTTACTTTGAGGCCATGTAGTTGGTGAGACTGTCTGGCGATTTTATTATTTTTATTATTTTATTTTAATAGGTATTGGATCCTAGCTGTACATACTTAAGGTAAGCCTATAACATAGAGTACATTCTAGTCAAGACTGCAGCCAGTTAAATATAGTAACTTTTAAATATGAAGTTGTTATCGCACTACTAAATCGTCGTGTGTAACCGTGCATCCACACCGCAGTTACATTTTGTGGTGCAACGTTTTGCAACCCGGTTACATTAAATAACAATCTCTAACTTTTGTGACTACTTGTTACTTGTTACAACGTTCAAACGTTGCTCAACATTAAATAACAATAAATAACTTATTGCTATCGGATGTTGCTCAGTAACATTTGGAAATGTTGCTCCACAAAAAGTAACTGCGGTGTGGATGCACGGTAAAAGACGCGGTAAAACTAAGATGTGTTAGCTGTTCCAAAGGGTTACAGCTCTTATTATTTGATATTAATTTAAGCTCGAAAAAACATTTGACATAAAGATAATAAATTGATTCTCAGTATTATAAGGTTTCCGCTTTTTTCAGATATGAAACCATCAAAAGAATAACGAATTTTCCTAAAAATATTATATACATTCTAGATTTTTAGTGGCCATTTTTTAACCTTTGTTTTGTTGCCGTTACACTATACCTTGAGATAAGTACATTAAAATACACAACTGTCCCTGACCCCCGGGCTTGGCTTTACCCCCTCCCCCCTTGAAATGTGTCTCGTTTTTCAGTTTTTTTTTCTATTTTATTAATTTTATTCTATGATCTAGGACAACATGCTCAAAGACTAATAATTTGATAGGATTAATGGTTTCTAAGATATGGTGGGTCAAAATTGATTCAAATCAGTGGTTAGTATAAATAAATTTAAATTCGCAGTAACTGTTAATAATAATAATAACTATTTTTTTTTAGTTATATCTAAATACATTCATAAGAGGATTGGGTCACCTTGGAAGGGAATTATGAATGGCGGGAAGGAAAAGGAATTATGAGGATAGTGCATCCACGGAGAGGACTTTTGTAGTGCACAGTAGCTAGGGAGGCTAAGAGGTCAGATAGACCAATGAACACCATGGCCATACTGAAAAAGTATAACAAGTGAAAGAGTTTGTATACTTGGGATGATGATTTACAAGAGATGGGAATTATGATGGTGATATTGAAAGGAGGGTGAAATTTAATTTTGTCTATATCAACGTTAATCTTGATAGCAGGTACATGCCCTAACCAGGCTAAATTATTATTTTAGTCAACTTTAGAGCATCATACCTTGGATCGACCACTATGGCGTTGGGGAAAACCTATCTGCCTCAGACGCCAGTGGTTGCGGGTTCGATCCCCGCACGGAACCAGAAAAAAAAAATGTTCCGTGTCTGGGTGTTTATCTATTTATGTATTTATATTCTAGGTTCCCCCCTAGTTCGCTATATGGTATCCCATAACACAAGCTATGCTTACTTTGGGGCCATGTAGTTGGTGTGATTGTCTGGGGATTTTATTATTATTTATTATTTATAAACTTTAAGTTCCATCGAAACACTTGTAGAACTTATCTATAGGGAATTTATTAATGAATAGTTCCACACTAGAACATTTTGTTCTAGCTCATATTGTTTTCCTGGAAATTGGAAAATACTGATAAATGGGATACTTTTCAAGGGGGAAGCGGTGAAACCGAACCCGGAAGAAGAGGGAGAGTTGTGTATTGCAATGTAGTCACCTGAAGGTTTTACATAGCAACAACAGAACAAAGTTAAAAAATTTGCCGCATATTAAAAGGAACGTAACTGGTTGTAATCAAATTTATTATGTTTCTACTAAAAGTTATGCAAAAGGTTGTTTGAACTTTGTACGAGCTTTTTAAATAAAAAAATATAAAAAAATGTGATTCGTAATTCAAAGTTATCTGAAATGTATAATTCAATTTTATTTATTGGCACAGTCGAAATTGTTGATGTACAATCTGATGGAGCACTATTAATACCAATATTCTAAAGAACCACCATGTACCCACTTGATCTGTTCAAACAGTGGCAAGTGAGGCTTGCTTAATTCAAATCACCGAAGCCATGAAAGCTCCCTAAAGTAATACAATAACCAGTTGCACTAGTGCTATTTGACTTGCAAAGCCCTAATTGTCATACCCGATTTACATTCATGTTAATTTAGTAGAAAACATTTTCAGACCCTTTCGCTTCATTAGGGCTATGTTTAGCCTAAACTTCACCTGCGGGCTGACAATGACGCAAAAGATTGATTTAGAGAAAAAAATATTTATTTATAAATTAGTTTACAGTTGGACAAAAAGTAATGAATATCTTTGATAGGACTTTGTCACCTATTGATATTATGTTTAGATTTTAACTCTACGTGCTTTTATAAACCTCTTGACGACGAGTGGTTAGAAAATTTTATGTAATTCTATGAATAGTGAAATCCAACTGCAATGTCGGGCTGTAATTCCACCACGGCTCCGTGTGTGTCGGTACTTTAGAATAAAGAAAAGAATATAGAGAAGGAGCCTTTCATGAAACATCCATTAGTACTAGTTTTATAACAAACAACCAAAACAAAATATCAATCATCATCGAAAATTAAGATACTCGAATCTAGAAACTCGTCATTTGTTAAAACTATTGAGTTCCGAATGCAGCGCTTCCGTCTTGGCCACCAGTGTGCTCTGAGTAGGTACATTTCAATTCGCAGCTGAGCTAGTTGAGGTTCCTCATGAGGCTGCCAATTAGATGTTGACTTACGACATCTAGCTCCCTGTCTTCTTGCATAACTCAGCTGATTTAGGAACATGAAAGCATGTTTATCTTGTAAATAATTTATAAAGCGCCCGTTACATACATATATGTATGAGGGTTGTTTTACAAACCCTAACCAAATAACTACCCTAGCTTAAAATAAAACACCTGACTAGACTTTTTTCAAATAAACCTAGGGATTTATACAAACAGTCGTTACAATACAGACAGTAAAATATAAAGTTGATAAATGTAATATATTAATAGGCACGCCGGCTGCTCAGCCCATGATAACCAAATTGCAAAACTATCTGACCCGGTGCGGGCTCGGTTTAGTTTCAAAGCTTGAATAAACGTTTCCAAATTTATTAATAACACTAAGTACCCGATATGTTGAGCTGAGCTGTCGCCGACATGACCGGAAGCCCTCGTTTCGGGCACCGGGCGGTAAGTAACGGCGGGCGCCGGCACCCGGCAGCCGCCCCGACCGGCTGCTGTTCCACGAAATGGATATCGGTATTTGCGGGATCATCTACTTTACGACTTACTCGGTTTACGTAACGATCCTAGTTTTTAAGAAATATTACTTAGAAAAATACTTTTAAAGACTAAACTAATATATTAATAATTAACGAACGCAGAGCATTAAAAAAACCGACTTCACATCAAAACTTTGACTGAGTTATAATGTCATCAACGTAAACATTCTCGTTTCCGAAATCATACATATTTTTTCAAAAAAATAAAATTTTCAATGAAGCACTCAACCGATTTCAGTGAAATTTATATGGGACCAACTATGAAGTATCTTCTATAATATAAAACAAGAAGTTTTAAAATCAGTTCATAATTGACCGAAATATCGTGTAACAAAGACACAAAAAAAAAACATACAGACGAATTGAAAACCTCCTCCTTTTTTGGAAGTCGCATTTCACATTTCATTACCTTTATTTTTGAATAACATACCGCTCAATACCACGTCATTATCTTCAAAGTAAGAGAGCATCATAAAAATAATAATAGATCCTGACAAAAAGCTGCTAGCGTCTTTGAACAAAGCGAATCTGACCTACCCATTGAGCCCGCTATCAATACAATCTATATAAGAATCGAGTCACAATGAGGGATGTGCCCTATTCACGGGGTTACAATACTCGGAATCCTTGAAGGGATGCCCTTTGGCTTTGTGTCTCGGTTACCTTAAGGATTTGTTCACACAATCGATCCTCCACCTTTGACAGATATAATTTTTCGTGAAAATCATCGGTTTATAACAATTGATTTCCTGACATTTAGAAGTTTGACTTTATCTTTCTTCCTTTTGTTAAAGTTTGTAATACTTATTAAATTTGACGACCACTTTGGCGATGGGGTAAACCTGTCTGCCTCAGAAGCTAGTGGTTGCGGGATCGATTTCCGTACGGAACAAGAAAAAAAAATGTTCCGTGTCTGGGTGTTTATCTATTTATGTATTTATATTCTAGGTTCCCCCTAGTTCACACAAGCTATGCTTACTTTGGAACCATGTGTGATTGTCTGGGGATTTTTTTTTTAATACTAAATCTCATATATTCGATGATCATGTTTAGAACAACAATGCGACTGGAGCTGTTATCGTGCGGATACACAGAGGCTAGGTACTGGAGTGGTTGTACTGACTCACGCTGAACTGCTGCGGCCGCGCTCAGTGCTTATCTAAGACTCAGCTCGCATTTAGAACTTACTACAGAGATAACCTTACGTTTTAACAGATAATTCCCATGTACGTTTAAATATTAAAGTAGGGAGTTATTCAGTAAAACATGGCTCTGCGCCATATTACAGCGATTATGAAAATGTAATTAAACATATTATTTTATCGCAATTGGAGGACAATCTACATAAACAGAGTCGCAGTGGCGATCGTGCCGTTATCATTGCTGCAGTACATTTAATTGCATTAGTGCACAATGCAGGGTAATTCTGAATTGATATTTGATAGCTGCTTTGTAGCGATAATGCTACACAAACTTTGATATCAAACAAATTTGTTTCAGCTGTTTATACAGGCCCTATTCAGTTAATTAATCACTGAAAACTTGGCCGTTTTGTTGTTTTAACTTCGCTAATAGACCTGTTAATTAGCGCAACTAAATAAAACAAGGATAATAAAGTACCTATTCGTGTATTTTTCAAGAGAATTGTTTTCTTGAAAGGTATAAAGACAGCTGCCCTGTGGGCGTCGGAAATTCACAATAAAAACATCGATGTTTAGAAAACTAAAGACTATTTCATTCTTTCCTTATTTTAAATCCCTTAATTAATGTCAACAAACGGGATTACTTATTGTGTTTGTAATCAATATATATAAAACTGTTCCGTTACTGACTGAGTGACTGACAGACAACGTACAGCCGTAACTACTGGGCGTAGAGACCTGAAATTTGGAACATACATTCTTTAGGGAATGTAGGGGTGCATTAAGGAATTTCCGAAATTCCCACAGGAACGGGAAATATAGGACTTTTTAGTTTTTATGAAAATTTTTATTCCTTGAGTGCACGGATTAAATAATTTATACTTGGCATAAAAGTTCTTCAAAAAGTGACTGGTTGTTTTATGAAATGAATTCCCAAAATTCCCTCGGGAACGGGAAATATATGATGTTTTAATTTGTATGGAAAAACCTTATTCCTGGAGTGCACGGATGTGATACTTGGTATAAAGGTTCCTTAATAAGTGTCTGTTTGTATTATGGAAGGAATTCCCGAAATTCCCACGGGATCGGAAAATATAGGACTTTTGAGTTTATGCGTATACGAAGTCGTGGGCAAATGCTCGTATATAAATAAAACATTATATCAATGTACACAACGACTATTGTTATTCAAACTGTTGAGCTCAGTTAACGAAATACCATGTTTTTGTATTTTCGTATTTTAATTCGATAAGTTATAATTTGATGTCCCTAGATATCTCAAACAAATAACACAGAACAGCTGAAAAGTATACATACGAGTTATCGATAATGTTCACTTCATACAGTTATATATAAACTATATATAAACTTCAAATATTTGAACTGTCAATACGCTTGTTACATTAACATCAATTACCTTTTTCCACTAATAGACCAACAAGTAAACTACAACTCGCGCATAGCAAACAAGTTATTGATTACTGATGCTTTCCCTACCTGAACAAATAGTTGATTTTGCCTTTTAACCAAGTATGGAAATTAAATAAAAAGCACTCATTCGAAAACTAGCTGAATTTATAATTCAATATGAATACTCAGATCACCGAAAAAGGTTTTGATTTTTATGAAAAGGCTTTCATAAGTAATAAATGTAATGACAAGATTAAAATAGCGATCGCAAATAGCTGAGAGCGGCGGTCTCGTCGAGGCAATATTTCAGATTCGATCGGGGCTTTACCGAGCTTCATCGGGGCATATTGTGACTACAAACTATTAGGTAAATACAGCTTTGGCGATTTCAGGCCGCGCTCAAGCTTACACAGGAGCGGGCTCAAGCGGGCAAATCTCTGTTAAATTCACCGAATGCAGACTAAAATACGCTATGTCAAAGACGGAATAATGTTTACAGGTGAAATAGGTCGATTGGAAAGTCAATTAGCGAGACGAGTGGCAGCACCCTCAACAGCAAACATATTTTTGAAACAGTTTACATTTTAGTGGGTTCTCATATTCTTTGTTCTCAACCGACTTCTAAAAAAGGAGGAGGTTCTCAATTCGTCTGTATGTTTTTTTTGTGTCTTTTTTACACGATATTTCAGACAATTATGAATCGGTTTTAAAAATTCTTAATTAATATTATAGAGTATACTTCATAGTTGGTCCCATATAAATTTCATCAAAATCGGTTGATTACATCATTGAAAATTTAAAATTTTTGAAACAATATGTATGATTGCAGAGAATGTTTACGTAGATGATATTATTAGTCGGCCAAAGTGTTGACGACGGTTTTTTAATGTTCTGCATTCGTTGATTATTGTTATTAGTTTTCACAATATTCCCAAAGGTGAAAAGGTGAGGACGTGATTATATCAAGTCGTCTGTAAAGGCTGGCTTTTTTATTAATATCGTAAAAAAAGGTAAATTAAAATTAAAGATCGATAAGTACGTAGGTATACTTATTAAATTTCCTGTTCTGGGGTGTGCCTGAATGCGATTGCGACAAAAGTCGTAAATAAACATAAGTTTATAGCATTTTGGCTATTCTAGCACTATCAATTATTGTAATGTCTTTAGTCTGTTCCAAATATGTTTTTATTTTGGGAAATTATTTATCTGAAATGTATTCGGTGTTAAATGCTACTAAATGAAAATAAAATGAGTAAATAACAAAAATAAAAATAAAATCCCCAGATAGCTTGTGTTATGGGATACCGTGTAGCGAACTAGGGGGGAACCTAGAATATAAATACACATATAGATAAACACTCAGACCCGGAACATTTTTTTATTTCATGTTCCGGGCGGGAATCGAACTCGCAGCCACTGGCGTCTGAGGCAGATAGGTGTACCCCATCGCCAAAGTGGTCGTCAAGTGCTACTAAAAACTAAAAAAATCACTTATGCTTTGTATATTTTTTAACTACTAACCCAAATACTACTAAGTAGCACTAGTCAACTCATACTAAAAAATAAGTACGATACGTTAAGTTTGTGTAACAAAAAGTATCTATTTAGAACATGATTTTTTCTAGCAGTTGAGATATTCCAGTTAATTTATTTAAAAAAAAAGACATGAGATCAAGAAGAAGAACAAGTATTGTTGAATATTTTGATCAATTAATTAAAAAAGCAACGTCAGAATATCGTTCTTTAGTCGCTGCGCCTATGCTTGTATCCTCCCGTTAATCCTTAAATTTACGGCGACACGAACAAGACAAGGCTGTAATAGAGGCAAATTGCTATCAAATCGTTGCAACTCTCGCCCAATTTGCGACCGATGTGTATCTACGTGCTCGCTCTATACCTGCCCCATTTTCAGATCTATGTTACCTGCGCTGTCTATACGTTGTTAGAGCTACGTACGTGGCAGAGAGCGAGCTGTTTCTATGGGCAACAGTGTGCTATGTTTATAATTAGTGAAGTATTTTTCGCCCACAAGTGTCCTTAAATCGATCCGTTGAAGTCTTGTTTGCTAGCTTAGATTAATTATTTCTCATTTTCAGTAGCTGATTTTAGTTAGTTATCCATTTTATAAGTTAGTTATAATTTTAGTTAACTATCCAATTTGGTAAGTTTTTGCAAATGCATAACGACGCTGCTCGGCTTATTTTTATAGTAGCCAATTAACATTGGCCACTTTTTTATTAATCGCTCGTTAGATAATGTCCCTAATTTATAAAAATTAAGTTTGTCATTTTGAGACGCTTTGGACTTAGTTCCAAAAAAAAACTATCACATAGAATATGCAAAATTCTGTAAAAGCAATAAAGTCTTAGAAAAGGTTATAACTTGATTCACATCCTTTTAAATAAGAAATAAATAAATCATTTATTTCAGGTAATTTACATCCATCACAATTTGAAATTTGCAACATATCACACACTTAAACTGATAAAAATAAAATCTGAGTAAAACTAAAATAAAATAAAATCACAAAAGTACAATCAAATTAGATCAAATCATATAAATCTTAACATTTAAGTCTTAATAACAGTCGTAGGTAATAAAACTCTATGTCAGTTTCACAACCAAAATAATGATAGTAATATACAAATGTCAGTCACGTTTAAAAATTATTAGCAGTAAAAAAAAACATATATAATAATAAAGAATAATAATATTAACAGAATGTCAAAGTTTCAATATGTCAATATTGTCTAGTTGGCAATGGTACAGTTAAATGTCTGTTTGTCGCGTGCTGGATAAAAGGGCAGTCCATCCTATCAGCAATCATAGTCAGGACGGCGTTGGAGCTGGCCCGCACTCTGCGCACCAAGGAGGCGGATCGTGTGCGCATGGTTGCGTGGAAGCAGGCGGTTCGATTCTCTGCAAACATGCCTGACGCGTTGCAGTGCCGGGGCAGCCCCATCACCGTCCTGAACGCGTTGTTGTACTGGATGTGGAGGGCGTTGTAGTTTTTTAAATTATAATGGGCCCACAGACCTACGGGAAATCATGTTCGCCCTTACTGACAACGCCCTCCGCTCCCGTTCTATGTCCGCATTATCCTTTGCATGCCCTAGGTATGTGAATTGCTGAACTCTTTCCAATTCAACGCCGTATAATTTTATTGGCGGTACGTTTAATAGACATTTCGCACTGACAGACTCAAATGTCATACATTTACTTTTTTACTTTTTGTGCAACTTGTTCATACAACAGATTTTTTTAAAATTATTATAAAATTAGAATATTATAGAATATTATAAAAGAAATGAAAAACTAACCTTACTAACCTTCTGTGGCTACAACTAAATCGCTCACCTACCTTGCTGACTGACCCTCGTTACTTCAAAAAGGATCCCAATACTTGGAAGTACGGGAACTTTGACTGTACCTACCTCGTCCAACTTTATTAACCAACTTCTTAATTCGTTTACACGCGCACATAAGCTATTGAAGTTTAAATTTAATGTCAACATGGGGTTGCAGGCTACTGTGAGCAAGAGCCTTCGGGGCTGTGTTGTTTCGAGATCGCATCTCGGTTGTAATCGCCTGTTAATAGCGTTCAGCAACTTATGATGAGCCAAGCTATTTACCTAGCGCGCAGTATCGAGGGCGGCCTAACTATCCAATTTGTTTCCGATGTGAAGTTTACTTAGCCCATTCCCCGACCAAAGTCTACCTAGATTCCCTAGAACCTTTAGCTATAGTTTAAATTGCTTCTTGTTTTATGTTATTACTTTAAATTACAATAACATAGACGAGAAATTTAATTAAGATTCATGCTTTTGATTTCTTTTATGTAGCAAGCAAATTTCAGATGTTAAGACGGTACCCTTATGCGGCCACAGTTACTGCAGCGAGATAATCCTGCCTGTCATGTCGGCTTCCTTAGTTATGTGGCAAACATTGGAATCCGAACCTTATCTTTAAAGGAACCCATAACCCGTGCCGACAACCGCTCGGCTTAACTCATGAAAAATCGGCGGAATTCACGCGTATCAGCATCACTCGATTTCATCAGATATTCCGTGGATATTCCTATGCTCGAAGATAAGGAGGAAACACATAGGCAAATGTCGGCGTAATCTTTATCGAAATCAAAGATTTAATACTGTAATACTGATAGATAATACTATCAGTATTACAGTATTAATATAAATAAATTGCAAAGTCCACCCTAAAAGAAGGAACATTAGTAAAATATATTTTATATTCTAAATGACTATTGATTTCATTTCATGTATCGTTCATGAAACGGACAACTTGCTACACCTTGTTTTTTGGGTAAAAATTCAGTATAAGTATTTCAGGTTTGAGGCTATGGTCGCCTAGACAATAAATATATAATAGGACCAAAATAATTGCATGCTGAGATAGTGATATTAATAGTTCCCAAAAGACCACAAACTTTTTAGTATGAGTTTTCACTTGTATAGACTATTTAAAGAGTTGCATTTCGAGTTGAGTGATTATTGATAAAGTGATGGACACTAAATAGCAAAAGTCATTGAATAACTGATCACAAAAATATCGATAAAATGTTCGATAGAGAGCTAGAAATATAAGAGTTAGAGGAAGAAACGCACGATATTAAAAGTACAGGAAGTCATGAAACATTTAACATTGTATAAGTTTCAGTGCCGCGAACTCTAGAGTTAAATTTTGTGTAATTGTGACCTTTGCTTAATTTTCATTATTCACTTGTAAAGTCCTAGTACTTCTAAAAAACTGATAAAAGCATAATTTGAACGATATCTAATTGAAACAAAACAATATTTGTAAGGTTTAATAAAAAAAACTGAAGTTACCAGGAATTTTATACATGGCCATTTCTAGTAAGTCGAACTAAACAAAACTGAGTTGTTTAAAAGTAGACATATTGTTACAGTGTATTATAGCAAATACACCTTGTAAATAAGTGATACGAAGAACGCAATAACTGATTGGTCTAGGGGACAATAAATTACGTCCGCAAACATACACTCTGTGTCCAGTTAATGTCAATAATAGGTTACGTTATAAACAAACGTTTTATTGTTCGTATTTCATGTTTTAGTACTAGTATTCGTTATTGGAATGATGTGAGTTAAAGCCTGATAAAACAAATAACTTAATAGTATAATAGTAGTAATAAACTGAAATGACAGTTAAACTTAATTCTAGGTTAGGTTCGATGTAAGAACAAACATTGTCGGCAACAGATGTTCCGAGCGCCCGCCAGGAGAACGAAATGGAACACAGAGCTGTTACTTTGCAGCGCATGTGCTCCTCATTGAGTTATAGTTGATTGCAGGAGTACTGTGTTTTCTAAAAAAATTTTGAATAGTTAAATTATACTTTTCACCATTTTTATTGGTGTAGATTTTTATTATTACCCGTTAGAATGTATTTTCATGAAACCCTATCAATTTATTTATCACGGATCAAGTAGGTTATGAGCCGTAAATTACAAAGCTAGGCCAGTGTTGGTTGGTCAAAGTCTAATTTTTATTAGGCAATAAAAACTGCTGGCAAATCTTACCGCCATTATTATAGAAGCATATTTTTGGAGAGAGCCTTGATAAATTAATGGTCGACGACCGCTCGTAGTGACCGTCCTGCACAGCGCTTGTCTTGCATATCGAACGATATTCACAAAGCTACATCATTGGTTTACCAGAACATTGTTTTTTAATGGAAAACTTATAGATAATTAACAAGTAATATTTAATAGCTTATTGTTTTTGTTTTATTTACAAATTTCACACAAAAGAGGAAACCGCAAGAGAACCGTTTGTATTAATTACAGTTCCCACACAGCCCCCCCCCCCGCCCCGCCACGGAAAGTAAACAAAAGAGTTTCTTTTGATGTAAAATACTAAGGATTAAATTACACAGTCTTAAAATTAATTTTCTACAAAGATGGCTGCAAATAATGATTTTCTTTCGCAAATTTGAATCCGATCATGAAAGCGTAATTATCTGTTACTTATATTGAGCTAAGACTGGATTTTGGGGTATCCGGAGCTTTATAGAACTTGTCGATTATTTTAAGAAATAGCGTAGTTTGAATATAATATTATAAGCAGTTAAGAATGTAAATATATGCATTCTTATCGATATAAGGACATAATAATATAAAAAATATTTTGTTGAAACTACGATTGTCAGTTATTTAGAAAAGCGTAAATAAAGAAGGCAGGCGAATTATGACCTGTCAACTGATGACATGATTGATAGTCGAAAGACGCATCTTATTTTCAAATATATCGTAAAAAAACTTAGATTTTTTACTGATTTTAAAGCAATTAAAACCGTGATCAGACAGTCCATGGAAAAAAAGAAAATAAATTTTAAATATTTTCGAGAAATATTATTTTTGAACGCAGTCAATCTATTGTTTTAAGTTTTACAGAAAACAACCCTATGAAGGGCCGAAACTTAAAATGATATTAGAGCAAAGATCATGTCAAAATAAAAATACTATTATGTCAGTAAATACATACTTTTTTTATTGTAATTAAACATGAAAGCTGAACGTAGCTAAAAGATATGAGATGCGGGTTCTGTCACTCACATAGATCAATCAGACCTCAACGTCAGATTTGATTGATATGTATTTTCTTGCAGTCCTTTGTGTGCCTTGTTTATTATGTTAATTATTTTTATATTGCAGTAGGCTTATTATTACGTAAGGATTAAGCTAATATCCTGATATTTGATACCATCCGGCTGCGAAACTAACAAAATTGTTAGTTTTATAAGTCTGAGTCTGAATTGACGTCTGACATTGACGGGTAGAGGCTATGTATTTATTTTATGAAATAATTTTATTTCTGAATCGATTTCAAAAATATTGATAATATATTTAGATATTTAATACAATGAACAACCGTTTGAAGCACCAACGAATACAAGACCGGGTCAATAAAAGAATTTAAGTGACAGGTTTTTGAATGTATGGACGGTGACCAATATTCTTTGTCCAAACTGGGTTTTAAAGGCCACTCCACATTCTTGCGAGATCTTCAGGAGATTCTCAGCGAGAACTGTAGTGAGAGCATCTGGTACACAATCTCAAAGTTCTTAAACAGTTATAAATATAAATAAATAAATATTTCTAACACTCACACAACATTATCTAGCCCAAATTATGTTTCTTAAAGAACTTGTGTTATGGATACTAGATAACTGATATACTTAAGAAATAAATGAACATACATATTGAATAAATACATATTTTTTATTAGAATAAACTTAAATAAGCATATAAACATCCATGACTTGACGACAAATATCTGGTTCATCACACAAATATCCACCGCCGCCGGGAATTGAACCCAGGACCTCTGGTATAGAAGGCAATGTATGTTACCACTACACCAGCCGGTCGTCATCACTATTTTCTCACGTTCAATGACGATGGATGCTGAAGTGACTGTTAAGTTATGGGCATTCGCATATTATAATATTACGGTTGTATTGCGTGCCACACGGTACACAATACAACCACCGATATACTCTGTGATACCACCGTTCAAGTCTGCGGGTCGCCCGTTACTGAGAAACCTGCAAGTGTAGACTCAATACACGTTCTTGTCTGTTCTCACGTTCTTTTGTTTATTTGTCTCACGTAAAAATACTGACAAAATCTGAAGAACTACGAGAGAACTTGAGAAGGATCCGCGAATCGCTTCCACATTCACGTCTCTCACATGTTTCTTGCGTTCTCGCGAGATTCTGGCGAGAATGTGGAGCGGCCTGAAGATTAAGCAGTGTCTAATGGTGCAAAAGTAACATAGGTACTAAATATTTTTTGTATAATTGATCAAATAACACCTAACCTCATTACAAAAGTCTGTATTGACTAACAAACATTTGTTGGCCATAAATCTTCTAACCTCAACGTTGCAGATAGCCTGTGAGCAGCTGCGCCGCGCTAGCCGTGCGTGTTATGTTTTGGAGATTTAAAGATACAAGATTAAGTTTGATATGGTTTATAACGCATTCACTCTGAGCCTTGATTCTAAGGAAGACAAAGCAAATTATAAAGGCTTCGGTTTCCTGCGAATGTGACTCGCGAGGCGTGTCGGCGTCGGACATGGGACAGCGTTTATTTGCCGGCAGCGGGCTCATCAATCTTCATCGCGCAATCCACGACTGTCAATGAATACAGATGAAAGTAGGTATCTGCGAGCGTAATGCGAGCCTTAACTGGTTTATGTACATACGCTTCTCATTATAAAAAGCCTTAACTTGTGGCTTTCTTATGCGAAAAATTATTGATGCAAAAACTAAAAATTTCCGTTCATCCACATTATTATAGGCCAGACTTGCATGCTGGACTGGGAGCGAAGAAAAAACATAGAATGTGCCAGCTGCTTCTCTTCCCGTGCATACTGTAAAAGTCAGTTAAGGGACAGAGATTTTATTGGAGATTTATTTTTGTGGGCGATAGGCTGACCCCCTGTCACTGCAATAGTTTCTCTCCACCATTATAATGCCTCGAAATTTGTCAAACGTGAGAAAAGATGGTTTTATAACCTCTGGTGCAGGCGTGAAGTTATGTATGTATGTAAATTTTTTTTTGTAGCTTTTTTGTAGTTTGTAGTTTTTTTTAGCACTAAGACATAAAAATACTTGCAAATGTTAAACTGATTGGTTCAATGAAAGATCTACAACATACAATAGAACCGTAAGCTTCACAACCTAGGCTACTTATAATAGTCGTAGGCTGATGCGTTTCTATATTTTTCTACGATTTACCAAAGCCATTTGTGGTAATTGCTTTTAGTTAAGGGTATGTGAAAAAGATGCTGAAAATGTTAGCATGATTTTCGTGTTGTTTCTTTTATTGAGAGAAAATACTTTTATATATAAATTATCATTGAAACAATACCTCAACTTGTTTTTAAACCCTTAGTTATGTATTTCTTACTATTTATTATTTATTTATTATTACTTCCTATCGAAATTGCGGAAGAAAAAAGTGCTCTTAATTAATTAAAAGCCACGAATTGTTTTCTTTTAACTCAATTTAGAAACATAACTTTATTGCCCTATCCTGACCACCACTACGACTCTGCTTCACCATTGGTAATGGGTATGCATTTAGTTCAGATAAGTCTTCTTATGCACTGTAAGTTTAGAATAGATTTGGAGTTACCGTGCTTTGCTTAATATTTTAGCGAATATATTAATTTACTTGTAAAAAATACATAAATTTTTTCGCAAAAATCGTTTCTATAAATGAAACTTATTGTGTAAAAAAATTTGGCCGGTCACTAAAAAGACAACCATGTATAAAGAGCCTGTTCGTTTCTATGCCCGTTGCTATCAACTTCGATCTCAGCTTCACTTACAGGAGATTGAGGGCAACCACTTAGTCTGTACTTAAACGGGCTTATTGATATCTTTTCAACATTCACCCTCACTGGTCACTTCAATTAAAGTTAGCCTCCAATCATCACCGCCTCGCCGAAGCTGTGTGCTAAAGCTGAGTTTCTTGCAGAGCTAGCCTCTTTCCTCAACTTCAGTGTTCAATTCCCTCATTAGTCCCTGAACTCATCACCACATCAGGTGGGATTAAGGTCAGTCGCGGTTTGATTACAGCGCTTTGTCTCGTAGAACAATGAGTCGCGACGGCTGGACGCCCACACACTCGCTCACACATTGTCTTTGTAAGAAAAACAACTTACTCTCAGGCGATCGAAGGGGTTCTTATTACATGATACTTGAACTCGGTCTACAAGTATGTATTACATAAATACGTACCTTATTAGTGTTCAATTAGGAAAAAAATATCACAATATCATAGTCAGAAGTTACTCTGATACTTTTGTTGCTTAAGTATTTATAAATTTATCGCCCTAAAGTAAATCTTGCTGTTTGAGAGAAAATGCAAAATGTTCCCAAACTGTGACGGAACTTATCTGGCTGACCTCAAATTAATATAATATATTATTTTATTAAATCCATATTATGGAAATAACAATCATAACAACATAAACTTAAAACTAGACCTCCTCGCGGTTTTACCCTCGTACATCTTACATACTTTCACGATTTTTTTAATTTCTTTTAATTATACCGGCTTATTGTGTATTTAAAAAAACACTAGATGTATTTAAATATGCAATTTCAATTTTCAACTCAAAACTCTTTCATAGAAGCAATATGAAAGAGAAGATAACATCTAACATCCAACAGCTGTCAGAAGCACAATTTAACTTTAGAAGGACGTCCAAAAAACAAAGGAGTTTGTAATCGGAGCAGCCTGTCCAAAGTTTTTAGTGGCAACTGCCACGAGGTATCGCCCGGGAGCTGTTTCCTTCTGGCGCGGCTGCCGGCGCGGCGCGGCACGCGGGCAGATTTATGTGCCCAGCGCCGTCCGCAACCAGCGCCGCACGAACACCTTCCACCTACCAAAACTCACTAACTAGAGCTTTGTGCTCATATACAACTTGCGAAACTAAATTTAAAATATATGAAAATTACTTAGTTTTGAATAAAGAGCTGAGTCGATATGGTTCCTGACTTTAGGGAAAACATAAACTAGATCCCCAGACAATCACACCAACTACATGGCCTCAAAGAAAGCGAAGCTTGTGTTACCATGTAGCGAACTAGGGGGGAACCTGGAATATAAATATATATATAGATAAACACCCAGACCCGGAACATTTTTTTTTCTTGTTCCGGGCGGGAATCGAACCCGCAACCACTGGCGTCTGAGGCAAATAGGCTTACCCCATCGCCAAAGTGGTCGTCAACATGTACTAAGAGAAAAAAAAACTACAAGTGCGTTCAGGTTGCACACGGATGTGTGTTATTGTGTTATTTGATATACCTTCTATGACTACTGTGGGGCTTATACAATCGTTATAGAAGTTGTTATAGTTCCACTACTTCCGCTCTAGATGAATGTAATTGGTGTGTTTAAAATATAGCATCGCTGGTGCTGCGGGCGGGAGCGGAGCGGCGGCGGGGCGGCGGGCGGCGGCGCGGGCGGCACAATCGGGCCATACATTTTGCGCGCTTCACTTACTGCGCTCCACAAGAAGTTTAACCTGTCTGGTATTTATTTATGATTTGGCGAGGGATTCTCCTATGAAGTATTGTGTAGTCATTTTGAAAATATGACTTTCATTCGAATCACAGCGTATTATGAAAGCTGCTCGTTAATTAATGTTACAGTGCGGTAAATAGTTGGTTTAGTAAAAAAGTAGCGTTAAAATCCAAAATATGTATTGTACTGGGAGCGAAAGAAAAACATACAATGTGCCAGCTGCTTCTCTTCCCGGGCATACTGTAAAAGTCAGTTAAGGGACGGAGGTTTTTTTGACGTTTTTGTGGGCAATAGGCTGACCCCCTATCACTGCAAGTCTCTCTCCATCATTATAACGCTCCCAAATTTGTCAAACGTGACATCAGATGGTTTTATAGCCTCTGTTGTTCTGCCTTTCCCATTAGGGATACAGGCGTGACGTTATGTATGTATGTATGTATTAAATATATGATTTGAAAATGGATGAAACGCGTAAGAAATCAAAACAAAATAATTCCGAAAGATTGCTTTCACGGTTCATTCAAGTAAATTACATACGTTTTAGTCCGGATATTGGGTACACCTCTTTGTTGGTGATGCTGTTTAGTATCATCTGGCGCAAGTGCTTATTATTGCAATATAACTTGTGCACAGACAGATTGAATATTTTCTGCACTTTCAAGTCTGAAGCGATCAGTATCACTCATCCTTGTATACAAGGCAAGGTTTAACCCTCAGTGTCTTACTGCAACCAGAGTTTCTTGGGATGTTTCATTCAAAGCTCACAGCCGTAAAAAGTTTTTTAGCTGGATCACTCTTTCATCTCGTAAATAAACTTTTATGAATACTAAAACTGTAAACTGCATAAAAGAATGAAATGCATACGTCAATTTCCTTAATACTAGTACAACGTATTCTTATGGCAAATAGCAAAGGGAAAATAAGATTCAGAGACCCTTGGGCCCACGGTAATGCAGATTTAATAGTAGGTATAACAAATGTTGTCGTTCAAATCAAATCAAACATATCTCATACTTAAAGTTTTGCAACATGCTATCAGTAGACTGAGTTATACATTTTAAAGGTTTATTTATTTTATCTCCAATTACTAAAGATTAAATTTTACGAAAAATACTTATTTAATGTGACGTATACAACAAAGAAATCAAAGATTACTAATTAATTCTTGCTAATCATAGAACAAAAAAAGCAATATTCCCAGGAGAGCCAGAAAACACAGTGAACGCGCGAAGCAGCAAAACGAGTGACGGGCGCACAGTTGCAGCGAATTAATTGCAGCACGTCATTTACTGCTTGCTGCTGGTTTTCCAGCACATTGCTGAATTTAACCTTTTTAGGTTAAATTCAGCTTGAAATGTTTTGGTTCCTTCATGTAAATTAATAAAATTAAATTGATTTTTATAAGCAAAATATTTAAAAACCAAAGTAAAAAATTCGAAACCAAAAATTCGAAATTAAAAACCATATAACCTACTTGGTCATATTCAATAGCTCTAAAACACAGGCGAGTCTTTTTTTCGCTAAAAAGAGCACCTTCACCTTTACGCCCACTTTCCACTTTCTGTATCATTGATAATCTAGGGTTTTGAGCAGTACTATAATATCCATGGCTCAAGATGCTCCAAAAAAGTTGGGAATCATCTTAAAATCCGGCGGCACTTCAGTCCTAGACGGCTACTTTCTATTCATACCCCAGATTCATAGCTTGGAGTACTGCAGCCACCATCGAGATGGTTCTGTCAAGTATCACTTAGAAGCGCGGGACAGTGTCGACCAAAGAGAACGGAAAGCCATTGGCAACAGCAACCTTGCTAATAAAAAATTGCTTGTTTGACAGAGCGCGAGTGCCCCCTTGAACAAATTGAATCCACTCTGTTTTACCACTGGACTCCCAGACGCAGACAAAACTTCTATCCATATAATATAGTGTATTTACCAGAAAGTTGAACAAAGCGCTTCAACAGTTCCTTTTTAGTAAGGTTTGCCAAGGTGCGGAACGAACTGCGTTCGTCTTTTTTCCTGACCACTACATTCCTGATACTTTTAAGGTTCGACTGAATTGTTTTCTCATAGATGGACGTGTACCATCTTAGTGCTCATGTTCATGCTTTCCATCAGGTGGCATAGAGGAGAAACGTCTCATGCTTTTAATGTTAAAAGAAATTGAAAACCGAACACATCGAAATCATAGATATTGTATTTGTAGATTATTTATATGATTCATTCCTTTATGGTAAATCGTAACCTTTATTTATTTATTTACTTGAATCTCACAGTTTCCTTTGTATTTCTATTCATATTACCTCAGATTTCCAAGCCCGTCGGATTACTTTATTTATTGGCAGTAGCTTTTGCAGCTTTAATGTATTCAAACAAACTGAGTGAAACAGCTGTTTACGATCCGCGGCAAGAGAGCCGATAGTGCGCTGAGCCCCGAGCCTCGGATTACGAGCACAGCTCAACTCACACATGTTTTGGAACTCATTGAATTTCATAAGGACTTGACGACGGTGACTTATGCGACACGTGTTGTATTCAGCCCGCTCCGCTCAAAACTTTATGAGGTTTGATCTTATTGCTGTTCGAGCGTTTGCCCGCGACTTCGTACGTGTATAAACTAGAAAGTCCTATATTTTCCGTTTCGTAGAAATGTCGGGAATTCCTTCCGTAATGCAACAAAACACCCTTTGAGGAACCTTTTTACCATGTGTCACATCGGTGTACTCAAGAATATTTTTTTGATACACATTCTTAATAATTCTTTGATAAGTCGATTTTTCCGGTTCCCGTGGAAATTTTAGGAATTCATTCCTTAATGCATCCCTACACCCCCTATTTTACTCCCCTATGTAGTTCTGTTCTAAAATGCAATTCTCTACGCCCAGCTATACGTCTCAATCAGTAACGAAACAGTTTTCTAGATGTATATTGACAATGCAGTTAAAATCATTACGCGTTGGTAGTTCTTTTATTTACGGCCAAAGGTGTACGTTTATTCGCACCGGTTGGTCAGAGTTCGAAACAAGTAAAATATGAACCGCCGTCATTTGTTTTCGCGCGCGGCCGCCCGCTCGGATTATGTCGCTATATTGCTGTTATTTACGATTAGCGTTAGAATTAAAGTCATGTATTCAATTTTATTTTCCAGATTTACTCTGATTAATATGAAATACGTTGCATCATACATATAAAAAGAGTAATTGAAAATGTCTCATTAGGGACGATAAAGTCAGATATGTTTCTTTTTAAATAGGAATTTATAGAAATAAATAATATGCTGAATATATTTTTTTTGTACTGAACAGACATTGCTTATATTGAAAAATCACGTTACTGCTAAGAGACGTTTAAAAAATATGTGTTGTTAAGTTTATACACACGAAAACAGTTCCAGGAGTAGTTTTCAATTCTAAACTCTAACTAAAACTAAAACTTTGTGAGCAGGAATATCTCAGAGATATCAAAACAAAGCGAAAAAAATTAAACTCAGAGAAAACCGAAACAAATTGTTTAATTTATTTATTTTATTACTTTTTTATTTGATTATTTTATTATGTATGTATGCATGTATGTTTATTACTTCTTATTTGATATAAAAATATTGCTTTAAAATTATATTGTAAATAATTTACACTTAATGGTTATAAGAAATAAAAGAGAGTTTAAAAGAGTAAAATTGGTTACAATTTATGTTTCGTTAATACCCTGAAGAAATATATATTGAACTTAATCTCATGAAGATCCTTTCGATATCTCCAGCAGTTGCCTGCTCGCAGCCAATGCAAGATATTTCAGAAAATTTCAATTTTCGATTCCATTCTACCAACTTCCAACATTCATTCAATGTCGCCGTACACACACAACACTTGTGGATATCCGAAATATTTCATTCTCGTACATTATATGGTTCTTAATCGTCGCATATTGTACAACTAGCAGCTTGAGGACATATTGGTATGAGAAATAAATTTGAAAATGGAAATACTATTGAATTGAAATTTTTTATATTTCTGCATTATTGTTTTTTTTACGTTTTCCTTTCTAAACCAGTGATCAAATTACGTAAATAGTTTCCAACGCACTCATTCTCTAGAGGTATTTCGCAGATTTTGACGCTCTATATACAATATTTTTATCAAATGCTGATATTATATTAAGGGTTAAAATATTTCGTTCCTCAGTCTGCATGCTCAGTGTGTCTAATGAATTTGTTTTATATTCCTGTGCTATAGCTGATTAGCAATTCAAAATGTAAAACTCGCCGCGAGCAGCTTATAAATCTCATTGGCTGCGACACGTTTGCTCAAAACTTACATTGTAGATTGCTGTACTTGTTTGTGCTGTAACAGACTCTGTAGGAAAGCTTCCGAAAAATCTTTTATCAATAGGCGGAGCGCATCACCAGCAACCAGTTCATAGTGGCAAGCAATTTCGAAACTTAGGCAAAAACTGTGCTGCTTAAGAACATTATTATATCCTCGCCATAAACTCTTTCTTAAAATATGATATCCTAGTCCTTCTAATTTTTAGTAATAAACAGGTTAATAGCTGGAATGAATTGATCTGATTCGTGATTGGTTTTATTTTATTTGAAGTATGCTCAGTAATAAAATGAATAAATCTTTTGTTCGTGACCAGCAATTGATTCGATGCATAAATTCCTGCAAACTGTCCTCTAGGATCAACTGTTTCCTATTTGAATGAACCTCCCAATAGCGAACTGCATTGCGCCTGTGATGCCGGCTGTTTGATGACGACACTCCATTAACAACTGCGGTTGCAACAGAATATCGTTAGAAAAATGGAGGAACGTGACAACGAATTTATTTCTGAACTTATCCACTCCAACCAAATGTGTTTATTCCAAGCCTTCTGTTTTCATTTCTCGCGCGGATGATGAATTAAATAAAAACATTTGTTTAGGTAGTGTCACATTATATACGTTTTTCAACAGTTGAATTACTTGAATTTTGCATGCTTTCCGTAACAGTTGAATTTTCTCATAAAGAAATTGGCTCACATATCATTTTCGCCTATTTAAGATTGTCTTGAATTTAAAACGGAATTACATAAATTATTTCCCAATGCCACTCTGAATTATCTTCACTCCTGTATCAGATTTCTTTGCAAATGACTTATAGCAGAACTCTGACCATAACTCAGTCACAGGCAGGCTGCGCGAAGCAATGTAAGTGATAAATTTCTCCCGTGTATTCACAAAACCGAACGTAGGGAGTACGCACCGCCGACAAATTCATTATAAAATTGTTCAATACAGCTCATCTTGTGTCTGGAATCCCTTGCAAAACAAACTTCCAATTTTATTTTTAGTAAGTAGTAGTTTTAATTTTACAATTACGAGGAAATTGGTGAAAGTTGAAATCAATGGCTGCGAGTCGCCGGAGGAATAGTTGCGGAATTAAATTCGTTACGAGCTTTTTGCCGCGATTTATGGCAGCTCTAGCGTTGGGTTGTTAACTCAAGAATGATTCATTCGTTTAATTAATACGCGGAATATTATGAATAAATCAGAGTTGTTTTTTAATAAACAAAGAGAATGCATTACTCAAACATATGGGTATTATTAAATTGAAGAGAAAAAGCAGGAAGCGTTCCAGTATCTAATGTAATTAGTTAGCGGAGAAGCCACTCTGCTCGCGCCCGCGCCCGTTGCGCGCTGTGAATTATGTCTCCAGTTTGTCACAGTCGCCGGCGCGGGTGCGGCCCGCCACTCTCCTACTGCCAACCTCACACATTTATATTTTATTTACCTATTAATTTATGCACTTTATTTTTTAACGTGCATGAAATTTTGTAGTCGCAAATTTATTTGATTGCACTAGTAACATTTAGTTTTCACTGTATCATGAGACTTATTACACTAGATCGGTAATTCTTGTCATCGCCATGTTAGTATAAATAAATCATTTCAGGATGAAAAAATAACAAAAATAAGTAGGATGTGTTCTTGTATACACCCAAATCCGAATCCGTTCGGAAAACCTTTTAAGATTTCAATACGAAAAGATACATTTCGATTTCAAATATTAAAACATTCGAATTGATTAAGCAAATTACGCTGTAAAATAATAAGTTTCAAAAGCCGATACCTTGTTTTTTGCTTTCTAAGCATACAGATTTTGTTCAAAGCGATCACATGTTTTTGTTTTAATAATTAAAAGATTTTCAAATCCGCGGCCATTGGAACCAAACCCTGGCAACCTCTTAAAAAACGCAGAGCGTCTCGCGGGACCCGAACCTGTAACAAATTGGAAATCATTCCAGCGACGCAAGTATTGGCTTTAAATTAAAACCGTGGGTCACGGCCTAGTTGTGGCAATTTCCAATTCGATTACCGTTCCGATTCAGAATAAAGAAAGTATTGAAAGTATTTCGTTTTGAAAATTTATGAAATCACTGTTCCTACTTATAATTTATTGTCATTAGCTTAAGTTGACTTAAATTGGTTTTTAATATATTAGATCTTTAAATAAAGTTTCAAAATTTGAGATTATTTAAGACCTTATAAGTAAAGTTGATATACTGAAATAATGTTTTTTTTTGATAGACTCCCTACCTCACTGATTATTTGGTTTGAATTTGTTCAAAAATTGGGCATATTATTCGATAAAAGTAAAAAAGGAACACGTTAACTAGTGTCAACACTCATCATGTTGCGATTTAATAAATCAATTTAAATGTAATAACCTTACTGACTGCTTAGAGGCAGGTTCATGGCTCGCAAAACGGATGACCGTTGGAGCAGTTAGGTTCACAAGTGACACCACGTACTGAGAGACCCACTTAAATTTTAAGTTCCTTTCTTGATTTAATATCTCCCTACCTTGTTAAAGTTAAAGTCGTCGTGGCGCCGTGGTTACTGTGTGCATCATACGATATCACAGGTTAAGCAACGTTCGGCGCGGTCGGTACTTGGATGGGTGACCGCCGACCATTCATTTCTCACGAGGACTTCCGTGCTTCGGAGGGCACGTTAAGCAGTCGGTCCCGGGTGCTGTATACTTGTATACAGTAGTCGTAAGGGTTTGTCAGAAGCCATCTAGTCGCCCTGAAAATTTTGGCATCCACCACCCAGCACTGGGCCAGCTTGGTGGATTATGGCCTATGCCTCCTCGTCACCCAGGGGAGAGACTCATGCCCTGCAGTGGGCTCATTACAAAGAGTTGCGATGATGATGATGATGCGATGATGACCTTGTTAAAATAAATAATAACCGTATTGTAACTAGGGAATTTTCGGATTTAATGAAGCACAGTAAGTTCCCTTAAGTATTACAGGTTGAACTAAATATAGTCTTTTTTTAATTTATTTATTATACTTAACCCAAACTCAGTAAAAAGTATTAAAAAGATTTAAGATATTTTTTTCATATCTATAGTCACTAATTTGTAAAATAATACATTATTTATGCCTGGACATAATAAGTTTTAATTTATAATAAAGATTTTAGAGTATTTTTTTTTTCATGGTGTTTGGTTTGATATTCCTTATTATCTTAAATATTAAGTAAAATACATTAAATGTATTTATTTTACATAACGTTTTAAATTGCCGTTACAGCATGGTTTACTCATTTATACTAATATATAAAGCTGAAGAGTTTGTTTGTTTAAACGCGCTAATCTCAGAAACTACAAGTGGGATTTGAAAAATTCTTTTTGCATTTGATAGCCCAACTCTTGAGAAAGGTTATAGGCTATATTTTATCCCGAAATGCCTACGGGATCAAAAGTTACGCGAGTAAAACCGCGCGCGGTGGCTAGTCTTTTTATAAATGCAATGTCATGCCTATCATTCAATTTAAAAATAGAATCACATCATATAACGGGGTCACCAAAGCAAGCTACATTATAAAGCTTCCTCGGCATATTACTTCGACATCTTTCCGGCGACCCTCCGTACGGGTGCATGTTTAATATACATTTTTATTGCCTTTTTGTGACAACGCTAAACGATATTGGCTGACCACGGTGATCTTATTTAACTCTGTCAACAGTGTATGAAAATCGTGACTGTTTGTCAGTTATACGGTGGTAACTAGTGTGAACATTAAACAGAGATTTCAATAAATAAAGAAGATATCACGAAGATAAATTGAAGACTTCTTCTATATTAACGATGAGTGGTTTCAATATACAAACATACTAATATTATAAATGTGAAAGTTTAGCTGTATTTGTTCCCCAATCACGCCAGAACGGCTCAACCGCTTTTGATGAAATTTGGCTAAGTGACAGTGTAAAGTCTGGAATAGCACATAGGCTACTTTTTATCCTGATATTCCCACGGGGTTCGAAATTGCGCGGGTAAAACCGCGCCAAACAGCTAGTATTAAAATATACTAATATTGATATTATGTTTATTGATATTACCGGAGATCTCAATTGTATGGTTTCTTATTGAAATAAAGGTCTATTTTCTTGTTTATCTATTTATTAACTTAATATAATTGCTATTCCATCTCAGTACCTATTGTTGCCATGGATTAAATAGATATTGACGACCGGCTGGTGTAGCGGTAACATACATTGCATTCTATGCCAGAGGTCCTGGGTTCGAATCCCGGCGGCGGCGGATATTTGTGTGATGAACACAGATATTAGTCGTCAAGTCATGGATGTTTATATTTCTAAGTTTATTCTTATAAAAAATATGTATTTATTTATTATGTATGTTTATATATTTCTTAAGTATATCAGTATCCATAACACAAGTTCTTTAAGAAACTTAATTTGGGCTAGATAATGTTGTGTGAGTGTCAGAAATATTTAATTTTATTTTTTATTTTATATAAAATTTAAATTATGATATTCAGAAAAAGGAACCCTTTCTAACCATTATTGCTCCATAGAAATAATATGGCTTAAAGCCTGTAGAAATATCTTTGCATCTTACATTAGTTGTATTCATATAGTTTCAAACGACATATTGTTGTACTGATATACTCAACATAAAAATGTCTGTAATGGACCTCAATTCACGAGAGAAGCATGCAAAGTATTTGGAAGAAGAATTTCTAGATATTCATAAACTTCATTTCCCTAGCTCTGTTACTGGATTTTAAACTTCAAATACTTGTACACGGAATTAAAACATTTGCTGGCATTCATAAAAATCTAATACTCCGTAACAAGTCGTGGCGTTAGTCAAAGTAAGAGAATTACGGTTGAGCCTGGGCCGCATAATTAAAAAGTTACCGCCAGGACGTCTGAGGGTCCAAGGGCGGCCCGCCAGCTGCATTTTATACCTTCGCTTGTTTCTTGGGAAAACCGTTTCTAAAAAAGATTCGTTTTATGACGCACTTAAGTTATGTTTGCAAGGTGTAGCTCGGTGTGGAGAATAAAAGTTACATAACTTGCGGACTGCGATGCTGACCCCGGTTAATGTAAGACGCTACCCAAAAAGGTTCTCGTTTTATTATTCTTCGTGCGATCATTCCTGATCATTACAATGCCAGATAAAATAATAAACATCAAATTATTGTTTTTATTCCATACATCAATTTGATAAGTTAAATAATAATTTACTCTCATACCTAAAAATCTATCTTATAAATCATACCATTACAAAATTTAGAGCTCATTAAAATTATCATGTACTTAGCAACCAACATCAAACACTAGTAAAAGAGCTCGCAGTCAAATTGTTCGCAAACAAAGGGATAATAATAAAGTGTCCCGCACAAGCTTTTGTTAAAACGGCTATTTCACGAAGGGAACAATAAACTCATTCTATTAAAACACATGAAAACCCCTTGGAGGGCTCATCACGACGCGCCACTTTGAATAAATACTTCGAAGTGTAGGTACAGCCGTAAAGCCGGAACTACTATAAGAACTGCCGGTGGACGAGCGCAATCACGCATTCCCTAGACACATTTAAACTTCACAAAGCAGGATTGTTTCCTTACATCGGGGCTTTCATTAGAATACGACAGTACAAATTTGTTCATACACAAGTAATACGACATTTTTATTACAGGTAAAAAACGCATGGCTGTAAACTTATCTCATAAAGAATTAGGCAAACATGCAAAACTCCACAAATTCACGTCTCGTGATAACAAGCCGGTAAATGGTTCTATATAAGTTTAAATGAAATTCATCGAATCTGCGAAGTTGGCGGCGCGCTCGGAGCGCCCCCGCCCGGACTCGCCGCCGCTGGATCGCTATGTAATTTCTAAAGTTGTCTTATATCTGGGAAATTATACAAATGACATACAGACAAACGGTTACGTTTATTTTGCGAGTGTCGAGATTACGCGTGATTTACAATATTTTGCCAAAAAGATGGCGTTCAAATTGAAGCAACAATATCATTGTTTCGCTTGTTTGAATAGTAAATTGAATGTAAACGATGAGAGTTATTAATTATTTATGATTGTTAATCAACCTTTGTTGAAGATATAATCATGAAAATGAAACAATATTTATCGAACTTTCTGTTGATATTATCTGACTTTTAGTTTATTTGAATTACAAAAGTTTTGCAAGTAGTGAGCAATCTAACAGTTTAAATAAAACTACTTTTTAATCGGATTAATCGCGTATAATTTACATTTTACATTTTAACTCGACGTTTCGGGGTCTTTGCAGACCCCGTAGTCACGAGCGACTGAGGTGTCAGGCGTCAGATTGATAGTGGAAAATCTAACAGTTACAAGGGCAGAGTGTTACTGACATACGGGTTGATGGTCACTTAAATCCTTACGCTTCGATAGCATTTTTTACAATCTGACTTTGTTGAAGAGACTACTTTAACCGAGTACATGCTTGTGAAAAAAAATTGAAATCGCTAGACTTTTCATGAAACCACTTAACTTTTTTGAACCTGTACCAGTATATTGTAAGCAACATACAGATATTATGAAATGTGAAAGCTTAAGATGGTTTTTAAGCACTTTCATTCGACAGCATAATAGCCTGACAGTGCAAGCGATCTAGTGGGTAAGTGTTGCGATTGCACCACCGCACTTTTGACGAAGTTTTCCACAACTAAAGTTTCCTGAATCTTTAACGACTTTCTATTTATCCTACGTTTGATATGCAAAATGTATTTTAATTATTAGACAATCTTTTTTATTCGTATAAAACTATCGAGATAATTAAGATTTTAATTAACTTTAGAAACAGGATATTCGCTATGTTCTTTTTTTATTTATTTTGAGTTCTTGATATTCCATTTCAAACATAATATTGATTGAAATCCTTTTCTCATTAGTTCATTTTATTTTCAACCGACTTCCGAAAAAGGAGGAGGTTCTCAATTCGTCTGTATGTTTTTTTTGTATTTTTGTTACACGATATTTCAGACAATTAAGAATCGATTTTGAAAATGCTTGTTTCATATGATAGGGGATACTTCATAATTGGTCCCATATAAGTTTCATTGAAATAAGTTTAGTAATTCATTGAAAATTTCAAATTTTTGAAACAATATGTATGATTTCGGAGAATGTTTACGTGGATGACACTCTAAGTCGGCCAAACTTTTGATGTGAAGTCGGTTTTTTAATGCTCTGTATTCGTTTATTATGATGTTTTAACTTTTGCCAATTAGTAATATTTTAACGCAAGTATTGGAAACAGTTTGAAAACAAATCGTTAACTAACTTCGACCGTTAGTTTCCCGCGAGAGTCGCAGCGCGTCGTTGAGAAACGTAAATAAAAGGAGAGGTTGAATTCTCGTGTTTAATTTTGTCTTATAAATACGAGAGGTATATTTATTAATAAGACTGCAATAATGATTGGTTGTTACATGAAAGTCTATGAGTAGGAGAATACTTTTAATTTAATTAATTATCAAAAGATCATAGTAATATATGATGTTAGAAGTTATACATACGAAAAGGTTGCTGCGTGTTTAATATCCCCAAATACTAAACATTTTTTGGTGTTGAAATATTTCAAATATTTTCGCTACAAGGGGAAATGTTTATAAATATTTTGAAATATTTATTTTTAGAAACTGAAAACAACTCAACCCTCTCACTCAACGGAGACATAAACATAATGTAATCACGAGTTCAAATTTCAATCTTCAGATACCTTTTTTATTGTGAAATTTATTTATAGAATTGAGAAATGATCTTCAGGGCTGATTTTTCAATGATCAGAAAAAAGTTGTCTTAAAAATAATGTGAAAGACAGCTTTAAGCATGTCTCAAGTTTATTGTCATTCTACGTCTTTGTGAAACAATAATGAAAAATCGTAAAATGATTGAAAAATCGGGCTAAAACATTATACTTACGACAAAATTTCATTATGATATTCATAATTTTTCAGGTAGGTAAGCCTATTTAGGTATGAGGTTTTCGAGGCCTTCATTTTTGTTGGCTTTTATGCAGACTTTTTAAATTTCACCTGGCTGTGTGACTCTCTACGAGGACGTCTAACCAGAATTATGATTATGAGATTTATACGAACTGGCATTCATATAAATTCCACAAATATGCCGATAGCGATCTGTATATTTCGGTTGAAACATGCCTTAATATGTCTTTCAAACGAACTTATAAATTTCAAGTGATTTTAATGAAAAACACACCAAATTGCAGCCATTTGCATGTCAGATAATCAGAGTTTAGTGCAATTATTTTTTCACAGAAATCGATGTCGAATTTCAGATTCGGAATTCAAAATGTGGAATTTAGTAAATTAGCTGTCAGGCGGTGCAGCGACCGCGAGCAGTGCAGCGCAGCGCGGGCTCCGCCGCCGGCAGCCGCGGCGCGGCGCCACCTCAAGATTGCACCGCCACGAGCACGCGACTAGGGTCGCCACAATCCTGCCTCGGATTTTCCACATAAACTCAATAATTTCCATTCTGTACACATCATCAATAGAACCACCAGCATTGATAAATGTTCATTCAAACAAATACGAATTTCTTGCGAATTTGCCCTAAAAACGTACCGATCTCGGATCCTTTTCCTTCTATTGAAAAGTAAATGAAGCAAACACATTAGGTAGATGAATAACCGAGCTCTCCAACATTTCGTTTGACGATGAACGATTTTTCATTGGAGACCGTTGTGTTCCCGCGTGAAAATAAACCATTCCGGGGATTTATCGAGATCAACTATTTCCAACGCAATGGCGGTCATTAATTTTTGATTCAGTTAAAGTCAGTTAGATGAATGTTCGTAAATGAGAAATTGTTTAATTGAGAAAAGTTAACAATTTAGAACCATTCATTTTTAAGAAAACTATCGGAATAGAATTAGGTGAGCGCAGTCACTGTTGGGGGTTTAATCTGGAGAATGGAGAAAATTAAATAGGAAAAATGTATTGAAGGCTCTACGTGTCACTTCGCACGGCAGAGCACTCTCTTCCGAGACTTATTGCCGTCAACGTCGTCAAACACTCGTTACCGTAATGCATAAAAACACTTCTTCAATCCACATAAAATGAGCGCAAAGTTTATAGCTTACTTATTTTCAAGAAGTTCAATTTATTCTGTTTAGCAGTCAAAGCCTTGGAGTGTCTCATAATTTTAATAAAATAGTTTGCGGTAGGTTGAACAGTGTGAATATTTTTAATTTAATTTAAGAACTGATAGGGGAGTTCGCTGCTTCATACCAGGGGGATTTCATACAAGTGGTATGAATCGACGAATAGCATTTTTAAATGGGTCGATTCATACCATGGTATATTACAATAAGCGGTGTGCCCAGCGCAGCGCGCCGTTCGCTGCCGTCGGCGGTGCCGTGCCCTTGCACGGCTGTCGGCGTCCTTAAAGATAGTTTTGGAGCTAAAGATACCAAGTGCAAGAGATATAACTAGTTAAAATCTAATAAAAAGTATTGCAATGTAATAGTTTCATAACTCATTGCCAACATTAGAATTTTCTTGTGCACCTAAATTTGCATTGATACTAAATTCAAAAACGTGTAATGTGGTAAATGAAACGTCTCATTTCTTCACCAAAAAATATATTAAAGAAATAAAATACAAATGAGCTCCTCACTTCGAGTCACATTACAAGCTAACTTTTGAAAACCGCGACCGCTATCTCTCCAGATAAGATTTAGAGTTCCAGCTACAGCGCAGCTCGCAGTGTCCGGGAATCTCCGTGAGTGTGGTCACCCCGGCGCGGCGCGGTGGAGCGTGCAGTTTGATTCAATTAACGCGATCTAGTGTCGGCGAGCTAATTAGATCCGCCCGCAAGCTGCTCACGCGCGGGACCGGCTCGCCGGCAAAAGTACTCCTCTTTACTGCAACTTTCGAAATTCCGTATTGCATTTTTGAATGTAAATTTAATTTTTAGTTAAATATTTGCACCTTCATTTACCGTGGTTCATAAAGTTCATTGAATTACAGTTATTCAAATTTTGCAGGTAGCTTTATTGCGTTGCAAAAGTAGCTCCTTATTTATGTTCACAATCATTGACAGAAAACTCTTCAGTTTGTATAACAATTTTTTTTTTACTTTAATAAAGGCCTCAGCAATTCAGCAAATATTATGTTAAGGCAATATTGGGTAACTAAAACAGCTTATTATGCTGATTTCCCTTCGTAAACTCATTAAAGCAATTTTCATGGAATTATGAAGTTGTTGGTGTTGGTATTATGTTGTAAGAAATATAAAAAGAAATCACAATATTACTAAGAAACAAATGAAAAATATTATCGGCAAACATACCTAGATGTAAAACAGAGCAAAATAAATGCTTATTAATAAAGAAAATGTTTTCAACTTTCATACAAAAAGCGTAACTTCAAACAAAATCTCTTTGAAAATCGGCACACGACCTTGTTTTCTTTTAACACCTAGTTGTTTTTTTTGAAAATGACTAAAATGTGATTGGTTTTATTTGTCAACGCTCGTCGCTCATTGGCTAGACAACACACAGTAACAATAATATCATTGGCCGTTGAAACGTTCATTTGCGAACATTTAAGAACTTGAAAGAGTCGTCATAGTGGACGATTTATGTAAAAGGTAGCAATGAAAGATATGAATATTTTTGCTATGCATATTTTTTATTTTGTTTATGATTTAGACAAAAAGATTACGTTTATAATTTGACGACTGGCTGGTGTAGTGTCAACATAGAATGCCTTCAAGGCCAGAACTGGGTTTGAATCCCGGTGGCGGAAGATATTTTTGTGATGAAGGATGTTTATTGTCTATTTTAGTATATTACTAGCTTTATCCCGCAACTTCGTATGCGCTTAACTACCCTTCTCATGGAAATTTCAGAAACTATACAACCAGACACCCACTGAAAGAACCTTTATACCAAGTATCATACCCATGCACTCAAGGAATAAGTTTTTTTCATACAAACTAAAAAACATATATTTTCCGTGCCCGTGAGAATTTTGGGAATATTTTTCGTAGCACAACCAGTCACTCTTTGCAGAACATTCATGCCAAGAATATAATTCATACAAACTAAAAATTCCAACCTCTTCCAGTGGGAATTTCGGGAATTCCTTCCATAATACAAACAGACACTTATTGAGAAACCTTTATATCAAGTATCACATCCGTGCACTCAAGGAATGGGATTTTTTCATACAAACTGAAACATCATATATTTCCCGTTCCCGTGGGAATTTCGGGAATTCCTTTCATAACACAAACAGACACACATTTAAAAACCTTTACACCAAGTTTCACATCGGTGCACTCAAGGAATAAGATTTTTCATACAAACTAAAACGTCCTATATTTCCTGTTCCCGTGGGAATTTCGGGAATTCCTTCCTTAGTGCACCCCTCCATCCCCTAAAGAATGTATGTTCCAAATTTCAGCTCTCTACGTCCAGTAGTTACGGCTGTACGTTGTCTGTCAGTCACTCAGTCACTCAGTCACTCAGTACCTCAGTCACTCAGTCAGTAACGGAACAGTTTTATATATATTGATTGATGATGATTGATATTGTAATAAAAAATATGTGTGATGATTACACATATGTATATGTGTCTATTATTCAAAACACAAATTTATCAAGGAAGGCAACATAATTGGGGTTGCCTGGTAGAAATCGCTTCTTGGCGATAAGGCCGCCCTTTATTCATTGTTTTCTTTTTATTTCTTCTTTGTTCTGTATTTTTCATTGTGTATAATAAAGGGTAAATAAATAAATAATAATTTTGTGTGAACTTCAGAAATATATAATATTGATCCATTTATTTTTCAATAATTTATTAATTCACTTGATAATTATTATTTATCAATTCATTTAATTATCGTCATTCTAAAATCTATAGAATGATGCCAAATGAAGTCCTGACTAAAGATTTTACGGTTATTTGTCTATCTTCCGGAACAATTTTCTCAACTTTTTTACATTTTCATCTGTAAGGGAAGTTAAAGGCTTCACTGTGCGCTGATTGTCTTTACAGGTCGATCTCCTTGTTTTTATTTAAATTCAGCATCCCAGTAAGCGACCATTAATTAGGATAAAGAATGATCCCCTGATGTCTAAAACAAATCTTCGTAGACATTTTTTTCAGACAGCGGTACATAATCACCGTACGTTGTTCGTTTTTTTCCATATTTTATTGATTTTTACTATTGTAAGCAAAAAAGCGTATCTTGCAAATACAATGACTAAATTATGTAAAACTTTGCATGAATAGGTACTGTCAGATTGATATATTTATGAAAAATAAAATAGATAACATCCTAAAATGTACTTATACATTGTATATGCGTGTCTACATTTTTTTCATGAAAACAATATGATTTGTGATATAAGATTTTTTATTTGATCTACGTTACTTACCGTATATGGGTCACGTTATATTGTTATATAGGATGACAAATTTTGGTTCACAAGTACTAGTTTTTAGTAAATAAATTTAAGTATTTTTGTGGGCGTAACTTTTGACTACATTTGACAGGCAGTTGAACATAAGCCCTTTTCAATTTTGCAAACAGAACGCACAAATGTGTTTGACTTCAAATTATAAACATTCGAAAATTTACTAAGTTCATTGGGCATAACACCATCCTCGTAGAAATAGTGTGCCAAGTTTGACTTATAATAAAAATTCAATTTGGTAGTTTACGGGTCTATATAAAAGTCATAATTTAATCATGCATTTTTATTATGCAAGGGCGATCAGTATATAAACCATTGTATACCGCAAATGGACTTTCTTTATATTTTTATAAATAACAAATATGGTCCATAACATATGCTGCCAACTACTAACTAAACACGAAAACACCCGAATCAACAACATAAAACAACATTTTCGTTGGCCATTTTCGAGCACTCTTCCATGCGTTTTTCGTTCACTGATCTCCCCTTCGAAAAATTATTTTTAATACAGTTGCTCAAAAAATGGCGTATTGCAGGGACGTTTAGCGTTCGGGATGTGGGCTATTACACACTTGTGCTTTTTCTTTACCTTTTCCGCACTCGTGCGTTCTCTTTCCCAAATGTCAAAATAATGTCTATTAAAAAGAAAAAATCAACCACGAAGTTTTTACTTAAAACAAAATTCATAGAAGTTTTTACGATTCATGCAAATATTTCTGAAAAGAAGCTACTAATTTGTTTCAATATCAGGTAAAATGATTTGATGCAATGAGTTAGGTTAGGTTTCATTTCATTTTATCTCATTAAATTCATTTTCATTTCATGTCAATGTATCAATATCAGTAGTATTTTTTTTCTTAATTTTGACATTCTTTTTAGTTAGGTATCTGAATTAGTTTGTAGGTTTATTAATAATTATTATATTAGCTGTAATTTTATATTTTTAATGTAGTGTATTTGAAATCAATTATGTAATTCTTGACATAAGTACTCTGTTTCGTTTCTATTTTTCTATATCTTTTTATTTTTTACAACTATTTAATTGCATGCTATGATCGTATTTAATGTTATTGTGACAATATGCTATTATATAGAATGCTGTATATGCCTGTAAGTGATATTAGTACTAGATTTAAGACTTCTCTAAATGATTATTATAAGTGCGATGTATTATTATTGTTGGCATATCTTAACTTAATAAATAAATAAATAAATAAATGTCAATGCAAAAAATCTAGTAAAGACTTGGCTGTATGGGCATAGTTCCCTTTGCCTACCCAGAATGGGTAAACAAAACAAAAAAAACTCTGTTTATAATCTTTCACGGCTGGCGCCATTTTGTATATTTTATAAAACTGCTTAATTTTTTCGCAACTGTATTAAAAATAGTCGTTCAGTACACGTGCGGAACCGTCATTGCAACTCGTTCCGACTGTCAACCCTCGCCTTCGGCTGCGCCTCGGCTCGTGTAGACATTTGTCGGAACTCTTTGCAATGACAGGCTTTCCGCACTCGTAATGAAATATACTATTTCATTACGAGTGCGGAAAGCTGACCACAGTAGTGCTGTTTCCTGACCACTACAGTCCTGGAACTTTTAAGTGTCGAGTGAATAGGTTTCTCGTGGATGGACGTGTAACACCATAGTCTTCATGCGCACTTTCCATCAGGTGGCATGGAAGACAAACGTCCTATCCTTACAATATAAAAAAAAAAAAAAAAAAAAAACTATATTGACAGCTTGGCGGTCAAAACTCAACAGTAATCATTTTTTTCAGAAATATTACAGGTTCCACGTACTGCCCAAAATCGTTTTATAAATTCAAATAATAAGAAATCAAAATTCCCTTTTAATTTCAAAAGCTGTCTTTATCCTTAAAGTTCACACCAAGCCATTTCCTGCTAATAATGAGAACCGTGTTCTAAAAGCCCCCACGATTAAGAGTATTCATAATTAGCGCCAATGTGGAAAGTTTGAATGAATTGGTGGTATCACTGACAAAGGCGAACGGAGAAAGGCGGTGGAGAATAGTGGATACCTACACATTGTGATGTGAGCGAGACGGTCCGCGGCGTGCATCGTGCCGCCACCTACGACGCCATTGCGATATAACTATTCAAGTATTCCACGGCACATTATGATAAAAATAGAAGTAGGTTCAATTGCTGCACAGTGATTGCATAAAATATAGGCTTCTTGAAGTTCAAAGAAAACATAATTTCAAAATGACTTTATCAATAAATAACAACCCGATGCAATCGCCTAAAGGGCAGATCGCAGACAGTTATATTAAATAATTTATAAAGCAGCCATATTGGTGTCTTATTTTTACTCATGACATCGTCAGCGTAATGACGTACGATATACATGATTGAAAATACGATTTCATGAGCAAACATACGAGGGTGGATTGAAAAGTTCGCGGCCTAGTCAAGAAAACAGAATAAAGTACTTTTTTTTTTTTTTTATAAAATATGGATAAAACGTTTGTCTTCCATGACACCTGATGTTAAGTGAACATGAAGACTAAGGTGGTACACGTTTATCCACGAGAAACCTATTCACTCGACACTTAAAAGTACTAGGACTATACTGGTCAGGGAAAATAGACGCAGGCAGTTCATTCCAAACCTTGGCGACCCGTATCAAAAAGGAACTGTCAAAGCGCTTAGTTCGACTTTTCGGAATATCAACCACATACGGATGGAAGTTCTGTCTGCGTCTAGTAGTCCGATGGTAAAAGGGTGAGGGTTCAATTTGCTCAAACAGAGCACTCGCGCACTCACCAAAATGTATCCTGTAGTACACGGTTAAACAAGCAACCTTACGACGATGCTCTAGGTTCTGCAGTTTTTTGGTCGTAAGGTCGACGTTGTTAATTAGATTACGGGCTCTTCGGTCAACGGAATCCAGCGCTTCTAGTTGATATTTGGCTGAACCATCCCAAAGATGACTGCAGTACTCCATGCATGATCGCACTTGAGCTGTATATAAGTTAAGAAGCTGTGCAGGGCTGAAGTACCGCCGTACCTTTGAGATGATTCCCAACTTTTTTGAAGCTACTTGAGCCATGGACACAATTTGTTGACCGAAGTTAAAACTGGATGTTATAGTTACGCCTAAAAGCCCTAGATGGTCAGTGATGGGGACAGATACATTTTGGAAAGTGGGCGTTAATGTGAAGGTGCTCTTTTTTGCGGAGAATAGACACGCCTGAGTTTTGGACGCGTTAAATTTGACCAAATTCGACTCACCCCAATCGGATACTTTCCGTAAGGTCAAATCAACGCGCTCAATCATTGACTCTCTTAAACTCTGGATTTCACGGGGGCTCGCTCACGCATTGGATACGTATCTCTCTACAACAGTGCTGTCATCAGCATAACTAATAATGCCCGGTGTTAAGAGATCATTAATGTGCAGCAAGAATAATGTTGCAGAGAGAACAGATCCCTGAGGTACCCCGGCATTCATCGCCATTTGGTCGGAGGAGAAGCCATCTAAAACTACTCGAATTGACCGTTCCCTCAGAAAATCAGATATCCAGTCGCAGAGCCCAATCGGTATGCCATAAGCTGGAAGCTTACTTAAGAGACCATCATGCCAGACCCTGTCAAAGGCCTTGGAAATGTCTAAGGATACAGCTATTGCTTCACCATGACCTTCCAAGGCCTCGCTCCATAAGTGAGTGGCATACACGAGAAGATCGCCGGTCGAGCGCCCGTTGCGGAAACCATATTGGCTATCGCTTAGGAGCTCGTTGGTCTCGAGGTATGCCAGGAGTCGATTGTTCAATACACGTTCCATGACTTTGCAAAGTATGGAAGTGATTGATATTGGTCGATAGTTGACAGGATCGGCACGGCTTCCCTTCTTTGGTACTGGTTGTACGTTAGCAAGCTTCCAGGACTTGGGAACCTTACCGGATTCCAGTGAAAGTCGATAAAGACGCGTCAAAACGGGAGACAACTCAGCTGCGCAGCGTTTTAAGACCACTGCAGGAATACCGTCTGGACCACTAGCTTTGTTCTCGTCTAGGTGCAGCAAGCATTTAGGAACCTCCTTTTGGCGAATGTGAACGGTACCCATTGTAGGTCCGAACTGAGGTAATTGGGGTAGGATTTTTTCTTGGCAATCTAGACGAGAATTTTCTGCGAAGATACTAGCAAATAAATCTGCTTTCTCCTTAGCAGTGTGGGCCAGAGAACCATCGGGTTTTCTCAGTGGTGGCAGCGACGGGCGACAAAAGTTCGTTTCGACCGACTTGGCAAGGGACCAGAAAGCTTTACTTCCCGAAGAGTATGCTGCTATTCTGTCTCCGATACGGCCTTTGTGGGCAAAACGAGCTCTTTTGATTATCTTTTTGCAGGACTTGGCGGCAGCATTGTATCTTTTCTTAAGTTCATGATACAAAAATATTTTTTATTTATTTTTCGACGTAATCTCCATTTAGCTCTATGCACTTCTTCCATCTGCTTTCCAGAGCTTCCATACCTGTTTTAAAAAAATATTCTTCAAGGTCTTCAAAATACAGGTTAACAGCGGCTTCGACCTCTTCATTCGTTAAAAATTTCTGCCCACCGAGGTGTTTTTTCAGGTTTGGAAACAGATGAAAGTCCGAAGGTGCCAAATCAGGATAATAAGCTAGATGTGGGAACAATTCGAAACCACAATCACGAATTTGAGCCATAGACTCGACAGACGTGTGGACTCGGGCGTTGTCCTGGTGAAACAACACGTTCTTTCTCAGTAATCCTGGGCGTTTCTGTTTAATTTCTTCACGTAAACGACGCAGAAGGGTGCTATAGTACGCAGAGTTTATTGTTTCGCCTTTTGAAGGTAGTCCACCATAATGACACCCTTAGCATCCCAAAAAACCGATGCCATCACCTTGCCAGCCGACAGAATTGCCTTTGATTTTTTCGGAGTTGGTTCACCTGATTTTTTCCATTGTATGGATTGTTGTTTTGATTCTCGGGTATAGTGGTGAACCCAGGTTTCATCCATTGTCACAAATCTGTCCAGAAAACCTTGTGGATCAGCCTCGAACATCTCCAAACAGTCGCGAGAAATCGTGAGTCGAATTCGCTTTTGCTCTACTGAAAGCAATCTGGGGACCCACCTAGCCGAAACCTTAGAAAAGCCGAGTTCATGGACAATGATGTTTTGCGTTCGTTCATATGAGATGCCTATAGTGTCTGCAATTTCTCTGATAGTCAATCTACGGTCTTTCAATATGAGATCACACACTTTATTGATGTTTTCTTCGGTCGTAGACGTCATTGGCCTGCCGGAGCGAGGGTCATCTTCGATGTTCTCTCGTCCACGTTTAAATTGTGCAACCCATTTTTTCACAGTGGTATAAGACGGGGCAGATTCCCCTAATGTTGTTTGCATGTCATCATGGATCTCCTTTGGTGTTAATCTTTTTTTAAACAAATATTTAATCACAGCACGTTGTTCAAATTTCTCCATTAGTGAAAATTTGTTCTACACACGTATTTATATTGTTCGTAAAATTTTATTTAAACAAGATATCAAATTGAAAATTCGCGAGCTGACAATTGAATAATGACAGTTCAAAATGACGGCAGAAAAAATAACAAAAGTTTTTTTTAATGGCCAGGCCGCGAACTTTTCAACCAATGTAGTATGTTTATTGGATTTTATTCGATTTTTTTTGGTCAGCACAGAGTAAGTTTGATAAGCAAGTCATAAAAATGGACTAATCCGAGTCACTCCACCATGGTAATTCTCCTTAGGAACCTCCTGACTAGCGAACTCCATCATCACAAATCCGTGTAATGAGTGGGTTCATCAGGGCTATCATCTATCATAGTCTCTCCTCTTGGTGACGAAGAGATTTGAGCTGTATTCCATCAAGCTAGCCCAGAGCTGGTTGGTGGATGTCAGAATGATCAGGTTGCCTGAATAGCTTCTGACAAACCTTAAGGACTACTATATACAAGTATACAGCACCTGGGACCGACTGCTTAACGTGCTCTCCGAAGCTCTGAGTCGTTGTGAGAGATAAATGATTGGCGGTCACCCACCGGCTACTCCAAACGTCACTTAACCTGCGATATTGTATGATATGCACAGTAACCACCGCGCCACGACCACACAACAACCGATCATTATGTTCTTGCAATATTATTGCTCCGGTCATTATGTGCGTGCAATATTTTACGAATAGACAGTTTCTTCCTATGTTCCTTCTAATTTATCGTCACTTTCCATCAGACAAAGTTGAAATTAAGCGCCGCATCGGTGCCGTCACTGGTAAAAAAACATTTAAGAATAAGATATACCAATACGTTACTAATAATCGAATGCAGAAGTTACAAGGGTGATCATGATGATATATTTCTATCATATGTCAATAAAAAATAGAAATCAGATTTTAATTTAAGATCGATGCTTATATTACTTATATTCATGCAAAATAGTACCTATTGCGCTGTTTTCATGACAACAGATGAAAAACAAAATCTGTTGATGAATAAAAAGTAGAGGTATCAATAGTTACATACATACATAACTTCACGCCTGTATCCCTAATGGGGTAGCCAGAACACAAGAGGCTATCAAACCATCTGATGTCACGTTTGAGAAATTAGGAGGTATTATTATGATGGAGAGAGACTATTGCAGTGACAGGTGGTCAGCCTGTCGCCCGCAAAAACGCCAATAAAACCTCCGTCTCATAACTGACTTTTACCCCGGGAAGAGAAGCAGCTGGCACATTCTAAGTTTATCTTTCGCTTCCAGTCCAGCATGGAAGATAAAAATAATATTTTAATCTTATAAAACATCCTGAGGCTTATTAAGAATCGAAATCGCACAATTGAAGAAGAATTTTTAGGAAAAACGTAAACATTGTTTAAATGGCACTTTAGGATTACTTTCATGATTTGTGTGTTCAAATGTTTGGAAATGGCTACTTCTATGTAACCTCAAAGATTCTGATCTAATAGTTACAATAAATATCAAACAAGTTTATCTGCAACAAAGCAGAGATTGTAAAACCTTCTTGTAACAGCTAAGTTGGAGAATGAAAAATGATAACGTTGAACGACTCCGCTTAGTAAATAAATGGACGCAAGTACTTCCCCCGCAGCCGCCAGTAAACTTAATCTCTTCATAGCAAAAACAATCCTCGGCCGGAGCAAAAGAAGTTGAAGTTTCGCTTAAAAACAGGAAACGGCTCCGTAAGAACACAGCAAACAATCGAAGAGTGAATCAAGGATCCTTAATGGATAGAAAATGTATAGAATAGTGGGACCGGCTGAAAACATTTGAGCAAATTTTGCATAGTCAGTGTGAGAGACTTATTGTTATGGAAGCGACATGCTTTATATATGAAATAATTTGGTAACATTGAAATTAAAATATTTTTAAAATTAAAAATACATAATTTTGACATATTTTCTTATACAATGCCATAATGTGTCTTGCTTGAAGCAGCAATATTATCAATCTAATCTCAGGAGTTGGAGGAATTTTTATTCTTTGCCACAAAGATATCAAAAGTCAAAGTCAAAAGAATCTTTATTTCGTAAGTATTTAAATACATTTGAAATAAGTCACAATTTACAAATTAAACTGAATCTACCACCACTTCGGAAAGTCGATCTGTTGAGAAGAAGTGGCAAGAAACTCAACAGCAATCATCCTTTAAATCTTTTACACAATAACAATAACAATTTTATATTTTATTCATTTAGTTTTATTAATCAATTTGTTTTTATATTTAAATGATGACAGGATAAAATGACCTCAATGTTTTCATAATATACCTACATAAAGATAAACAAAGATGGTGATTTTTTTATGTTTTGAGAAATTGTCGGAAATGGTAGGTTAGATTTTTTTTGAGTTTTTACTATTTTGTTGATTCGTTTTTTTATGATATTAATTTTGTACGTTATTTTATTATTTTGGGTATATATTTTTTTATTTTAACTATTCTACACATAAGAGTATCTATCAATCAAAAACTCATTCACTGCATAGCTTTGTTTTATTTCAAGTATATTTTTGACACCACAGGTAACGGCTTGGGGGCAGAGGGCCAGGCGCCGAGTCACTTCCAGTGTCCCTCGCCGACGAGTTCGGCCGTGCCGCGCCGTGCACGGTGGCCTTTGGACCCCAGCCAAGTACTCACAGTGCGGGATGAAATTTAATACGGCCGCCTCTGAATATTTATTTATGATAATACCTAATGATTTATACTTGGATTGCTTTTGGCTAATAATTTTTCGCGTCGTATTCTTTCGTTCGGAATTTTGCGTAATTTCAGGTTTGTTTATCTTGGATTACAATGTTTTCAAAAGAATAATGATATGCTTAATGGCTCGTGACGTTTCGGCTTCAAATATCTCTAAAATATATTTAATTCTTATAATTTTGAACGCATATACCGCATATTTTATATTTACGGTTTAGCTACTGTATCAGTTGTGCAGTCAACATTGTTAATATACAATGCAGAAGCATTACATTCAGAAAAATTATACAAGTAGTTGAGAACAAGAATGGAAGCTTTATTAAGAAATATTCCATAAAAGTCTTTGTATGTGTTGTCGGAAGGGGCCGCCCTAGACAAACGTATGCTGATCAATTTGGCGACGTTCCTAGAAAGAGCCTAGTTAAAAAACCCGCAACCGGCGATCATGTATGTAAAGATAAATGAATGTGTCCGAAACGAAAGAGGTACGTCTGGATCGCAACAATTGGTGTTCTCTTGTCTCTGCCTACCGTAAAGGGAAACAGGCGTGAGATTATGTATGTATTACAATATTATGGATGTATTTCTGTATAGCAAAACCAAAAGCATTTTTATGAAGAATGTATTATTAAGAACAACAAATATCGAAACACATGAAACATCAGAAATAATAGAAGGCGTTATCAACTTCAAAGACATTGCCGCTGTACGAAATATTTTATAAAGCAAATTCCATGAAGGAAATAAAAAAGCAGACACCTTTGTGTTTGATTCTACTTTACTTTAAATGTTTTATGTGAATGTAATAAAACTGAAGTGTTGGTCGTTTTTTGAAAACTGTTGAAAACTGCCGTTTGATTTAAAAAATATATATATTAATCTTTAACATTTGTAAGGCCAACTCCTAGGGAACCTATATATTATTATAATTGATCAAGTAAAATGTACAGGATCAAGTGTTACGTAAGTAAAACTGGCCGCGAATGCTCGTGTTCTGAGTATCTTTACTTTTGCTAAAAAGAAAAAATATGTGACCCGGTCAACGTAAACATAAACTTGTTAAAATACAGAGTGACTGGTGGGTCACTTTCGAAATTCAAGGACGTGGTAGTTTGAGATCAAACATGAAAACAAAAAAAAGTATTGTCATGATAATAGGATCAATATTTCTATCATTTTGTAGAGCTTGAAGACATGATTTGGACTCGGTATAAATTGCAATATAAAAGAAAAAAATTGTTGATCTTCTAAAACATGGAATAAATTTTGAGATAATATGGATTCCAAGTCACCAGGGTATAGCAGGTAACGAAAAAGCTGATAGTGAAGCAAAAAAAGCAACAACTATAACCACCGTAGATGATTCTTTGCGTTCCAGTTTTGCCGATTTAAAAAAGTTCATTAAATTTAAGATTAAATTTCTGTGGGATTCTAAATGGAAGATAAATAACACAAGTAAATTGTATAAAGTGAGAAAGTCTATATTTGATAAAACTCCATTGTCGTTTAACTGTAGAAAAGATCAAGTTACCATCACAAGACTTCGTATTGGACACACCAACTTAACTCATATATATTTAATCACAAAAAATAATAAAACAAAATGCAAATGTGGGTTGGATTTAACTGTATATCATCTGTTTGAGGAATGTCAAGTTTATGAGACTGAGAAAAAACTATGTAATCTCCCGAATAATTTGACACATAATGTTTGAACGATTTTGGTTGTGAAAGAACACTTAATTTCCTTAAAGTTATCAAATTATATAAATGTATGTAAACCACTGTGGTGCTGTTGTAAAGCGACTTTAAATAAATAAATTAAAAAAAAAAAGTATTAAATATTTACCGAGTAAACTAAATCGAAAGTTAATGTGAAACAAAACTTATGACCTTTCCCGCACCGGCTGAACTTCGTAGTATCTGTCTTAGACATCCATGACTTTATTTTGACGCTGTTATCGAATAGATTTCATCAAAGCTAACAGCTGTTTTTAGGGTTGACACTTATATATTTTGATCTAAACTTTGAACTTGTTTTTCGGCCGAACCGTAAGGATACCAAACTTTTGTTACTGTTACTTTTATTTTTATTTATTTATTTTTTATTTTTTAATAACATGTAATAATGATGATGATAATAATATAATAAATTGAATAAATAAAAGCAAAAAAGTTAAGTCTTAACTGTTTAATTGTATGGTAACTGACATGATTTTACTCATTACTATTAAACAACAAACTTCACGCGGTTGAGTGTGGGGAGGCAGTATAATCAATGAAAGAAATAGCTAGTATGATAACAAGAACTAAAGGTACGCCTTACGAGTACAAACGACCTTTCCTGAATGCCACATGCAGTCATTGTACAGGGAAACCTCAGGTGGTCACCCTAATTCCACGTTTTACTGTCCATACCTGTAATAAACCCATAGCACGTGGTAAAGATTAATCATTTTAGTCATCTGACTATTAGGTTGGTGATTTTCTTTTTAAAATTGTAAAATTATTATCAAAATTGTTATGATGACAATTTGAGTTATTGCTATCAATTTGCTTTAAATTACTGCCATAGAAACACATATATTTGTTTATATCTTTTTTTCTTTTATTGATAGCACTGTGGATACTATTGACTTTTATTTCAGTGTAGAATGCAGTCTGTTATTCATGAAAAAGTTTTGTAGTTTGCTTAAATATATGTTGCTGTTAGGCACCATTTTAAATAAATACACGTGTTTTTTTACAATAATAATTTATTTGTGAGTGTTTGTAAAATAAATAATTCACACCAACAACGTCTTGGTAACAAATCCTTAGGTACAGTAAGTAAATCACTTAATTAACAACTTCTGATTCAAATTAACATGTTTTTTCAATATTATCGATAATTTTAGTGCATTGTTTCGTTACATTTATTTCATTTTGATAGTTGTAATTAAAATTTAGTTTGGTATACATTTCAACCTTACCGTTGTAACGGTTCTCAAGAGCAAATTCCTTTTAAATCATGGTTGGCTTATTTTAAGGATATAAACGCTTATACATTTTTGCAACCTTATAGTCACATTGCTTTATAACCTTCTGCTTATAAATAATAAAACACGTTTACGCTCCCCGTTGAGTGTATAAAAATAGAATAAATCTTGTGATTCGTCAATTCTTGAAAGTTATAAAATATGTACAGGCTTTAATATTAGTTTCATTTTACCTAAAAATATTATAAATTCATTTAGAGATTTTTCTATTATGTTGTGTCATTTTCGTCTTTTGTTGAAATGGTTATGATGAATGGTTTTATGAAAGAATAAAAAAAAAATAGATTTAGTAAACATTTTGGCAGTCAAACCATGACGTTTATCGGATTCTTCTTAAATTAACAATGAATACATTCGTATTTTACACGTATTTAGTAATTTGGAACATAAAAATAAAATGCAAAAGTTGAGTGTATGAATCTAAAGATTAAAATAAAAATAAATTTCTTTTATAATTTAGGTAATGGATATTTATGCTTCTATAATGAATGTTTTTCATAACACAAGTTCAAGGTAAGTTAAAACTTACTTTGTCGGTATAGTGTGTAAGCTCTGAATTAGATGATAATTGTGGATACATATTATTGATTGAACATCCTAAACGCTCGAGACATGTCGCATTTGCCCTCAATATTTTTGAAATTGTCTTCATAGCATCCAATTTCATCGGTCATTTCCAAAAAACAATATCGGGCAGGACATATAAAGGTCACGGATGAGCGGAGCGCGAGCGCCGGCTCACTGACTCCGCACATTAATCTTTAACTAATAAAGGGCTTCAGGGCCATTGTAAAAGTACACACGATGGTAAACAAGGAATGAGATCAACAAATACTGCCTTCTTATGTGTAATGAGCCGAGTGTCTTTTCTTTGACACAACCTAATGAAATACATTAAGATACTGAAATAAATGCTTTTCTTGTTTTGGAAAACACGACTGTTTGTAAGTGCTAGTTATTATTACCAATTCTAGAATAAGGATCCCTGAAAAATAGTACTTACTAAGTCTACAACTTTCCACTGATAACAATAATTACGAAAATTGACTTGACCTTGATTTGAATAAATTTGGAATAATGAAGTGGATTCATTTTTATAGGTAAAACCTCCTTAGCTATGAAATAGTATCAAAATGCTTATTGAATGAAATTTAGTATCTCAGGGGTAGTAATATACAAACAATCATTGAATTAAGTCTTGTAGACAGTCGTATTTTTAGATTGATGTGTTATTTAAGTTACATATTTATTTCACTTGCAACATATTTTTATGTAACTGACAACCAACACAACACTCGAATTAAAAAAAAACATTCTCCAAACTCAATTTCAAAACAATCATATTTCAAAATGTTAAAATCATAGACTAAAATATGATACCTGCAACATTCGAAACTTAATGTCTGAATTTATTTTATCATGCATGCCATAATAGGATAAATATTGACGAATTTCACAAAACTCGCAAACCAAACTCACTAAGTAAAATATTTTTATTTTGTTCATTTGATTTGAGTATAAATATTTTTTGAATAAACGATCGCTTAAACAACGCGTCGGTAAATGGTTTATGGATTGGTTTTCAATTATAAAAAAAAATACAGTTATGCTGTTCGAAAAGTTTAAATTGAAATATGGATTGGATGCCGAAAAAAGGTTTCTCAAATAAAACAGATATTAATGTTAAGAAGTGCTCACGATGCTCTAGCGGCTGATTTTGGCACTCAGTGTAACCACAGAATAAGTAATAGTTGGTACAGAAGAATTACTCCGCAAGAAGATCTAAATAAATTCGAGTCTTGCTACGACGCGATACGGTGGGATTCAGCTCGCACAGCATTACGTACCTGCAAATTTATATACCTAGAAGTTTTGTCTCTTTCTATCGCATGCCTCTTATCTTTTCTTACGCTGTTAGGGTTGCTGCCTAGTGAAGAATAATTAATCTCCTTATGTGTAATTTAGTATCTACCGATGTAGGTATTAATGTTATTTTTTTTTGTAAAAAATATTATTTCAACTGACCTAAAGTACAAAATGAAAAAAAAGTTACGACGAATAATTAGTAATACTACCTATGTTTTGTTTACTAAATTGAACATAATCAAATCTAAACATAATCTAATTGAATATTTGTTTCTTTTTATATCCATTTTTAAATACTATTTGCGACCTCGATCATAGAATTACTGTGAGTGCTATTAGATAGGTAGGTATCTACAACGTCCCGACGGGCGCGCGCGTGACACACGACCCATTCGAGTTGCGCCGGCGGAGCGCTTCGCTGTAGGTAAATAACGGATGTACCGCGCGGAGTGAGCCAGGCCTGGTGTAACTCAATGTAGGTACTTACGTCTTGATGTGACTGGTATTGTCAATTCTTGCCAATATTGTATTACTAAACTTAGTAATTTAGTTAAGTGAACACGTCAGGAAATCGAGCATGTAATATCAAAATTAGTATCAGTACATGATAATAATATTCCCCAGCACTTCGGACACATCGAGCACACAAATGTGCTCTTGCATGAAGCTTTGTACTATTTCCATTCAATATGACCAATGCAACTCACTTGACCGTCATGACGATCAGATTGGAAATCAATCTTCAATGGGCGATTGTCTTCAGAACTCTACGCCACAGATTATATGATAAAGACTCCTTGCTGATTTAATTTAGTACATAAATTCACGAGATTTCAAAAAGCAAAATTACTTTTGAGACTTGGCACGTAGATAGAGGAACGAAAAAGTTATCTTTTGAAAATAATTTTCTAGACGGAATCGAAGTAAAGGCATTTGTGCGAAGTCCATTAGTGAGGTACCTTCATTGAAAAGAAGCGCTAGTCAGTCCTTTCACGAGTAGCGTGACTCGAGCCGCTAACGTATTTAGTGTATAGTTGACCACTCGTAATAATTTTGAAATGTTTTAGGAAAACCAAGCGACATGATGTTTTTTTTATAAAAAAGTAAGCTAAGGAATCTGTGTTCAATATTGAATTATGATTGTAATTGCCATAGACTGAAGAGGCCGCGTCTTCACAATCACACGTGGAACTCCTATCAGATGACTGGCTGCTTGTGACAGGTTTTTCAATATTTTTACTAAAGAAACAAACATACCAATTACGCCACTTTCTTTGTAAGTTGATTTTTGATAGGTCATGTATGATTTGTAAGAAAATATTTATATAAAATATATTGACACAATTC